>CM035429.1:29574056-29754056 GCA_020310875.1 Ceratopteris richardii
CTATGTGTGTATGCATGTCTCTATGTGTGTATATATGTGTGTGTATGCGTGTGTACATGTGTATGTAAATTACTATGTATATGTGTGTGTGTAAATGTGTGTGTATGTTTCTATGTGTGTATGTGTGTGTATCTAGGTGTGTATGTGTGTTTGTGTGCATATATGTGTGTATGTGTATATATATGTGTGTGTATGCATGTGTATGTGTGTGTGGATGTGTGTCTGTGTGTTTGTGTGTTTGTGTGTTTGTGTATGTGCGTAAGTGTGTTCGTGTCTAATATGTATGTGTGTGTATGTGTGTGTGTTTATGTGTGTATGTGTGTGTCTATGTGTGTATGTGTGCGTGAGTATGTGTGTGTGTCTATGTGTGTATGTGTGTGTGAGTATGTGTGTGTGTCTATGTGTACATGTATGTGTCTATGTGTATATAGGTGTGTGTGTATATGCATATGTATGTGTGTGCATGTGTGTGTGTGTGTAAATGTGTGTGTGTGTACCTTGCTTCAGGAGATGTGTGTGTCAATCTCTCTCTATCTCTCTCTTTGTCTCTCTCTCTCTCTCTCGTCCTAATCCCGACACAAATGTGCTAGGAGAAATCGATTTTTTTTTTACATTCTAGAGTGTTGCTTATGCAACGCTCTCGAAGACTAGGACATCATGTATGCGAGGATATAGCATCAAAAGTAGTTTTCCAATGTCGTCAAAAGCGTCGCTATCTAGCGATGCATATTTTTAGTGTCACATAAGTGACCCTGGCATCGCTTATGCGATGACACGTCTTTTCTTTTAAATAAAAAATAGGCTCATCACGTATGTGACACTAGTGTTGCATAAGCGATAAGACTCCCTTTCTTTACAGTTCGAGGGCATCGCTATGCCCCCCTTTTTCTAGTAGTGAGGTACTGATGGTGGACTACGAGATGATGTAGGTAATGAAAATCTCTCTTCACTTGCATCTCTTAGGGTTTGAGGGCTCATCAATCCCCTTGTATGGTTGAATTCAAGTATTGAAATTCCTTCTAAAAAAAGCATAGTCATTCACTTTTATGAGATTTTGAATCTCTTCCTTCTTATCATAAATCTCACTTTTCACAATATATGCATTGCGTGTGAGTAGGATATCACCTGTATGTAGAATATAGAATCTCTATCCTTTGCTTTGAATTCCTTAACCAATAAAGAAAACTTTAACAACTTTTACATCAAGCTTACCGTGATCCTTCTTCTCAATGTGAACATAAGCTAGGGAACCAAAAACTTTAAAGTAACTCACATTGGGTTTCTTCCCATAATAAGCTTCATAAAGGGTAATGACCTATTCAAAATGTGATTAGCTGCCTATATTGCATCAAACCAAAACTTGGGAGAAATCTTTCTCGATGAACTCATACTATGCATCATCTCAATAAGTATCCTACTCTCTCTCTCTACAACACCATTCTGTTTTGGCATGTAAGAAATAGTGAGTGAATGAGAGATACCTTTTTCTTCAAGAAAAGACTCAAACTCTTTTGACATGTACTCTCCTCCTCTATCACTTCTCCATATCTAGATCTTTGACTCACTTTCATTTTCAACCATAGCTAAGAACTTCTTGAAAGTGGGAAAAACCTCTCGCTTCATTTTAAGATCATAAATCCACAAATATCTTGAGAAATCATCAATAAAAGTAGCAAAGTACCTTAAACCTTGAATAGAATCTACTCTCGTCAAACCATTCACATCTAAATTTATGGTTTGCAACTTCCTTATGGGCATGATGTATCCATGCTTCTTGAAAGGAATTTTATGAAGCTTTCCTTCAATACATCCTTCACATGATTCAGCATGATCTAGTAGAGCAAAGTAGGCAAACTCTCCACCATTCCCTGATCTTTGATATGTTTGAGAGTTGTGTAACTGATATGATAAAATCTAGCATGCCATAACTTCATGCTCACCTTAGGTATAGAAGATCTAGCATGACTTATTTTGGAAAATACAAACATGTGACTTCTATTTTCACCTTGAAGTAGACAATGCTCCTCATTAGGTGAGTGGACCTTACAAGAATCTTCCTTAGAAACAACTTTATAACCATCTAACAGGAAAGCAGAGATAGAGAGCAACTTCTTCTTCATGTCTAGAACATAAAGAACATTAGAAATTCTGAAATCTCCACCTCCTCCGGACTTAAGGTTTACTTGTCCAACACCGAGCAAATCCAAATCATGGCCATTTGCAATGGTCACTCTTCTAGTTGAAGAGTTAGAAAGAGAAAAAAATACCTTTCTGCAAACTATTATATGCTTAGTAGCTATAGATTAAAAAATCCAAGGATTATCTTAGATTCCATTTAGTGCTGCATGATCAAAAGATACCTCTTCACTAGTAACACATGGATATAAATCTACGTTTCAAGTTTTAGGTTTTGGATCATCTTACACACTATTACCTAATGCTCTCTTCTTTTGATTAAAAATCCTTGTTTTGCATTCTACTATGAAATGAACTATTTTCTTACAGTAATGGCATACACCTTTCGTTGAATCATATGTAGTCAAAGACTTTTCTTTGGGTGTAAAGGAAGCATTAGGGGTAGGGCTAGAAGACTTAGGATTATAAGAATTACTTTCCTTCTTGGATTATTGACTCTTCTTCTCCTTCTTTGTGTCCTTCGATGATGATAACATGGCCTCATCATTCTCTCCCATACCTTTTTGTTGATCTTCATCTTGAAGTAATAGGAACAATAGCTCTTCCAATGAAACTTCTCTATCTCTTGTAGAGAGATACAATGAAGTAACAAAAGCACGATATGTAGATGGAAGTGAGTTTAGAAGTTTATTTACCATCTCTTCATCTGAAATGTTGACTCCAACATTCAGTAATTGATCTTGGAAATCTTTACGCTTCAAAATATGTTACTAAACGAACTCACCAACTTTTATCCTTATGTTAGTTATTTGTCTCCTTAGATAAGCATTCCTTGCAGGGTTTCTACTCTGATAGAGATTCTCCAACTTCAAACAAGATTTTGGAGAGGTTGTGCATTACCTAATTTGGGGTATAATATGCCTCTTGACTCGCATAACAATATATGAAGTGCTAGTGCATCCCTTGAATCCCATCTAGATTGCTCTTTTGTAGGAAGTAATGTGGTATTAGTATGGATTCCTAATGATGAAGTAGTTCCTACTTCTTCTTCACTAACCGCCTCTTGAGGAGAAAAAGGAAGAGGGGTTCTTCTAGAAGATGAAGAAACATCTTCTGCGACTTGTCTTGGCCTTGGATAAGTGTCACTGACAATATTCCACAAGTCCTTTGATACTAATGGATTCATCATCATAAAATGCCACCTTGGATAATTAGACATTCCCTCAAGCTTGTTTCATTCTCAAGTCTACAGTCACTCATCTTGTTAAGGGTGTACGTCAACTATGCTCCCATACCAAATGTTGGAAGTGGGGTGGGCTATAATAACAATAAACCATAGGTTTATAGGATCTTCCGACACATGAACCTTAGCATACACACATTTATACTAAAAAGCATGATGAGTGAGAGATAGATTGAATAGAGAAGATTTTCCAAGTGTAATGGTAAGCAATGACGCTCACCTGTAGTGTCTATATTCCAATGCAGAATTAAAATGTTTAAATATGATACAAACTGACAATATCTGAATCTAAGAAAAAATAGGAACTAGATACAAGAGATTGTGTGCCTAAGTGTGTGTGAGAATATGGAGAATATGAACAGTTTAGAATTGTTTTAGAGCAAACGTGAATTGTGACCATCTAAATCACAAACTAGTGAATGAACAAGTGTGGATAGATGTATACTTCTTACTCACAATATGTTGCTGACATGAACTCCTCGAGATGTCTCCAAATGTAGAGCACACCTACTCCAAGTGTATGAAAACACTTCCTCCTAATTGATCACCTCCAAGACCTCGATCAACTTCTATTGAGGTTGAATTGATTCTCCTTGAGTACATGTATATCTGCCTATGTGTTTACACACACATACATATATATATATATAAAAACTAAAACTAAAGACTCATTCAATCAGGTTGGTGAAAAGCATGAAAACGTTATCCTTAAGGAGAATAGATGCTTATATAATATTTATATTGTAACTTTGATTTCATACAAATTAACCATGTTTATTCAAATAGTATGGGGCTATGATAATGAGAATTAACGACTATTCAACCATATGATAATGCGTAATAAAGTTGACAGAGTAGTGTTAACCATTTTAGAGCATCATGTTCCACATGTATTTGGAGATGAAAGTGACATCATCTTGTGATGATATTTTATCTTAAAAAGAAAAAAAAGTTGGGATACAATCTACATCTATATTGAGCTTAATTATCATTATTAAAAACTAAAAAAGAGTTATCCAAGATCATTAAATTTATTAAACATGAAACCCATTTTTATATAATTTTGGATACAATAAGTTAATATCTAAAAAATTTTCATATGGCATAAAAAAATTTTATAGGTAATCTTAGGAGCAAGTAATGTAACTGTCATCCGCAATCCTCAAATAGAGTTCCGGAATTTTTGTCTGATCTTACTCAATCATCGTGACCAAGCGTTAATCATCGTCCCCTATACAGAGAATTTGCAAACATTTGTATGCGAAAACTAGCTTTGGTCCCTCAGACAGATCCGTAATTAGTCTTTCATGTTTAAAATATCAATGTATTAATTTATCAAGATAACGATTACTGCAATCATATATCATAAGATCAATTAGGGTTTTACTTATTCAAACAAAAGGACATAGTGTAATCTATAATATCCACCCTCCATGATGTGATTTTCTATATGTGCATATGCTAGTGAAATATCTCAGCCCCTTTGAGTCCCAACCTCTCAAAAAACCTTATTTTTTAAAAGGTTAATACGTTCCTCTCAGATCCAATGCTTCTCAAATATTTGGAGCATTATTTACCCATCCATATTAAGCGGTTTTCATGTGTGCTATGCAGATTTATTACTCCGATTCAACAAACATTATTTTCAAGTAGAAATTATTCATCCATTACAACCTTTGTATATCTTTGGCATTCCGATTTTTCTTTATTGAATAAACAATTCTATATATTCCTAAAGAAAAGTTTAATTCATACTTTCCTTTAGCCATAGTTTACTATTTCAACCCTATATAAACCATTTCCTAGGTCACTTACACAAATTGAAGAGAAATAGTTAAAGAATTAACTAGCAAAATAGCAATAGATTAATATCCTTTAATCATGAAAGTTTTAATATCCTTCAAGCAATTGGTGGGATAATTTGAAATAGTTTTATATACATGTTAAAGATGCAAGTAGAAAACTCTGAATTCCTCAAGTACTATTCCATACTATCTAACAAGAAAATATTTGAGCAAATGCCAGGAAGGCATCCATCTATGTTATGATTTTGAAGTAGTCTATATCATTTGAAACCAAATCATCACAAGCGTGCACTTATTTCAAAGTAGAAATTATTAAAAAATCTATAGGGTTCTTCTTGAATGTACGTACTGGTAATAAGGGTTTTAGAAGAAACCATCGCAAACTATCACAAGCACATTATTAGACTATGTGTGTGTGTGTGTGTGTGCGCGCGCGCGTGTGTGTGTGTAGAGAGAGAGAGAGAGAGTAGTTTCAGGCCAAAGATGGTTCTCTTTCTACGTTGACCCTGTTTTAAAGAACCATGAAGTCTTACACACTTACTTCAGTGTGTGGAAGTGTTCATTGACGGACCACACAACTATCCCTATGATCTAAAATTTGCGATGGAAAACATAACAAATCTTCTTCCGAAAATCTCGAACCCATAGCTACCAAAATCGCACACCCTCTAATAAGGCACAATCTGTAGACCGATCTCCCAAATAGCAAAAGCTGGCATGGCCATCTTAAGAGGCCAAGAGAAATAAAAGATAGAATATCCTACTATGCAGTTGTCTTTAGTCTTTGTTCTCCTTTCAAGGCCATATTCTACGAGTTCTCATTCATTCAAAAAAAATTATAAATAATGGTACATTAAACTCACCTTTGCTCGATGTTTTCTTTAGAGTAGATGCAAACACTCAGGGAATTCATTCTTGAGTCTTAAACATTTTTCGTTAAGAAACGATATGACGAGTCTGAGTATGAATTGCGAAACTAGGGGATAAATTAGAATAAAATGAAATGATAATAATACTTGTCCCAGAGGTTAGGTTTTATATAGTTATTCTTGTAGGTCATAATGAATTAATTCATATCTCAAATTCAAATTCAAACATTATTTTATTTCTTACAGATCTATTTGGTTTAGATAAGTTATAGGTTTCACCATCAACTAAGAAATGTCTCCCTTCAATTAAATATGCATACATGTATGTATGTATGTATGTATGTATGTATGTACGTACATACATATGTATGTATGCATCCATGATGCATACATGTATGTATGTATGTGTGTACGTACGTATGTATGTATGTATGTACGTACGTATTTATGTATGTATGTATGTACGTACGTATGTATGTATGCATGTATGCATCCATGATGCATGCATGTCTGTATGTAAGAATGTATGTATGTATGTATGTATGTATGAATGTATATATGTATGTATGTCTCCCACATGGTGGAGGGTAGTCCACATGGTGGAGGGTAGGCCATATGGTGGAGGGTAGTCCACAATGTGGACTACCCCGAACCAAAAAACCTATTCTTATAATAGGAAGATTGTTGAGCTAGTTTATATCAAACGTGATAAAATGTAAGAAAATGGAATGAAGCATATTTTCAATCTCAACAAGTGGTATAAAACTATATTCTGCAACTGAACCTAGAAGGTGGATCCCCTTGCAGTTCGAGGAATAGAAACTTCTCAATCGAACACTCTTTAGAAGGGTGTCCAAAATTGATGGTGCACCACTCCCTCCAAATCTTCTAGAGGGTTTCCCCTCTTATAACATTCCATAGCCCCACTGAGAAGTCAATTGCTTCACCTAGCAGCACTCGATTCCATATGATTTGTGCCTGGCATCTCAAAATATTCCCAAGCCTCCACCAGCGCGGAAGCTATTGGAACATCAAGCTTACAGTATGCTTGAGGTGGATTTGATCTACATCAAAAACCATTGCTTGGATTATGGCAAAAGAATATCCGTCGGAGAGTTCTTTTACCTATGCTCATTTATTGTATGTTTTGAGAGATTTTTAATGGTTTGTTTACCACTCTAACGGCCTTGAGCTTTACACATGTAAAAGTAGAGAAATAGAGCCCAAATCCCACGAATTTGTGGTGGTTGAGTTGTAATCAATCAAGCAATCAATCACCTAAAAGTAGATCAAACTAGATCTTCACTTCTCCTAGATTGTAGGAAAGTGAATTGATACCCTCCAACAACCATTCTCACTGTCATTTGAATTAAAAATCCTCTTGTGGAAGTTTTGCAACACTATTGGAGTCTATATTAAGACTTCAAATCACTTGTACAATACATGGAAGCAATATATATACACTTGTGACTATCATTGTCTTGCTCCTTCAATTTTTTGCATCATGTTCTTGTTCAACAGTAAACTTGCAGAGGCTATTGCTCTCTCTCTAGAGATCAAAATTTAATGGGAGATGGCTCATCCGACTATTAATGTCTAGTTTTTGTTGTTAATGTTCATAGCATTTGGTTAAGTAGATTGGGAGAGATCGTAGTTTTTCTATCTCGAGGTCAATCTCTACCTATTCCTCAAAAATACGAGGTACCACTGTTGAGTGTCTCATTCATTCCTATAGCATATTTTTCTTCCTCCTTATACTTTTGTGCATTATATACACTAAACCCTATGTGTATCACTCCCATAAAAGGATTTTTTCTAATTGTAATCATGCTCGTCGCTATGGTCATTTGAAGTTCATAGTTTCTTCCATAGATAGTAAGTTTTTTGAGCTAGACGACACGTGAACCTATCTGTTTTGTATCGACTCCTTCGCCTTGATGTTCCAAAGGACAGTGTGCATTTCTTTGCACTTATCACATGCCTATAAGATCTATCTGAGTCTCTATAAGCTCAAGGGCTGGTCTTCTGCGGGTTGGGTGGACCAAACTTCATCGCTTCAAAACTCGTTTTTCTACCTCCTACAACCTTCGCCAAGTTCTTTCAGTGGTATCAAAGCTAGATCAAGATAGGTGATAGCTTTCCCTCAATGATCGCGAAGCTTGATAAACACAACTAAGGGGCTTGGAAAATCAGAATGGAGGCCTATTTGCAAGGTAGAAATCTTTATGGAATTGTAGCAGGTGATGAAGCTATGCCTATTCCAAGATCCAACGGAGGACCTACACAAGAGAAGACAAATAAACTCACATTTCAATGCACAAGGGATTCTCAAGAAAGTTCATACATACTAGATTCTATCTCTAACTTTCTATTACCACATATTAGAAGATGCAAGACATCTCAGGAGACTTGGGATGCCCTCGAGACTTTCTTTTTTGCTAGTACCAAAGCAAGAAAGAATCATCTTTGGAACGAGTTCAACCAAACGAAGAAGAGAACTAAACAAACCATCATAGATTTTGTTACGAACGTCAAGGAGGTTGCAGATCTGTTAGCGTCCATTGGAGAGCTGATTGAGGAGGAGAATTCTCAACAGCATTCGAAACGACAAGCAATGGCAATCCATTACGTCTTATGATCTCATCATGGATGTGGGATGTGCATACTCCGGAACTCAACATCTTTCTTGGAAGACTCTTCAATCATGAGGCCAACAATAGCATAAAGGAAGGTAACTCCTATTATGGTAATTCAACTAGTGCTCTATATGTGAATAAGAAGGATAAGAAGCAGAAAGGCAAGAAGAAAGAAGAAGATGAAGAAGAGACTTCGCAACCAACTTCACAAGAAAAAGCAAGTGGAAAGGGAAGAAGAAAGGACCAAAGCAAGACAAAGCCAAAGGTCACAATGTTCAACCTTGTGCCATCTATGATAAGACCAACCAAACCACTCAAAATTGTTGGTTCAATGGGAAGACCCAGAAAGGAAGTGGAAGAGGTGGATATAACAGCAATAGAGGCAGAGGTGGGCACAACTTCAACAATGACAATAGAGGCTATAATAGAAGGGACTACAACAATTATTCAAAAGATCACCACATGAAGACTCATTGCTTCTCATGAATCTAAGCCACAAAGAAGGTAAAGAAGATGATCATTTGTTCTACATAATTTAGGATGTTCGAATCATGTTGCAGGAAACATTGCTCTTCTATCTGATTTGGAAAGTCCAGAGCATAGACATGAATTGCAAATAGGGGATGACACAAAGCACAATGTGGAGAAGATTGGTAATGTCAAAGCTTCCAATGGTAGGACAAACATTTTGATTAAGGGTTTTAGATCTACCCACTATCACTAAAAACCTAATAATTGTAGGACAAATAGTTCAAAAAGGCTTGCAAGTTAGGTTCACCCAACATGGAGCTTTTGTGGAAGATCCATGTCAAGGCTTTAAGAAGATAACCAAAGGTGAGAAGCATGGTAGGCTCTTTACTTTTGAAGTAGAAGAAACCAGGAACATAGCTCTATTCAAACCCTTCTGAGTCTAACTCTGAGTCCCTAGTGTCTTTCTCTTCCTCAGCGAAAGGCAGACTAGCTTGTGCCCTAGAGCTTATGTGATCTACTTTGGTGGCTTCTTGTTTCTATTTTCTTTTAGAGATATTCTATTTTTGAGGACATTCTTTAATCCTGTGTCCTTGAAGGCCACAGTGAAAGAATGCGTTCGGCAAATTCTTATAAGTGATTTCGTACACCCAGACTTCCCCTTCCCCTAATCCAATGGAAATCTTTAAGGGGAGTGGTTCGATTAGATCTGCCTTGATGTAGATCTATGGGTGCCAATGCATGTTGAAGGAGTACTTTGCTCCTTTGTAGATATAGCCTCCCATGTCCTCCCTTGAGGCCAATGGTCGATTGATAAGCACAACAATTTCCCTTAGGAAGTCATATAGGAAAAATTGAAGATTGGAAGGCTCAAGCCAGAGTGTTTAGCATAGGGGTTTTGACTTATTTGGGACAAAATTTGGGAACTAGTTAAACACACATAAGGTAGATCTCCAAAATTTCTAGGTGCCCTCTTGTAGTGCTTGAAATTCCATCTCCTCGTTCTCAAATACCAAAAGAAGGTGGTTTCTCAGCAAAAACTGGCATTTGCTCACTATCAAGCCACACCCGAACCACTCCTTATGAAGCGAGAGATGCACAGACTCCAAGGGGGCCTTGGGTCAAAGATTCGGCCAATGAGGCATGTTTTCAATAGTTCTTCTTGTTTCACCAAGATAAATTCCTTGCTTAAGGCAACCACTAGGGGAGCGTGGCCAGGAGGATTCGCAGACGCCTCGCAATAACCCAATGCGGATGAGGGTCCCACATTGCTGGCCGTTACGGAGTGGAGCACATCAGCCATGGGAGCCAAGAACACGTGAGAGTTAACAACCTTCCTGAAATCCGTTTTAAGTCAAACTGTCCCTGCCATTTTTTCTATGATTTCTTTCTCTTTTAAATACTAGTGGAGGTAGGGCTCACGATGGTATGGCAAAAGACTTCTTTGATTGGGGTCACCAAAATCTCAGTGAATTCTCAAACATGATGGATGAGTTGCCACACACAAATGAAGTATCTCAAATTTCAATTGAATGGCCACACTCTGAAGAAGCTTCTCGATTTTCTGGTTGAGACACAAAATCTTATTATTATTTGAGTTTGTTGGTTTCTATGGCTTTGATTCCTATTCTTTTCAAAACCTATATTTTTTCCTTTGTCGACTTTCTAAGAAAAAGAGGGTATAGAATGAGTTTTTATTTTCTACATGGTGTGTTATTGTTGGAACTCAATCTCAGAACAAGAACAACACTATTGAGATGTTTCACTTTCCTTCCTTAAGTTTTCTTGGAGCTCTCTATACTTATTCTTGTATAGAACATACCAAAAGACCTAAAAGGATTACATACAACAACTAATACCTGCAATATAAATTTATATTTAGGTATTTATAAATTTCTCCTATCAAAGTAAAAAAACAAGGTTTGTTAATACTAGTTCCAAATTGCTCACACAGGATTAAAAATCAATGACCCAACATAAGAGTAAACCATCCATTAGAAACCCCTAATTTATTCTTTAGATAGTATATGTCAACTTATCAGTAGCGTCATATTGCTTACAACTAAAATTGAAGATGGTCTCATTCGCATCACTGAACCTTTATTGCTACAACATATTAGGGGCATAACGACATTGTCCATACTGACCCTCCACCCGGTCATCCGTATGATTAGAGAAAATGCTTGGATGTTCATGTTAGGCATACCGACAGTTAAGTTAGGCATATCCACGATCAGTAAACCATTGATATCACCGTTTGAAATTGATTGTCGGTATACATTGTCGTCGCCAGTATAGGCATCAGTATGGGCACCGGTATGGGCACCAATATGAGCATAAATATGAGTGCTAGTACCTTCCTAGAGATTACTGCTCATACCAGAGAGTAAGTTTTGCACGTGTTTGAACTCATTAGTGCTTCTCTCAAACTTGCACACACGAAGTGAATTGTGACCTGCATTGTCTTGTGCACACACACACACACAAATCTCTTTCTCTACACACACACACTCTCTCTCTAGATCTTGCATCTTGATAAGTGATGCACATACTCTTTCACCCTTTCTCTTTCTCTATGTTTTCTGTTGTGTAATTTCTCTCCTCTTTGGTTTCACATGATCTTCTTAGCATTGATTCTTTGGAATTTGACAAGAGACAACATTCATTAGACTTTGATGACAATGATCCAAAAGATTACATCGATGTAAGTGATTTTTTTGTTCTCTATTGATAGAGAGAGATATTAAAGAGATGGAGAAAGAGAGAGAGAGAGGGAGAAAGAGAGAAATTAAAGAGAGAGAGAGAGAGAGAGAGAGAGAGAGAGAGAGAGAGAAAGAGCGAGAGACAGAGAGAGATAGATGGAAGAGAAAGAGAAAGAGAGAGAGAAAGAGAGAGAGAGAAAGAGAGAGAGAAAGAGAGAGGGAAAGAGAGAGACATAAAGAGAGATAAATAGAGAGAGATAAAGATACATATACACACACACACACTCTCTAGATCTTGCATCTTGATAAGTGATGCACATACTCTTTCACCCTTTCTCTTTCTCTATGTTTTCTGTTGTGTAATTTCTCTCCTCATGATCTTTTTAGCATTGATTCTTTGGAATTTGACAAGAGACAACATTCATTAGACTTTGATGACAATGATCCAAAAGATTACATCGATGTAAGTGAATTTTTTGTTCTCTATTGATAGAGAGAGAGATTAAAGAGATGGAGAAAGAGAGAGAGAGAGAGGGAGAAAGAGAGAAATTAAAGAGAGAGAGAGAGAGAGAGAGAGAGAAAGAGCGAGAGAGAGAGAGATAGGTGGAAGAGAAAGAGAAAGAGAGAGAGAAAGAGAGAGAGAAAGAGAGAGAGAAAGAGAGAGGGAAAGAGAGAGACATAAAGAGAGAGAAATAGAGAGAGATAAAGATACATATACACACACACTCATGTATAGGCATGCATATGTACACACACACACATATACACACATGCATACATGCAAACACATATACACATGCATACACATACCTATGCATGCATACATACACACACACACATGCATAAATACACACACATATACACATACATATGCATGCATACATACACACACATACATATAGACACATGCATACATATACACACATATACACACATATACAAATGCATACACATACATATGCATACATACATACACACACATATGTACAGAATGCATACATACAGTCACACACATACATACACACTCATACAAAAACATATGATATCCATACATACATTCACACACATATGTACACACACATATGTACACACATATACATACACACACATACATACACACACATACAGGCACAATCACACACATTCACACACAGACTCACACATTCATTCACACACATACACACACATTCACACACATTCACACACATACACAAACAATCACATGCATACACACACATTCACAAACATACATACACACACATCCATACACATACAATATTACATACACACATGCATATATTACATACACACATGCACATTATATACTCACATACATATTACCTACACAGATGCACATTCATGTATATGCATGCATGCATACACACATATACATACGCACTCACATACATATACACACACACACATATATACATACACACTCACACCTATACACACACACACACTCACATACACACACAGATGTATACATACATACACACACATATGCATATACACATATATATATACATACATGTACACACACATATACATACATATACACATATACAAACATAATACATATACAAACATATATTCACACATATACATACACAAATATATGCATACGTACACATATATATACACAAACATATGCATACTCACACACACAGTCACATACATATATACACACTCACATATATACATGCACACTCACACCTATAGACACACACTTACATTCATGCAAACACACATATACATGTTTTAGGTCTAAGTCTTTAGGATTAGGCTTTTAAGTTTTCACATATGCATAATAGAATTAAATATTTATAATTAAATATATAAAAAATACATTTTTAGGAATTTTAGGTTTTTTGCATATATATAATCAAATATATAAAAAATAGGGTTTAGGGTTTTTAATTAAATAAATATGTATAAAGAAATTAAGAAAAAAATTAAGAAAAAACCTTAAATATATATGTAAATATATATATGAAATAGGATTTTAGTGCAGATGACTAATTATGAAAAGAGCTATTGTATTAAATATGTAAATTAAATATACATACCTAAATATATAAAAATATGATTTTAGGGTTTTTTATTGAATTAAATATACATAATTAATATATAAAAAATAGAGTTTTAGGTTTGATATTAACATATATAATCATATATGCATAAAAATTAAGAAAAATTAGGATGTTTACACATGCATCCACATATATCCACATATACACATAGGATTAGGGTATAGCTATTCAGGATTAGGGTTTTTAGGTTGTTGACACATGCATACATACATATACACATACACATACACATATATATTCACATGCATACAGAAATATACATGTTTTAGGTCTGTTCTTTAGGATAAGGGTTTTAGGGTTTTACACATGCATACACATATATACACATATACACATAGGATTAGGGTGTAAAGAAGTTTACACATGCATACATACATGTACACATATACACACATAATACAATAGAAAAATACACATGCATACATACATACACATGTTTTAGGTTTATGACGTAAGGATTAGGGTTTTAAGGTTTTTACACATGCATACATATATATACACATATACACACATGCATACATATACACATACATACACATATATAATCAAATATATAAAAATATATTTTTTGGGTTTTTAATTGAATTAAATATATATAAGAAAAAAACTAAGGAAAAAATAAGAAGAAAAGTTATGACTTTAGTATAGATAAATTAATATGAAATGAGCTAGTGTTTTTAAATATATAAATGAAATATATGTAATTAATATATAGAAATGATTTTGGGTTTATATATATATATATATATATATATATATATATATATATATATATATATATATATATATATATATATATATATATATATATATATATATATATATATATATATATATATATATAATCAAATATATAAAAAATATAGTTTTAGGATTTTTGAACTAAATTATATATATATGAGAAAAGAATAAAGAAAAAAGAATAAAGAAATTTGAATTTATAAACAAATATTTATAAAAAATAGGATTTTATTATAGATAAATAAATATGAAAAGAGCTACTCTATTAAATATACATAATTAAATATTTTAGGTTAATATTAACATATATAATCATATATTTATAAATACAAGGAAAAAAGTACAATATATATAAAACATAAGATTAGGATTTTTAAGCTTTTTACATATGTATAAACACATATATACATATAAACACATAATACATATACACATACACATGTATATACATATACATACATATATATACATATTTTATGTCTAGGTCTTTAGGATTAGGCTTTTAGGTTTTTTACATACATACAATAAAAATAAATATATATAATTAAATATATTAAAAATAGGTCTTTGGGATTTTTAGTGTTTTAGGGTTTTTAATTAAACTACATATATATAAGAAATGCATACACACATATACATGTTTTAAGTCTAAACCTTTAGCATTTAGGGTTTTAGGTTTAATAAGAAAACTTAGGTTTTTAGAACTAAATATTCTACCATGTCTACATTGTATGAGATGGCATCTTTGGATCTGGAGGAGAGAATTGCTACCATTCACATGGTCCCCCTGGTGAGTATGTGGACCCAAAGGACATTGCACCGGTAACCTCTCATGGATAGAAGAGAACAAAGAGGGAGGTAGAAGTGCAACGTATTGGTAGCATTACATAGAATCAACACATGGAAGAAATGCGCGAAGCGTTTTATGAGATGGACGAAGATCACGATGGTGGAGAAGATGTCCTAGGTCTTTGAAGATGTCTGAGATGAAGTGGGGTGATGGTGAACTTTTTCCAAAAACTAGATCTAGTGCAAGAGATGACAATGCTCAAGAAGGCTAGCTAGATTATTGTGGAGTGATCCAAGATATCTTGAAGCTATCCTTCAGAAAGTTTGATTATTTTCTTTTTTATGTGAAATGGTTCAAAGTAGTCACCTCTAGAAGAAATGCAATAGTGAGGCAAGATAAGAGTGGTTTGCTTTAAGTAGACTCCATAAAGCTATGGATTGATGAAAGAGAGACATTTGTACTCGCAGAATACTATGAACAAGTTGTTTTTGTGCTAGATTTGAAAGAACTAGAGTGGCTATTTGTTTTACAAGTCTCCCCACATAACATACACATTTGTGAGAATGTAGGTGTAGAAGAAATTCCATCTGTACTGGGATCTGAGATTCATTCAGTGGTCGAGGAGGAAGAGATTATTCTTTGAGATGAAGAGGTATTTGAAGAAAACTAGATACATGATGAAGTAATAGAAAATATGTTGTACGAGAAAGATGATCAAGAAGAAGCTAGCATACCAAGAGATCTAGAAGTCACCAATGTAGAGATAGATATGTTATGTGCATCAGATCTCCAAGAGGTTGCTAGAATATAGATTTCTAAAGCAAACACTTGTACGTTCTAATTTGTGATTTCATATTGTTCTGTACACTATTATTTCTCTATATTTCCATAATTTTGTTGCAGAGCATGATAGGAGATAGTCCCTTGATCACCTCTGCATCCCATGATAGAGGAGTAGTTGTTGGAGTTTCTATCTTAGGTACCTCCCATGTATATGTATATCGTGTCACAGTACATCATCACTTGTGTTAGCACTTCCCCTAGCCTCACTCCTGTCGGCCTCACTCCTACCATGCTCACTCCTCCTGGCCTCGGTCCTGCTAGTGACACTCCCGCTTATGTCACTCGTGCAGGGGAGGCTACTCTGATCGGAGGTATGTCTTGTGGCTTTATGACTCCACCACGAGTGCCTTGTCATCCATCTTCTAGTGGCTCTAGTAGTCAACATATGCATTCAACACCTTAGCACGATATAGGTCCTGACCCATATCATCGGACTAGGTCATGCTCTAGAGGAGGAGGTTTGAGGATTGGATCTACAGGTGGCTCTAGAGGAGGTGGATGTTGTGGAGCTAGTGTGATGGTCGTTGTGTCCCCCACTTCTATTCCTAGAGCGGCTATCTCAGATGTAGGTATGGCATGTGGTACGCCACATGGTACACCACGTACACCTCGGGGTGCTCATGATCATGCTGACTCCAAGGTGTATAATATACGTGATGGAGCTCCAATGATGGATGTGGCTAGAAAGGCCATGCATTAGTGTATATGAATCTCCGCTCCATATAGTTTGGACACTCCATCATGTTGAAATGGAGTGAACATGATAAAGATTGTAAAAATTATATCACAGAGTTGATCTATCAGGAGTTTTCACTAGCACATGGGCATCCTATTGTCCACTCAGAGTGGATTCAGCACACGACACGTTAGCTTATGTCTCATCCACGATCCAAGGCTCATGACACTTTGAGAGCAGGCTTACAAAGCCTGTATGGTTAGATGCACAGCAGTGGGATATGATTTGTGTTGAGGAGTAGACGACTGCAGATCGATATCAAGAGCAGCGAGATGCAACGGCCACACATGTGGATACAATCAGATCGTCACATTTAATTAGTGGCAGATATGACACTATGCATCAGGAGCTTGTAAGTATCATTTTTATTATTGAAGTTTTTTGTGTTAAGTGCGTCATGTATGTTCATATAATGTTTTGAATATTTGTTGGTGGAGTTAGCAGTGGGTCATCCTTTGACACGAACCGAGGAGGCTTACGGATATTGTCATGCATTGGTTTCACTATTGGAGGACTTGGCGGGGCGCACCTACAATGAGGTTGAGCTTATAAACCGTGGTTTTGTGTTTTTAGATGTTGTTTGTAAATATCATGTAAATTTGTCTTATTTCATTAATGTTCTTTGTTACAAGACTGCAGATGTAGATGTGCTCATCCCTGTAGGTATGTGTATGGCAATGGTGTGCCACGATTTTTTATTTGGCTCATACGTGGTAGTGGTGCTCTAGACTTTTGTATTTGGTTCTTATAGGCTATACCGTGGCAGGTTTTGTATTTGGCTCATATATGGCAGTGGTTTGCCACACTTTTGTACATGCTTCACTTATGGAATATATATCTCTTTTGCACATGGTTCATGGTTCGTTCTGTTCATCTCTTTTGTTTCCAACAATGTTTTGGTTGATCTAATCATGTTAGAGTACATGTCACATGTACTCACTTTTTGTTTTAGCACAGTGTATTGTCTTTTGCTACATAACAACATGGTAATGTTGCTAGAGTAAGAGACAACATGCTCTCCCCAAATTGTTTTTTGCACATATGGTCACTGGTATAGAGGTCAGTAGGAATGTCAAGATACCCAACCGCATATTGGCATAAATACAGGCGTTTATGCCAAGGGCATTACTGGTGTTGATATTAACAGTTACAATGATGTCAGGGAAAATGACACCCATGCATTTGCCCCGATAGAAGCTTTGGTATACCCTTGATATGTTGTAGTGTATGATTTGCAAAATTGTAACCAAAAGTTGGAAACTGCAATAGTATATAACTAGTAAAATGTACATGATTTTGTTTAGAATTCTTTTATCAGCCATCTCAGTCCAAAAATCATTATCGATAGTTGAAAGAGATATTTTCGGCTAAACGGAAACAAAATAAATAGATATATAACTTGCAAAGTCCTCTAATATGAGGTAGCAAGGAGTCATGGATTCCCATGTAGATAATTGTCCTTGCTTGAGCATCCTTCTTCATCCATGTCTTCAAATCTGAGAGTGCATCCCTAGTTGAAACACTAGGACCTCTGAATTCTGGTTTTTCTTCTTCACCTATGATATAACTTATTAGGTCTTTGCTCATGAGATGAGGTTCCATCCTCATTGACAAAGCTGGATAGTTTTCTCTATCCAATTTCTCTATCTGGAGAGAATCTCCCATCCTTTCTTCACTTGTGTATTAAATTCTTCAAGCTTTGTGAATAATACATGTATGTTTACTTTGAATGAAGTTCCTTTTGATCTTCTTGATAGCTTCAGGCGTTGTTCTCTAGCTTTGACTTCAAACTTTCAGCTTTTGAATCTTCAAAGGTTGATTTTTGGATAGCTGCAACAGTCGGGGTCCTCCTTTCTTCAATTTTGATGAGTCCTGCTTTGATACCATTGATGTAGAGTATTAATCTCAAATAGAACAAGCTATCCTTGATGTTAGAGCACCTCTATATTAAGAACAACCCAAAACCTTAAACAATTTTGGAAGACCAATGTTAAATTATTAAGAATTTATCTAATTCTGAAGAAAGTCATTACACAAAAAAGTATGCTGCATTTAACTCATTCATTAGCTGACCAAATGTGTAAAGTTTCTAATGAAACTTTGTATAAAGTTTTGAAGGTTGCATACCTTTTCAAAGTTAAAACTTCTCAAAAGCTTTAGAAAATCTTGAGATTTACTCCAAACAATTCACCTATGTCTTAAATTGTACTTCTCTATAGTTGACTTTGACACCTGCAACTTCTAATGCATAGTTCTCTTAAACTAGAATGCCTTTATTCAAATGCTTTTAGCCATAGGTAGCTTACCTTCCAACTTAAAGAATCAGTGCTCACATGATCAAAACTTTGAACTATGGAAGGAGAGCTAACCAAAACATTATTATGGAATTTGCACCTGCTTTAGTCTTCTCTTCTTCACATTTACACATGTAAATGTTCCTACTCTCCACATCAATTGATGATTGTCATGCACCAACATCATTTTGTTCCACCCCTTTCAAGAGAGCACACAAGATTGTATCCCTTGGGAAAGCATGAACCCTTGGAGAACAAGAGAATAATCGAAATAAGTCCTTTCCACTTAGTGATCATGACAAGAGAAAGGTTGTCACTATTCCCAAAGGTGACTTTGGCCTATGAAGTTTTACTATTATTCCAAGCTTTAATCATCCATTTGGACACCATTTTTGGTCATACCCTCCACATCCAAGATGTGCTGATCACTAGACCACTTTGGGATCATGAATATTTCCCATTTAATCTTTGGAACTCCTCTTTTGTTGGGATCCCTAGTCCAAAGCATATATTTTGTTGTTGTAGAAAATAAAGGTTGTAAATTTTATAATTTCTTTTTTTTGGCTAGTAAATGTAACGAGGCTTACTCGGAATAAGGTTGGCACATTTTAGAAAAATGGATGGCACATATCTTTAGAATGATTAGGTTTTCAATCATGCCTTTTCTAAGAAAAGAGTAATCTTCAGTTACATTTGAGAA
Organism: Ceratopteris richardii; assembly: GCA_020310875.1. Taxonomy (NCBI): domain Eukaryota; kingdom Viridiplantae; phylum Streptophyta; class Polypodiopsida; order Polypodiales; family Pteridaceae; genus Ceratopteris; species Ceratopteris richardii. The sequence continues at coordinate 29,594,113 of CM035429.1, forward strand.
GATGAAGTGTTTGCGGCTTATTGAAAGATGCAATAATTGTAGACATTTAACAAAAGTAAATGAGCACCTAAGTGGAAGCTAATTGATATTATCTTCATTTCCATTAATTATTTGAATGGTTTGGGAATCATTAAAGAGAACATGATCTTTTCTTCTGATATAAGGTCATGCTATAAGTTGTGCTCGATGTGTCATAGTTATCATTGACACAAGTGGTACTCGATGTTCAGAATATTTTTTTAATTACCATGATACAAGTGGTACTCGATGTGTCATAGTTATAATTAAGCTTATGATCTCATTATTGTGCGATGTTTTCATAAAGTACTCGACCATGTTCTCTTGACGTAGCGTAGCTGAAGAGAAAATCATGAAAATACTTATCGGCACCTTTCTTGTGTATTTCTGAGTTTGAACGAAGTAATTCTTGAAAAACATGTAAACCATATGGATTCTTCTAAAAAACTATTGGATTTACTTCATAGCATAGCACATGAACGAATAATGATCAACACATTCCCGCAGAGACATTCTGTTTTAATATGTGGCATAATATGGTTTTTTATAAGCAACATGATGGATTTCCTCTGTTTTTCTTCTGCAACACATTTTGTACCCAACTTCAATCAATTTTAAACTTCAATATTATTTCAGCTGATAGGAAAGTTTATCCATATCATTTTTCAACGCGAAGTTAATTAAATAGGAGTTCACCCACTTTATCTCTCTCTCTCTCTCTCTCTCTCTCTCTCTCTCTCTCTCTCTCTCTCCATGCAACGTGCTGTGACTATTTCCTCTGTTTTTCTTCTGCAACACATTTTGTACCCAACTTCAATCAATTTTAAACTTCAATATTATTTCAGCTGATAGGAAAGTTTATCCATATCATTTTTCAACGCGAAGTTAATTAAATAGGAGTTCACCCACTTTATCTCTCTCTCTCTCTCTCTCTCTCTCTCTCTCTCTCTCTCTCTCTCTCCATGCAACGTGCTGTGACTATTGTCTTGTATTGAATGGTAGATTGGATTGATTTGGCTTTTCCGCAAAGTGGCTAACTGATGAGTGATGCTGTGTACATCAGTGACGAGCATCATGATTGATGCACTAATCCAAGTAGATATATACAAAAGGAAATCTGTTGAAGGGACATTTCACTTAACAGAAATCAAATCTGTTGAAGAGACGACAATGCAAGCGATGTACAGTTGTTGAAGATGTTACAGCTGGTTCACATTCATATCAGTGCTTAAAGATAAACTAGTACTTGTTTGAGACGTAATCTATGTCAACAGCCTCAGTTGATTGCTTGTCGACAGAGAATCAAACGAGTTTGTCAGTTTTTAACATTGAGGAAAAATAACCCAATACGCGGATCTTGCAGACTGAAAATAACCCAATACGCGGATCTTGCAGACTGAATACGCGGATCTTGCAGACTGAAAATTATTCTTATCTTGTAAAAATTTAAAACAAAAAATAAAAAAAAAACTTGTTGAAAAGCGAAACGGAAAAGGATTTCTACATCAGACTAGTGAAGTAAGAACAATGTTGAATCTGTATATAATTAGCACCAGAAACAAACGTCGGCCTCATGAAACTGCGTTTAGATCATATAATACACATAATTGGTCACGTTTAAGTACGCCAGAATCATGCAACATTCATTGAACTGAATAATAAGAAAAACAAGAATCTACTCATATGGTAATGATCTGTCATATATGTTTGATACGAAGCCATCGCAAATAACATTGCGGAACAGTTTATACCTTTCAGGAGAGCGCTTTCGTATGTGTACACTGAAGAGACGATGCACGAAGGAGATAAACTAATCTCCTAATTCTATAAACTTTCAAAGCTGTATCAACAGCTTACAGTTTATTTGAAGATTACATAGATTCCAGATTACATAGATTCAAGCTATATCAACATCTTTCCTTCCAAATCTCCCAGAGCGTTAATTTTGAATTTTTTTAGAAGAATAGATTCTTAATTACACCAGGCTTCGATAAAGTCATGTGGTTTCAACCTGAAGATTATTGAGTTGGGATAGGCATGGGGGGCTTAGATTAGCCCAACACTTGCACAAGAAACGAGATAAGTTGACGCGAGAGGAGGGCCTACAGTAGCCCAATCACATGAAGGTAGCCTTAGAGTAGGTTTGGGAGCTAAATAAACTTTGTGTATGGGCTTAGAGTAACCTCCAACCCGCAAGTGCACAAACAAAAGATCTTCTTATTTCCTTGATGTTACAAGAGGGGTACTTAGTACCTTGAGTGCTCCAAAATCATGAGAGAAGCACAAAGAGAGGAGTGAAGCATTGGGCGATACAAACATGTGCACGTACTGTAGAAAAATGTAAGTGTTACAACAATATAAGAGTACCAATAGACGTGCCAAAATTAAGGATGGATACCCTTAGAAAATACAAAGGTAATGCCAAGAGGATCATGAGGAGAGAGTTCTTGCCAAATATAAAGTGGGATATAAGAGAGAGTTGCAGACAAGATATTGGAGATATTAAAACCCTGGATATGTAAGTAGAGATACAAATATTGAAATTCCATTGTGAAAACAAGGTTGCCTTTTAAAAAATGGGATAATTTTAAACAGAAATAAGATCAAGTTGGTACACAAAAATCAAAATAGCATTGCACATATAACTATCAAGTTAAGGCATCATTGATGATGTCATTGAGGATTGGAACCAACCATGGCCCACCTAATTTAGAGTTATTCTCCCCCTCTCTCTCTCCACCTTTGACAAAGGTGCTAGGTTACAAATTGAGAGAGTTTCTTGTAAAAACGATTCAAAATGCCCCAAAAGTCATATGGGTCTTTGAAAAATCCCAACAAACATGACTAAATTTGTCATAACCCGAAAACAGGTGGAAAATATTTCTCTCTCTTTGCGATAAGTGAGGCACACACTAGGACACAAAAACATGATGGAACATAGATATTCATGGTTTCCTTTCTCTCTCTTCTCTATCTCCCCTACTCTTTCTGTGTTCAATAGAGATGGCTTCTATCGCACTTCCCTTGAGTTTCACGAGTGTGCCTTTGTCAAAGTGGAACACTGCACCTTGTTGTTTGGCTCTATCGATGATGTAGATAATCGTTATATTTCATGCTCTCTCACTCTCTCTATAGAGAGCTAGTAGATGGTCTCTCTTGGAGTCAACACATTTATTCTTTGTTGATGTTAACACTGCTACCACTTAGAGTAGATGGACCACCGAAGATGAGAGAGGACAAGTGGCCAATCAAGATCTATGAAAGCATAGAACGATGAACCACCTTGAAGCACACAAAGGAGCTACAACACTATCTCTCTCTCTCTCTCTGTCTTTCTATCTTTCTCTACTACACTATACATAGGCAACTAAAGGAACTCAAGCAAGTGTGTTGAGAGGGTGATATAGGAAGAAGGATCAAGGCAACAAAAAAGCTTTCTCAGTGTCTAATGGAAATTTTTTATGTTCACCTGCTAGTTTTCTTGCTCTTAGTGTCCAAAAAAAATGGCACAATTGCTATGTATTCTGAGTCGAAATGTAGAGAGATTTTGCCCTTATTTGATCTATGCTTGAAGATAAGGAATGCCTAAGCAAAGAGAGGCATTGATCTCTATAGTTTGACAAATCTATTTGTCTCTATCTCTCTCCCTCTCTTTCTGATTCTAGAAGATGGTGCACCTAATTTTGGTCTCGTTAAATGACGTGTGAACACACCCCATGTGAAAACATCAAGTTTTCTCTCATGTGCACTATTGGATGAGAGCTTTAGGCAGTACAGGTATCATCCTAGAGGAGAGCAACATGTGTGGTAGATGGCTATCTAGATGGAAAAACTATAGTTGAACTACAATATGGACACTTCGAGTATGGCTTTGTATATGGACACCTCGAGTATGGCTGTATAGATTGACATCTCGAGAGATGACTCTATAGATGGACACCTAGAGTCCCAATGAAGAAAACTTCACCATAAAATGTGATAGCTCTGTGAGTAATTGTGCAAGCATAAAATTATAGAAAGCATATGACAACATTGTTTATGTAAAACATAAAAATATTTCTTTGTGAAAAGATGGCAGCCTAGCTTAGCCTAGCTTAGCCTAGGCTTTGACGTCTTAATTAATGAAGTCTATGTTTTTAGAGTCATATGCAGATATTGTTCAACGAATAGAGTAACAATGCACTAAGATATGGTTATGAGGACCATCCAAAAATAAATAGCACCCGCTTGAAGTTATCTACAAGATGACTACAGAAAATGAAGTGATGCATCAAATGTCTCTACGATAGTGTTTATAATCACTTTAAATATGTGAGTGCCATAGTCAATTATAAAATGTCACCAAATGATCACATAATTAATCCAAATAAGGGTGGGAGGGCGGGAAAGAGTGGTATAAAGGGTGGGTGCGAAGAAAATTACATTCAAAATACTATCAAGCATGAAGATGATGGTGAAAATTTCACCACCAAAAGAATGCTTCCACAAGCACTATCACCACCTCCAAAAGCACCACCAAAAGAAGAACCACCAAGGCCTTCACCTAGAACTCTGATACCATGAAGAGAGTACACATATGGAAGCAAAATGAAAAGAAGAGTGTACTCACAAAAGAAAGAGTTTGAGGGACTCAAAGTGACTAGACCAAGAAATGGGTAAACTTAGATGGATTAGAAATGAGCTTGCCAAGAGCATGGAGTAGGCTAATCAAGCTTTTAACCAAGTACAAATGGGGGGAAAGGCCTTCCCTGTATAGATTTGGGAGGGGCTCTCCAAAGTACATCTCATGTGGGATAATTCCCCTCAAAGAAGAATAAATAAAATGCCAAAAGCAAATGGGAAGGTACCCAAATACAAAAGAGATACAATATAAAATGGAAATAAATTGGAAATGAGTGCCTCTTGGATACAAAATGGAGATGCACTCATGCAGATGCAAATAGAGATGATGTAGGAGCAATCATGTCATCAACATCAATGATCTCCCATAGTGCTAAGCAAGGGATGATTTTTCAAACTAACTAGTGAGGTGGTTTGCTAGAAGCCTACCTTGAGATGATGTGAAGTTGGTTGAATGCTCCACTATACATCAACTATAACCCATGTTATGCTCTAGTATCTCCCAGATGCCCATGACCCAAGAACAAAGTTAAAAAGAAGGTCAAGAAGGACCAAGCAAACAAGGAAGTCAACACAGATCATGCGAGTAGGCCAATTTTTCTTTTTTCCAATTTAAATATATAACAAATTGTTATTGTTATCACTACATCGCATTGTAAATATCATTTTAGGTAGAATAGACTCCATTTTGTTCAAACTAAGGAGTTTGCAAGCTTGAGGAGTAGAAGATCCACCTACGTATCAATTGTTTAAAATTTTCCTAGTCCATTTGAGCCTTCAAATGAGCTAGAGAGGCTAACCTTTAACTAGGCCAAACACTTGGTCTAAACAAGGTGAGAGCTAGTTAAAAACTGAAGAAAAAAGCTAGAGGGCTCACTTTCGAGGTTGGAGTTTTAGGGAATTGAAGTTACATTCTATGAAAACAAATTACACAATAGATTCCATTGTGCTGTCTCTTTTTCTTGCCCTGTATACATGTGTGTGCATGTTAGTATGCTTCTCACTCAAACACTTGTGTATTCCACTTGCTCATGGTCGTGATACCACCTCATGTCTCCGTGGATTGAGAATTGAGAGGTGGATCTCCTCATGTTGGTGCTTACCATTGTGCTAAATTGACAAATAATTTTAAACATTTACAAAAATATATGAGAACCTAAGTGGATGCTAATTTAAATTATCCTGATTTCCATTAGTTATTTGAATGATTTTTGGGACCATTAAAGAGAACAAGATGTGTTCTTCTTATATAAGGCCATGATACAACTTGTACTCGACGTGTCATAGTTATAATTGATACAAGTGATAACTTGTCAGTATGTATGTATGTATATTTGTATGCATGTATGTGTGTATATATTTAAGTAAATAAGTATGTATGTATGTAAGTATATATGTATGTAAGCATGTATGTATGTAAGTTTTTATGTATTCATATATATGAAACTATGCATTCCATATATAATGGCATACAACAAAAAAACATTTCGGCAACATTTCCCCTAGAGTAAGGAACATAAAAAGAATCAGAATAAGTGACTCAAATGATAACCCATAGAAGCACTCATGACATAAACAAAAATGAACTTATGCCATAAACGAAAAGAGTAAACATGCCATGCAACAACCTAGAAATAATAATTATATTTGCAAAAAACATTCCAATTGCAAATGAACAATCCACTTGCAAGAAAAACAATCCATGTGCAAAAACACATTCAGCCTATATGTATCTAAGCTTTCTTATATGTATGTATGTATGTATGTACATATTTACAAATGTATAGAATGTATATGTGCATGTACATGTATTTATGTTTGTATACTTATATTAATGTATGTATCTATGTATGTATGTATGTATGTATGTATGTATGTATGTATGTAGTTTAAGTATGTATTTACATTTGTATGTATGTAATCTATATGTGTATGTATGTAATCTATATTTGTATGTATGTAAGAGTGTATGCATTTATGTATGTATGTAAGGATGCCTATATGTATGCATGCATCTATTTATGTATGTATGTTTCTATGTATATATGTATGTTTTTTATGTATGTATGTATGTATGTATATATGTATGTATGTATGTATGTATGTATGTATTTATGTATTTATGTATGTATGTATGTATGCTTTTGTGTATGGATGCATTTGTGTACACATGCATGTATTTATATATGTATGCATATATTTATTTATGTATGTATTTATGTATGTATGTATTCATGTACGTATGTGTGTGTGTAGATATGCATGTATGTATGTATTTAAGTAAATAAGTTTGTATGTATTTATTTATCTACAAAAGACACATTGTGTCTATTAAAAAGCATACTAAATTAAAACAAACATTCTACTTGTAATTTTGTGTATGTGTGTGTAATGCATATGTGCATGTATGTGTGTATGCATATATGTATATGTATGCGCATATGTGTATGCATATATACGTGTCTATGTATGCATATTTGTATGTGTGTGCTTGTGTGTATGTATGTGTGTGTGTATGTATGTGTGCATATAATTTTCTATTTACGCATGTGTGTATGTGTGGTAGTCTCCATGTGTGTATGTATGTGTGTATTTGTGTGTGCATGTGACTCTGTTTGTATGTATTCATGTATGTGTTTGTGTGTATATGTGTATGTATAGGCGTGTATGTATGGGTGTGTATGTATGTTTGTGAGTGTTTATGTGTGTGTATGTGTGCATGTGTATGTCTCTATATGTATGTATGTATATGTGTGTGTAGCTATGTGTGTGGGTATGTGTGTGTATGTGTGTGTATGCAAATGTGTACGTATTTGCATGTGTATGTGTGTATGTATATGTGTATGTATGTGTATGTGCGTGTATGTGTGTGTATGCATAATTGTGTGTATGATTATGTGTTTGTATGTGTGTGCATGTGTGTACGTATGTATGTGTGTTTGTGTGTGTGCATGTGTGCTTTTTTCTGTGTATTTGCGTATGGTTCTGTTTAAGTGTATATGCATGTGTGTGCATATTTATGTGTATGTATATATGTTAATATGTACGTGCATTTATGTGTGTGCATGTATGTGTGTATGAATGTGCATGTATGTATATGTATTCCTAGCATGTGTAGAAATAGAATATCACTTTTATACTGTTTAGAGATTGGTTGCGTTTCTTCAATTTTTAAATTTATGCTTGCGTTATAGCTTATCTATTTCGGCATATAATAATGCCTCACATCAAAGTTTAGGAGAATTTGGATTTTGGATATCGAGTTCTGCTTCAACTCAATGTTTGGCATTGGATTCAACAATCAAAGTGATTGAATATGATGCATAATAACAACATTTTACACAAAACCAACTCTTGGCATCGAGTTTCTTCTTAAGATCAATGTCTGGCATCGAATATGTACTAGATTTTTCTCTTAAAGTTGATACCAGGCACCATCTGCATGCATTTTTGGAAGTAAGTCATGGAATTTGACCATAACCTTGATGCCGTGGGTCTATTCTATACAGAAAGTGATGCCAAACTTCAAAGTGAACTGCATTTTGTTTGCTATTGCATATTGCATCTCAACAATTCACTCAAAATTCTTGCAACCAATGATTGACATCATTGTTGTTAGAGAAACCCTCAAGAAATAAGAAGACTAGTTATTAGTTATCAATAAAAGAGCAACATTGGTTAATAATAGGAAAATGTTCCTATACTATTGAATTCTCAAGAAATCGTTGGTACATTTTCTAAACAAGAATGACGTTATACTCTTCCATTCAAAATTATATAAAAGAAAACTTCAAAAGGATACAAATAATTATATCAGAGTACCAAGTTGAAATATAAGTTGATAATAATAATCCATAAGATTCAAACATTCTTTTTGAAAATGAGAATTTTTCTAGTTGATGATGATGAAGCGGGTCCCAGAAAATTGGAACCAAGTTTTTTGAATTTTAATTTGCATAAAAAAAATTGCATGGTAGTATCGTAATAGTTATTATAGTTCTAGAGTGGTAGTTTTGACTGGAACAATCGCTATATAACTATTTGTGGAAACCATATTTTAAATGCAAGTTCATGTTGTTTTTTACTAGAAACATGTGGTTTCTACACGATTAGTTAATCCTTCATACTCATACTTTTCTAGAGTTCTCTAGCTCCATGGGTCCATGCTAAAAAATAATTGATTCTTGTTCAATGGATAAGACAACAATCTCCTTTCTCTAAAGCTTGTGATAAACTATGGATCATATAAATCAATGAACATAATTCTTAAAAAGAAGGTCATAATAGTTATAGAAAATGATTGAAAGCTTTGATATACTTCATATACGATGATTTATATAATTGATATCCAAAAATAGGACTTTTAAAATTGGGATATGTTGAAGATAAAGGGATAAATGAATTTAATGAAACATTATTGAAAAATTCAATAAGTAAAAATCCTTTTTGGTTAGAAAGGCATGTTCATGAAGATTGATGTAAAAAATAAAAGATGAAAACGTGCTAGTAAAAACAAACGTAACTTGAACTATGTCAATAATGGTAATATTTGGATGGAATTTTCAAGAAGAAACGAAGCTGACACAAGTGCCACACCATAAATGCAAGGTGCAAAAAGATCATGAAAATATGATGGAGGAAGTCAAGCTACTATGATTAAAAGAACTTACCAACTACCTACCTCAACATTGCCTACTACACAACGTTGCAAGTTACTCATCTATATCATGGAGGACAAGTAAACCTAAGAGTGCAAGTCATCACAATGGACAAGCAAGTGTAATGGCTGAATGGAGACACGTGGGGAAAGAAGTAGGAGAATGGTAAGGTATGAAGAACAAGGTATTGAGGAGGACTCTAGATATTATTTGTAGAACTGATGATCAAAATAATGACTCACCAATGAACATCGAGCAGGAAGAAGACCCTAATGATGATGAGGATTGGCAAGAAATAAATCAAGTACAAGACATCCCTGAAGACCAATGAGAAGATTCATTAAATCGAGAGTATGAAGAATATGTAGAACGTATGGACAAATCTCCAATGCGCTCTTCTAGCCATGTCTCGAATTCACAATATGTATCAATCCGACTTCTACCAAGAAAAGAGCGTCGATGGAGACTCAACAACAAGACAAATCAAAAGGTTTATTAGATGATAGGTCAAAGCACCATAACTATCGCTATTAATAGTCTTCTAAAATGGTCAAGTAGGAATAGATCAACAGAATATTATCTTGATCAATTGGTGGATTATTATGTATTGTTTTCTTTTTCCATTTATAATTTTGTGAATGAGCTTATACACTCACATATTTACATGCATGGTTTCTCATGTGAAAATGGAATGTACCATTTTGTATTTGATGATTTGAAGAGAATCTATTAAACTCAATTTTCTCTCTTTCTCTCTCTCTTTTAAAATGGTTATGGGTTTTCACTAAAATAGCACCATTGGTTTGAAATAAGCAAATTGTTCCCCATAGTATTGCATTATTAAGAAAACATTGGTACATATTTTAGACATTAATGATCCTATGCTCTTCCATTTAAAATTTTCTAGAAAGAAACTTTAAAAGGATACAGCTATACATTTCAAAGTACCAAGATGAAATATAAGGTGATAACAGCTATCCATAAGAGTCACATAAGTCGCATGATAGTATAATCTCAATTACAACTTGGTTCACGTGGTGCTTTCGAGTGGAATAATAGGTATATGACTATTGTTGAAAGGCATATTTCACATACAAAATTCATGTTTTCTTTTTAACTAGATAGTATAAAAATGTCGTTTGTACATGATTATAAATCTAGCATACATCTGTATACTTGTTTAGCTCCATGGTTAATGCCTAAAAATAAACCCTTCTTATTGAATTGATAAGACAAGTATCTCTTATCTATAAAGCTGTGGATAGACTATGGAACACGTATAAAAAAATGTAAATAGTTCTTAATGAAAAGGTCATATTAGTTACAAAGAAGAAAAAGAAAATGAATGAAGGCATCGATATGTCTATGTCTATGTTTGTCTATGTCTGTCTCTATGTCTATCTCTATGTCTGTCTCTTTGAGCTCCATGAGCTTGGGACGTTCCAGCTCCTCGGTGACCAAAGGACACATTCGATCTTGGTTGGGGGAAAATAAATTCACCTTTCCAAGTGTAAGCATGCCTATCATTTTCTGTAACCACAAAGACCCTCTCTGATGCATGATCTAAGTAGGTCACTCTGCCTGGGCTATCAGGATCTTTGAACTCATATATCATGATTGTTCCTACCTCATTCGGCTGATCAGATCTATACCTCCAAAAGGCTTCATCAGTCTCTTGGTTCAGGAGTAGATCTATGCTTTTATTGTCTTGGGGAATCCACTCTGGTGTGATAATCCTAGTGAGAACAAATTTGCCTCGGGGGGTTCTAGGTTCTACATCCATGTTTACTTGCTCCAGGTCACCTAAGTCCGTTTCTGGGATCACATTCCCAAATTCATCTGTCCTATCTGGATGACTGGTGACTACATATATTGTCCCTTCTTTGTCCAAGTATGCTCCATTTTCAAACTTGACCGCTGGATGTTCTAGTCCAATGGATTGGTCAGGGTTTTTGATCTGGACCACAAATCTTCCTAGGCCGTCCTCATAGATGCTAGCACCTTATCGGTTGGTCCTAAGGTATTCGAGTTGCGTCTTCTAAGGGCCTTCTACCCTATGTAAATATGGCACTCCGGAGCTTCCTGTAGGTCTCTCCATACCGTGCGACATCTCAGACTCGCTAGTCTCAGAGCTAGGGTAGTACGAATGATGGCTCAACTGCTGGGCCCAAGACCTAGCAGTATGATTGACACTAGCCTCTGAAGATCTAAGACTTTGTCTATCTCTCCCTAGGTGTCGTCCTGATCTAAGGTTCATAAGCCCAATTGAATAATCCCAAATTTTCCCAAGTAAACTTTGCTCAAAAAACACAGAAAAGCACAAGCACACACACGCTCTCTCGCTCTCTCTCACAAGTGAAATGAGGGAAATGGTATGGGTGGGGTGATATGACCAAAAACTGAAATTTTTCGCGATGATGGAGATGGATGTGGGAGATGGTGATGAGAAAAACAAAAGAAAATAGATAAAAGTGAAGAAAATACCTATGACTCCAATGCCTCAACTCTACGTCTTACCATCACACGCTCGTCCTCAAAGCTCGATCCCCGACAACGGCGCCAAAATTTGGTGTAGCTTAGTGATGAGTAGCACCTCCTTTAATGTCAATCCGGGAAGACGTGAGGATGGTATGATGACCTCGAGCAAGTGAAGGCACAAGTGCGTGGGTGAGAAGCACACAAACATGCACACACATACACACACACGCGCACACAAGGTAAGATAAAGAGTGAGAAGCAATGGAGTTCGTTTAGATTACTTTCAAAATGCTCATACAAGTTCAACTCTATTACAAGCTAACCTCAAAAATGAGCTCTCTAGCTCTATTTATAGTTTCTGACTAGGTTTTGGCCTTTGTCCAGACCTAGTGTCTGTCCTAGTTAAAAATTAGGTTCTCTGCCCTATTTGGAGGTTCAAACAGAGTCTAAACAATGTGAAAACTGATAGGTAGGTACTTCTAAAGCTCCTCAAGCTCAAGGACTCCTTGGCTTGCACAAAATGGAGCTACAAAAATATGAAATGGTATTTACAATGGTTTTTAGTGATGAAAGTTACTATTTTTGTAGGGATTTCTTCTAACATTTTGACATACATTTCCTGGAGCTCCCTACTTGCTCCTTCTTCTTGTGTGCCCAACTCTTTGATGCATGAAAAATTTAAATGGCCTACTTGCTAGATCTTCTTTGACTACTGTGTCTGCTTGTGCTTTCTCTTCGCTCCGACTCCCTTCGTAGGCTTCCTTGTCTTGTGAGTCCTTCAATTCCTTGACTACTACCAACATTTAGCTCCATGGTTCATGCCTAAAAATAAACCCTTCTTATTGAATTGATAAGACAAGTATCTCTTATCTATGAAGCTGTGGATAGAATATGGAACACGTGTAAAAAAATGTACATAGTTCTTAATGAAAAGGTCATAATAGTTACAAAGAAGAAAAAGAAAATGAATGAAGGCATCGAATTCTTCAAATGATTCATATGATTGGTATCCAAGAATACGACCTCTGAAAGTGGGATATGCCGCAGATAAAGGGATAATTCACAAATTCAGCAAGTAAAAATCCATTTCGGTTAGAAGGGCATCATTAGGGGAAAAAATGAACCCTGCATGGGCCTTGTAAGGATTCCTAATTTTAAGGGATTAAGCCTAATCTTGTTCTTGCTTGAGGGAACAAAGTGCATTTAATAGAGCACTTTTTAGTAGGCAAGACTAGGCTTTTTTTTAGGCCCAAGTAGGGTCATCTCTCTCTTCTGCAAAAGAAAGAGAGAGAGATTCCACTTTACACATCATCAAAACCGTCCATCTTTGTGAATAAAAAAATGACTTTTTTTTTTTAAGTCACAAAGTTAGTTATTGCTTACTAAAAAGGGCCCATTTTTTAATATACATGTCAGAAGTTACTTTTTTTTATGGATTTTTTAATAAAATCACTCAAAATAGTTCTTTTTTCAAACTGCTCCAAAAGTAAAGTGCCACATCATCAAACTCGTAACTTTCCCTACCTCAAAAAATGAGTTTTTCAAATTTTTCTCATTTTCACTCACATAGAATGGAAAACCTCACCTTGACCCATACACATATCAAAAAAGTAATTTTCTCTATGTACAGATACTTCTTAGTCCATTATACATGTTCATGTAGATTAAGGTAAAGAATAGAACATCCAAAAGTGCCAAGGAAAGAAAACGAAACTTGAAATATTTTGATAATTTTGATGTTTGCATGGACTTTTGAAGAAGGAATGAAGCTGAGCAGGTCATAACGAAGACAACGGAAATATAAACATCTTTAATTTCAACTTGAGGCAAAAATATATTCAAGTTTGAGGCAGTAATAAAAAATAAGTCTTACATTTTTAGAAAAATAAAATCTAGCTACTAGTAAAATGCTATATGAAACTCCAAAAAAAGCATAGAAAGTACTTTATGCTTAACTGGTCTTGGCTCTATCACTGGCTATCTAATGCAACACGTTGCCATTTGTGATGATAAATTATGACCGAAGCTTGCATGATCTTGGGACTCACTCGAAAAAAGCTTTAAATCTGTTTCAAAGATTTCAGAAGCACAAATATTGATTAATAGAATGATTAATGTCGTAGATCAGGTACAAGACCGCCGTTTTCAAGAGTAGAGTAAATGGTGAACACATCAAGAGGCAATGAACATCTAAATGGTTGAAGACATCTAAATGGTGAACACATCAAGAGGCAATGAACATAGCATTTTATTCATTTCAAAGTCTGATAACTTTGTAGAACTATCGATCCATAAGATGAACGGCATATAAAATGGGAAGAATGATTTCGATAAACATAAGGACCCATAAAATCAAAGTGAAATTGAACCAGCTAAGTATTAATTTTGCCTATCCTTTTAGATATACATCTTGAGGATATCCGGTTTCATTTGATCTGAGCCGTTTGTACAGAAGCTTTGTTTTCCCATTTAAGTCCTCTTGTCATGGAACCCGAACATTTGCTTGTTGTGTGTATAGATAGTACATGGGTTCAAATGCATCTTCTTATGGAACCGCAACCTGACTTCCACTTTTATTGTGTAAAATAAAACATGGGTTTAAATTCCTATCACATTCATGACCCCTGTGTGGTCATCACCAAAGACCCTTGATACTATTGTTACATAAAATGTGAGGAATGATCTCCAATACATGGAGGTAAGCAATAAACTTCACATTTCATGTTTTATAAGGCCACAAGGAGCATGTGAGGACGTGTCATAGTTATCATTGATACAAGTGATACTCGATGTTCAGAATATTTTAAAAATACTCGATGTGTCATAGTTATCATTGAGCTTATGATCTCATTGTTGTGTGTTGTTTTCTTGAAGTACTCCACCATGTTCTCTTGACGTAGCGTAGCTGAAGAGAAAATCATAAAACACATAGAAAATCAGAAATTATACTTATTGGCAGGTTTCTTGTGTATTTCTGAGTTCGAAGGAAGTAATTCTTGAAAAACATGTAAACGGTATGGATTTTGTTTAGAAAATTATTGGATCCTTCATAGAATAGCACATGAACTACTTATAATCAACACATTCTCACAGAGATATTTTGTTTTCGTATGTGGCATAATATGGTTGTTTTTTATGCGAGCAACATGATGGATTTCCTCTGCAGCTAGTTTCACTCAGTTTTAAACTTCAATATTAGTTGCTGATTGGAAAGTTTATCCATATCATCTTTCTACCGAAGTTAATTGAATAGGAGCTCACCCACTTTATCTCTTGCAGCTCTCTCTCTCTCTCTCTCTCTCTCTCTCTCTCTCTACATGCAACGTACTGTGACTTTTGTCTTGTATTGATTGGTAGATTGAATTGATTTGCCTTTTCCGCAAAGTGGCCAACTGATGAGCCATGTTGTGTACATCAGTCACGAGCATCATGATTGATGCACTAATCCAAGTAGACATATACAAAAGGAAATCTGTTGAAGGGACATTCCACTTAGCAGAAATCAAATCTATTAAAGAGACGACAATCCAAGCGATGTATGTTACAGCTGGTACTTGTTTGATACGTAATCTATGTCAACAGATTCAGTTGATTGCTACTCGACAGAGAATAAAACGAGTTTGTCAGTTTTTAACTTTGAGGAAAAATAACCCAATACGCGGATCTTGCAGACGGATAATTATTCTTATGTTGTTATAAAAAAAAAAAGAAAAACTAATTGAGAAGCGAAAACGGAGAAGGGTTTCTACAGTGATGTAAGAACAATGTTGAATCTGTATATGATTATCACCAGAAGCAGACGTTGGCCTCATGAAACTACTTTTAGATCATATAATACAGATAATTGCTCATGTTCAAATACTCCAGAATCATGCAACATTCATTGAACTAAAAAAAGTAAGAAAAGCAAGAATCTACTCATATGGTAATGATCTGTCGTATATGTTTGATACGAAGCCATGGTAAGTAACATTGCGGAACAGTTTATACCTTTTCAATTGAGCACTTTCGTATTTGTAAACATAAGAGATAATGCACGAAGGAGATAAACTAATCTCCTAATTCTATAAACTTTCAGAGCTGTATCAACAATTTACAGTTTTGTAGAAGATTACATAGATTCAATTTTCAAGATTACATAGAAGATTCAAGAGTGTTAATTTTCAATTTTTTTAGAAGATTACACAAATTCTTAATTTCACCGGGCTTCGATAAAATCATGTGGCTCCAAGCTGAAGATTACTCATGACATTTTTCCGTTGCAAGAAGTCACGACCTTGTCTTATCCTTGTGTTCCGAGAGCGTCGTGTTCCACAACATTGCAAATGCTTCTCAGGCCATCGTGTTCTTTTTCTTTTAAGAGCATCGACGCCTTTGAACTTTTGAGATAGTCCTCTCCAACTCTTCTAATGGTTTGAACTGCATGTTCGTACCTGATTCCCTTTTGTCATGAAGTATTCTTTTGTTTTTGCAAAAACGTTTTCGACTTTGAGAACTACTCTTCCAAACAATTGAATTAGTTAGAGTGTGCATTGAAGGACAGGCGTATCAGCCATGGGACACACCAAATGCCACAAAAAAGGGATTTCAACATTTAGAAACTACTAGCCTATGAAGCTTGAAGGCCCACTAAGGTAAAGGCTCACAAGGGATGACCCTAAGGCCAGATGAGCAGACTAATTGAGCTGAAGTCAACTTTTTTCCATAGCGAGCACATTCTTTGTCACTAGGGCCATTGTTTACCAAGAATGTCCAAAGGCCAACGATGCCCCTTGAATAGAGCTTGTTTATCATCCCATTATATAATGATGATGATGATTGTCCTCAATGCAAGCAATGGGATTTGAACCCACATCCCCTCAAAGAGATGTGAAGGAGTCACCTGTTAACCTAGTGCATCTAGACAACAAAGATTTGCTTAGGGGAAGTTTCACAAGAATATATGCAACAAAGTTTTGCTTAGGGCAAGTTTCACAAAAATATATGAATTTTGTAGAGCACTGTCAGTATCGAAAATTATTGTGCATTATCTATAGTTGATGAAGCATTTACAAAAAAGGCATGATTTCAAGAAAAATAGAAATTTGGTCTGATGCTAGAAGCCATGAAACCACGAAAAACGTCTTGATTTGGAGTTCTCAAAAAAGTATGAGCCGTAAGGCTTTTCTTTTTCATAAGACTTATTTGGTATGGTGTTTTGGGTTCTCTCAAAACCTTAGTTCAATTCCTACTCCTCATCTCCTCGTTTTCACTTTTCTTGGAGTCATGTGCGTTTGTCACAAAAATTCATTAGACGGGTTTAACTACCTCTTTGTGCGAGAGCTTCACGACTTTGTGTATGTGCTCTTTGTTCATTAAGGGGATTCAATTTTGATCTCAATTGTTGATGGTTGTGGCCTTGATCTCCTTGCAAGCAACAATGGGGAAATTCATATCCTCTTTTGTCATCAATAAGGTTTTCCATCAATCCTTGGAGGAGGAAGTTACATATTCCATGGACCAAAATCCCTATTAGAAACCTTTAGGCCTTGGTTGAAAAGGGAGTGGTTCCTTAGAGGGATCATTGTCTCAAAATGCCTATTGTTTATCATATTCTACTCATATTTGAAAGGTAAGAAATGGTTTTGCAAGTCTTTCACATAGGTACACGGTAGGTATAGGGAACAAGAATGTGCGTGCTCAAATTGTTCATAGAATCTTCCCAAAAAAAATTTCAAAGCCCTCTTTGTTTCTATTATGCATCGAGTTTCAAAATTTTCCATTTTTCCTATCTAAATTTATTTTTTAGATCATTGCCCGGATTGTGCAACTACTTGTAATAAAAAAAACACATTGAGGATCCTATTTATAAGGTTTCCTCCCATGCCGATAATGACCTTTGGCACCCCAAAATATGTGTTAAGGTAACTTCTAATCTAGAGCTTCCACCTTTGATCGACATCAATATATGATAAGAAGTGCTTTTGCAAAAGGAAATTTTTTATAAAAACATATGAAATGGCCAATTTGAATGTGATAGTAAATATCACATAATTATAGACTGTTTTCGAAGTAAAGATACCCAGAAGGTTAATCTAATTATAGTGGAGGGTTCTTCTCATCTGCTTGGGAAAAAACTCTCTCCCATCCCTCTCTCAATTCTCCATTCCAAAATGAAACCCTGGTTGTTTTACAACTAGATAGAAAGTCTCTACCCATAGAAGCAAACTTGGATGGATTTATGGAAGTCAAAAGAAAAAAGAAAACAAGCCCTATAAATATTATAGGGGAAGGGACTTTCACATGATGAAAAAATCCCAAGTCTACAAACTGAAGCTAATATCGTTGATTATCCAAAATGGGTCTAGTAAAGTGGAAGACATCAAGGTCTAGAACGATCAACAAATATCAAGAGGAATATGCTACAATAAAGAAGGAAACCTAGATATTGAAACTTCCATGATTGGCTCAAGAGTTTGAGATGAAAGAAAGTTGGAGAAGCTTGGAGAGGCGTGGAAAGTTGAGTTGTCAAGTGCTAAATTTGGTCCAGCAAACTAGCATAGGACTAGACCTAGCTCTTTGGATATGTAAATAGACCTTGTAGGCTTGTGGTTACTGCAATAAAACCCAATAGGTACTCTGGAAGATCAACAAGAACAAGTTGATGCAAAATAGATAACTTGCACCTTGACTAGGTCACAAAAACCTTTTAAAAAAAGGGTGGAAGTTGTGACTTCAAACACGGAGAACAGCCAGCATAGTAACAATTGGAAAAATTCCTCTTAAGGGAGTGTCATACATATTGTTGGTTTTCTAATATGTATAAAATCCCTAATTTATAACAACTATAGTAGGAGAAATCACCTTAACACTGGACTCATGCCATCCTAATTTTTCAGGGATGTGCAAAGAATAACCCCGACACTACAAAACTTGCATTTCTCTGGAACTAATGAATCAAATGACTTGAAAACGTGTACACATAGACTAGACATCGTTCCTTTCCAATGAGTGCTTAAACACCCCATTTGGAGCTCTATAGAGAGAGCAACAATCTCTGCATGTTGACTTAATCTAAGGAAGGAGTAGAGAACAAAAATGGCACTAAGCAATGATGAAAGAGAGTACTCTCTTTGGAGCATCCATGTGTTGTCTTCTAGGTGAGTGCATGAACTGACTAAGCACTTCCAGCCTATATGATATATCT
Organism: Ceratopteris richardii; assembly: GCA_020310875.1. NCBI lineage: Eukaryota > Viridiplantae > Streptophyta > Polypodiopsida > Polypodiales > Pteridaceae > Ceratopteris > Ceratopteris richardii. Next base: position 29,613,073 of record CM035429.1, read on the forward strand.
AGTCTTGTGTGAGTAGCATATATCAACCTGCCAACTTAGCTTTGATACTCTTTATGATCATTTATCTACTCACCTTCATCAATACTTAGTTTATTGTTCAATTCCAAAGGTGTACCTACAAGCGTTGTATTCTCCATTGTGAACTTGAGAAGTAGATCTTGAATGTATCTTCTTTGAGCTAGATACATCCCTTCATTTGTATAAATCACTTGCATGCCTAAGAAATATGTGAGATCACCTAAGTGATTGATCTTGAACTGCTTTTGCATGTGTCTCTTGATCCTTTGAATACAATTGATATCATCACCTATCACAATTATATCATCCACATATACACGTAGATAGATAAACTCAAGATCCCTTCTAGTGAATAGAGAAGGCTCTGGGTTGCTAGGTTTGAACCCTTGATCTTGAAGGTGTGTAGTCAACTTGTAATTCCAAACTCTAGGATCTTATTTTAATCCATACACTGCTTTCTTAAGTCTACAAACATAAGATGTATGATTAGGGTTTTCAAAACCTAGTGCTTGTGACATGTATACCTCTTCATTCATCCAACCATTTAAGAATGCATTTTTTAGATTAAGTTGGAGGAATCTCCAATATCTTGGAGCAGCTACACTTATCAATGTTCTGATCATAGTCATCCTTGCAATTGATGATAATTTTTTCTCATTGTCTATACCATGAGCTTTTCTGCATCCTTTGGCAACTAATCTTGCCATGTACTTGCAAACTGATCCATCTAAGTTCCTTTTAACTTTATAAACCAATCGACAACCAATTACATTTTGATTGGATGACATTTGAACCAATTCAAAGTGTCCATCGCCTTTAGTGCATCTATTTCATGGTCATTTTCCAATTATGGTTTCCCTTCACCTCTTCATAGGTTAAGGGTTCCTCTTAAATTGAGTACTTTGAGAAGTAGATTGAATGCTTTGTAACAAATCTAGAATCATATCCATACCTTTATGGTTGTCTTTTCTCCCTTGTTGACCTTCTAGGTGCTTGCTTGGAGCATTCTCCACACTCTTGCATCTTTGCTTTGCCTCTTGACTTCCATAGCTTTTAATCCTTTTCCTTTTCATCTTGTTCCTCATCTATATCACTTCTTGGATTCAAGTCCTATGTATCATGCTTTCTTCCTAATTAATGAGAATCAAAATCAAGATCATATGGTAGAGTTACCTTTTAAGTCTCTTAATCATACTAAAACATGTGCTCTTCTAACATAACATCTCTACTTGTAGTGAATTGCTTGGTTGAAGGATTATACAACCGGTAACTCATCTGAGTTGATTCATACCAAACAAACACTACCTTTCTTGCCCATTCATCTAGCCTCTTATTTGTGATCGTAAATAAACATAAGCTAAACAACCAAACACCTTGCAATGTCCAAGACTAGGTTTTCTTCAATACCATGCTTCATAAGGAGTCATACCTTGAAGTGATTTGGATGGTATTCTATTATCAAGGTACACAACAATTAAAATAGCCTTTGGCCATAGATAATGTGGCAACCACTTCTCTTCAAGCATTGTTCTTGTTGATCCAACCAATGCCTTGTTTCTTGTCTTTGCAATTCCATTCAATTGAGGAGAGTACCTAGTAGCTACTTCCATTTTGATACCTCTATCATACAAGAACTCGAAAAATTCTTTGGAGAAGTATTCTTCCCCTCCATTAGATCTGAGCTTCTTGGGTGATCTACTTGTATGATTCTTCACATGTGCTAGATACATTTTGAAACAATCAAACACTTCATTCTTACTCTTGATAAAGTACAAAATAGTCCATCTACTATGGTCATCAATAAATGAGACATAATACCGTGATCTTGGCAATGAATGTTCTTGACTTGGCCCCCATACATTTGTATGTATGAAGTCCAATAAGTTGTTTTGGATGTAGTGTATGTGGTTGAATGGTTGCCTTTGTGCCTTTCCAATCTGACATGAATCACATTTGTTGATCATGTGTTGCTTTGATGTGTTTGGCAGTCCAAGAACACTTTGATCCGTGCATATATCCTTTAAGGTTATTTCATTTAGATGAGCTAGCCTCTTATGCCACACTTCAAGCTCACTTACGGTTTGAGACCTAAAGTTGAATAGAACTATATTGTTTTTTTCTCCTACTTCAAAAGTAAAGAGCCTACCACACATCTCATCTGTGGCTATCTTCTTGAAGCCTTGACATGGATGTTCCACAAAAGCTCCATGCTGGGTGAACCTAACTTTCAAGCCTTTTTCAACTATTTGGCCTACACTTATTAGGTTTTTTGTATTAGTGGGAACATAGAGTACCTTGATCATAATATTTTTATTGCCATTGGAAGGATTGATATTACCAATCTTTTCAACACTATGCTTTCTGTCATCCCCTGTTTGAACTTCATGTCTATGCTTTGGACTTTCAAAACCAAATAAGAGAGCTATGTTGCCTACAACATGATTTCAACATCTTGAATCCATGTAGAACAAATGATCTTCTTTACCTTCCTTGTGATTTATACTCGTCAAGAGGAATGAGTCTTCATCTTCCTGATGTTAAAAATAGTTTTTGTAGTCCCTTATGTTATGCCCTCTATTGTTATTGTTGAAGTTATGTCCACCACTACCTCTATTGCTAGCATATCCACCTCTTCCACTTCCTTTTTTGGTCTTCCCATAAAACCATCAATTTTGAAGGGTGTGATTGGTCTTATCACAAATGGAAAAAGGTTGAACATTGTGGCCTTTGTTCTTGTCTGATTTGTTCCTTTCTTCTTGCCCTTCCACTTGTTCTTGCGTGCAAATTTGGCTTGGGAAGTTTCCTCTTCATCTTCATCCTTCTTCTTGCATTTGAGCTTCTTGTTCTTCTTATTTTCATAAAGAGCACTAATTGAATTACCATGATAGAAGTTACCTTCCTTTATACTAGTTTTGCCCTCTTGATTGAAGAGTTTTCCAAGGAAGATGTTGAAGTCTCGAGTTTGCGAATCCAAGATAAGATCATAGATTGTGGTGAAATATTGCCATTTCTTGTCCCCTCTAATCCCGTTGAGATTTTCCTTCATGGTGGCCTTTTCTTCAATTAGCTCTCCAATGGATGCCAATTGATTAGCAACATCGTTTACCTTTGTAACTAACTCTGTGATGCTATGTTTTGGACTCTTCTTCATTTGATTGAACTCATTCCAAAGATGGTTGTTCCTTTCCTTTTTACTAGCATAAAAGAAAGTTGATAGGGCATCCCAAGTCTCTTGAGATGTCTTGCATCCTCTAATATGTGGTAATAGAAAATCAGAGATAGACTTGAGAATCTATGACCTTGCTTGAGCATCCATTGCACATGAAAGTGTGAGCCTATCTGTTTCCTCTTGATTAGGTGCTCCTTTCGATCTTGGAATAGGCATTTCTTCATCACCTAATACAATCCCATAAAGGTTGCTTCCTTGCAAATAAGCCTCCATTTGAACTTTTCAAGGAGTATAATTCTATCTATCAAGCTTCTCACTCATTGATGGAAAGCCATCTCCCATCTTGAAGTTGCTTTGATACCACTAAAAGAAAGTTGGAGAACCTTGGAGAGGCTTAGAAAGTTGAGTTGTCGAGTTTTGAAGTTGGTCCAAAAAACTAGCATAGGACCAGCCCTAGCTCTTTGGATATGTAAGGTAGAACTTTTAGCCTTGTCGTTAATGCAATAAAGCCCAATAGGTATTCAATAACATCAACAAGAACAAGTTGATGCAAAATAGATAACCTGCACCTTGATTGGCTTATAAAAACCTCCTAAAAATGGATGGAAAATGTATAAAAGCCTTGATTTATAACAACTATAGAAGGAGAAATCACCTTAACACTAAACCCGCATCATCCTGATTTTTTAGGGATGTGTAGAGAATGAACTAGAGAATGAAAAACTTGCATTTTTGTGAACATAATGAATCAAATGACTTGCAAATTTGTACACATAAACAGGATAGTTTTAGGTTTCAAGTGAGTGCTTAAACACTAGAGTTGAAGCTCTGTAGAGAGAGCAACAATCTTTGCAAGTTGATTGAATCTATGGAAGAAGGAGTAGAGAACAGAAATGGCACCAAGCAATGATCGAAGAGTATATGTATTGCTTCAATTAAACAATCTAATAAATGTAAAATGATTTGGAGTCTCTATATAGAAGCTTGAGGATATTACTGTGCCTTTTCTTCATGAATTTGAATCCAAAATTAGGTAGATTTGTTTTTGTAGATTGATTGCAATCTTTTCCTACAATCTAGGAAAAGAGAAACTTGAAGTCATATCTAGTTTTTGATTGATTGATTGAGAATCAATCTCAACCACTTCTAACTCGTGGCTTTTAGGCCTTTTACTCTTTCCTTTTACAAAGATAAATAATTTCAAAATAACATAAGAAGGTGATCCTATGATCCAACTCTCAATAAAATAAATGAATGCAAATAAAACTCTACAAGGATTATATGTGGCATCCTTCAAATGATGGATTTGATGAAGATCATGTCCGCCTCAACCATAATGCAATATTGATGTTCCAACATGAGACCCTTAAGCGCGATGAGCTGATGGCCATAGTTGGTGTACTCATCCTCATGAGTTACTATTAAAGAGCCCCATCAAAGTGAAAATTCTTTCTCGTAGATGGACCTCTTCTGAAGACAAATAATCAGCTCAGATCCAAGATGAAAAAAGATGAAATCGAGATTTTTAATGAGTTCATTTTTTGTAAAGTATCATCCTATCTTTTAACAATTGGGGCCCCATAAATCCCCCTCATGCTATGATCATTAATCAGTGGATGAAAGGAAAACCATTAAAGCATGATTTCTTTTGTCTTTAGGAGATTGAAGCCAATGTTAAGGAACCCTTGAAAAGGTTGAAGAACATATGTGCATAGTATTGTTGGACCTCCATTGAAAAGATAGCATAAGAGTGCTGGTACAACATTGAATTTGAAGAAATGTTAGTTTTTGAAGTTCACTAGTTCCAATTATGATACTCAACATAGATGGTTTTTGGCAAGCTTTGATAGATCACACCCCTTTTTAGTGGTGTCATTATATGCTCCTAACTTGGATCTAGAGAGAAAAAAAAACTTGGAACTCCCTCCATTCCCTTTCTTTAGAGGCTATGCTTTCTAGTGAATTCTACATCCATCAAATGCTTGCTCAACGTTCTGAATAGAAAGATCTTTCCATTGATGGGATTCAACACATTGATTGGGATTGGTTGAAGCTTCATCTAAATTGAACTGAAGTCAAAGATTATAGGGACTTCTCTTGGTCAAATATTCACACTTAGTTTGAGTTGCATAAAGCTAGATTAGATATGCGTTTTATGTGACAAAAGCAATCATAATAAATCACCTAGGGCTTGCCCAATTCTCCCTCTTTACAAGAAGCATCTTTTTTTTATCAGGTTCTAATTATTATCGCATTTCATCTTACCTTCTAGGGTAAGAAGGCTATGTTATTCTACTTTGTATTTGTTCTATCTTCCAAAAAGACGAGCACACTTGGTGGAATAGTTTTCAAACAGGAACTTGGCTAGTAAATTTCTATATCAAACTCTCAAGGCCACACATAGGATATTGCATAAATCAAAAGAATAGGTCTAAATAACTTTGGTAATAAAGAAGCGAGAAGCTATATCATATTTTGTGATCTACACATGGAAGTAAAGAATAGGAAATGCATTTGTAAATTCACTTCTTAGGATCACGAGCAAGCTACGACATAAAGAGAAAATTAGAAAAATATTTCTAAATCATCTTCAAAAGGTACTCAATAGGAAGGAAGAATAAATAATCTAAGGAAATAAATGGTTTTTTAAAGAATAAGTCAAAGAGTTCTTTTGAGAAATGTTTGACAAAGCTGGACACGAACGTACTTGAGGTCAAGAGAAACATGAATTCATTATGAATAAATCTCATAGAATTACTCAAGATTTCTAGATATTATCCACTCATATGAGATACAACATGTACCTCATCTCTAAATTTCAAAAAGTTGAAAACTTTCAAGACCTTTCCCAAAGTCTTGATGGTCCACTAACCAATAGGAAACTCATGGATGTCTCGCCACGCTTTCTAAAAGTAAAATCCTAGTTATATAAGGTCTTATTATCCACTTCTTGGAAACCTTTCAAGATTCCCTCCTGTCTCCTCTTAGCTTGGTATGGAGGAGAGGCTCTCAATTTAGATGATGTCTTGGAATGCATAAAGAAAGGTATAATGAAATAGTTCACTGTTATAACTTATGGAATATGTTGAACAATGCATTGTTGGAGTGTAACATAGAACTATGTTGAACAATGCATTGTTGGATTGTAACAGTAACATGGAATATGTTGAACAATGCATTGATGGATTGTAACATGCAATATGTTGAACAATGCATTGTTAAAGTGTTATATTATTAATGTATTAATGTGTTTCTGATGTTTCTGATATAGCAGTTGAAGGTTCATGAGGAGCGTGCAAGGCGTGAAAGGGCAGATATCAATAATCCGAATAATTATTATTTAGCTTGTAAATCAACCCTCGTAGAAGGTTCTATTGTTAGAAACAGTTAGAAAAGTAATGGTTAGAATAAGGGTCGTTGTAGACCATAATTTTTTTTATTGAAAGCAATGGCTTTCTGTAAAAGTTACCAACTTTTAGTTTCACGCTTGCTTTTTGAAGCCACTCTCATGTAACCACTCTTTTCGACGTAATCAAAAGTCCTATAAATACATGCACTCTATGGACTATCAAAACAGAGTGCATGAGGGGAGATTGCACCCAATACAACATTCAGTCTCATCTCTTGCTGTCTCTATTCTTCTATGTGTTTTTTGTATTCGTAACCTCTATTTGCGTGTGAGCAAGATCCTGACAATAGTGGTATCAGAGCTCTGCACGCGTCAATATGGAGGGTTCTGTTCTCTGTTCGCAATTCCAATTCTGTCTCCGGTTCGTGTTCCTGTTCCTGTTTCTGTTCTAGTTCTAGAACCAGAACCTACGTTTTCACCTACGTTTACACCTATGTTTACTCCTTCGGCTTACTCCAAGGCGTCGACTAAGGCAAAGAACTTAGGCAATAACTTAGGCAATACATTGGCAACATTGGCACCCAAGGCTCCCGTGGCGATCGTTGGCAGCCGTTGGCTACGCGCAAGGCAATTTTAATTTTGAGTGGCAATAGAGAGGTTTAGAGTCCCTAAGGTAGGAGGATTTGAACCCACAACCTCCTACTTTCAAGGGAAGTACTTTAACCACTCCTCCATCTCTTGGAGTTGATACTCAAGTTCTCTCTCCTTAAATTTAACATAACTTGCAGTTTTTCTTACTTTTTCAAGGCGGCACGATGCGACACGGCGCGTCTCAGGGTACATCCTGTCAGGGTACATCCAAACAGGGTACTTTTTTTGCTAGGGTACATTTTCTGAGGGTATATCCCGAGAGGAAAGCACTAGCATAAGGGTCCAAGAGCACCATGGAGGATTACAGTAATTCACCTCTACCTGAGGCAGCACTCGAACAACAACTAGAGCTTTTGCGGCTTGAGCTTCGAGGAGCTCAAAATGAGATCCGACAACGTAATGAAGTCCTCCAACAGATACAAATTGAGGCAGACAATCTTACGACGGTAGTTGGTTTGGAGGTGGGAATCCAAGCTAAGCTTCACACCCTACGACCTACAATCTGCAATGAAGATATATCCTGCGCCTATGTAGAAAACGAATTCTAGTCCATAAACAAGTCACTTAGACTACAACAACCGCGCCAACGACCACTTTATGTTAAGCATACATTTCCTATGAAGTGTACTTTTAATGCCCCATCTTACCCTAGTTTTCCTCGTCCTCCACAACCCAATCACTCAACTCCACTTGTTGCTTCATCTCTCCAACCAACCAAACCACCTACCCTTCAAACTTCCGCGGTGGATGCCCAATAGAAGCAACCACGAATCACTTGCTGGAATTGTGGTAAACCTGGACAAACAAAATAAGGTGCAGATTGCGACCTCTTCACATGAAACCGGCTACAGCTCAATTCCATAACATGGAGGTCCATAATGAAGATATTCCTCCTGTTTGGACAGAGGATTCATTGGAGAAGGACTTAAGTACCTTGGGTAACGATATGTCTCTTCACTCTCTACTTTGCATGCGGGTTACAATAAATAACAAACTAGTTAAAATTCTACATGACGATGGTAGTTCACATGACTTCATTTCACATTTATTAGTACAAGAAATTAAATTACAATCGTTTCCTTCCTTGTATAAAGTGAAAGCTGCATTTCAGGGTAGTCGTTATAATGTAACACAAGAAGTGCAAGATGTTACGATTAGCATAGGTCCATATGTTGATTCACGCACATTTTTAATTGCACCTTTGCAATCTTATGATGTCATACTAGGTATGCCTTTTCGTCACCATTATAACCCACGTATTGACTACCATACGCATACCTTTAACTTTGAATTCAAAGGTCAAATCATTACTTTGTCTGCACGGCATGATTTCCAGCCATTTCCATTGATTATTCATACTCAAGTAAAACGTGCATTTAGGAAAGGATTCAACTCATGCATTGTTTTTGTCAATGTCATCAAAGATTATACTCATACACTTCCTGATGCATCTAAACCTTTCATGAGTACTTATAAGGATTGTTTTATGTCTGAGTATCCTTCTGAACTACCACCATCTCGAGGATCCTTTGACCATAGCATAGACTTAGTCCCTGGTAGTTCTCCTCATCATAAAGCACCTTATAGACATGGCCCACTACATCAAAAGGAAATAAAACACCAAGTAAAAGACTTATTACAGAAAAGACTTATTACAGAAAAGACTTATAAGCCCTAGTTCTTCCCCATTTGGAGCACCATATCTCTTAGTAGAGAAGAAGAATAAAAATTATCACATGTGCATTGATTATAGAGCCCTTAACAAGATCACAATAAAGAATAGATATCCTATTCTGGGAATAGATGATCTCTTAGATAAGTTATGAGGAGCTCGTGTCTTTATTAAAATTGATCTTAAATCGGGTTACCATCAGATTTGTATGACACAAAGTGATATTTTTAAGACTGCATTTAGAATTCAGACTGGCCATTATGAGTTTATGGTAATGCCCTTTGGACTTACTAATGCCTGTGCTATAGCCCTTTGGACTTACTAATGCCCCTACTACATTTGCATGAATGATGAACAATATTTTTCTTGATTATCAAGCTTTTGTTCTTGTATTCTTTGATGATATACTTGTCTATAGTAAGAATGACAGTGAACATGAAAAGCATCTTTGAACAGAGTTACTTCTTTCAACGTAAGCTAGAATATTTAGTGTTGATGTAATTCACAAGCCTACAAATTTGGCTTGATAGATACATTGAAGTCCATACACATATGGAGAAGCATAGGAACTAGTGCTAGTAGTTAATTACCACTTTATCTCTTTGTAAAAGTCAAATTGAACTCGAATCTTTGGAAAAACCTACCAAAAGGATTCGTGGAAAAATTTAGCTCTTTGATTGAAGGAATATCTCCTAGGATATAGGAGCTTGATCATAGGGAGCCAAAAGTTTGAATTTGAATTCAAATTTTTACTCATTCTCTATAAAAATGGTCATGGAAAAGTCGTGGGTGGAACTCATCACTCCCGAGATTCTCATTATTGATTCTGAGTGTGTGTGAGGCCTATACTCTAGCCCACACCTACCTACACCATTAGGCAATGACATTCATGCCTATGGTATTGTATACAAGTGTTCATTAATACATACTTTCTCATTGTTCATTTCTGAGTTCTCTGTTATACTCCTTGAAAGTTTGTCAACTTGTAAAGTGCATATCTCGGTCAACTCTTCACCAAATTCAATGATCTAAAGCTTGTTGGATTCAGCTTAAAGTTTTCTACTGTCAAAATTTGAGGAGATTCGATTCATCCAGTTCAGAGAAATGTGCATCGAGGTGATCACTGGTCAATGTCTCCTACAGTCCTAAAAAATCGGGGATACATCTTTACTTGCTAGATTGATTTCTCTTGGCATAGTTTATCTTTTCACATCATTCCACTTGGAATAGTTAGCCTGCTAACTAATGTAATACCCCTAAAAGGAATTTTTCCAATTCCTTCTGTGTTGGTCATACTAAGCAAAAGATCCAATGGGTGTCAAGACATAAATAGAAGGTTTTCATGAGTTTTTGAGTTTCAAAGTTATCTGTTTTGATTCAATCATTACACACATCACTTCCAAAGTACATAAGCCATTTTATGGTGTCATTGGAAAGCTAAGGAGGTCTACTTATCAAGTCTGAAGAATTAGGGGGCTGCTACAAAGCAGGTTTGGCAGTACCTACTCAATCTCTTGGAGCATCCATCCATCTTTCCCAATAGTGGTATCAGAGCAAACTAAGATAAAATGGGAGATGGTTTTCCTTCATTTATTGATAAATTAGACAGGAAAAACTATCAGTCATGGTCTCTAAGGATGAAGACCTACCTACAAGGAAGGAGTCTCTTTGGATACATCTCAGGAGATGAGGAATTGCCCTCATTCAAAACAAGAGGCTTACCAACAAAGGAGGAACATGAAAAGCTCAACACATGGTGTGCTAAGGATGCATTGGCAAGGTCTTATTTACTCAACTCCATCTCTAATTTTTTTTGGCCACATATTAGGAACTGTAAGACATCCCAAGAGACTTCGGAAACCTTGTCATCATATTTTTCTTCCAACACAAGGGCTAGAAAAAATGAGTTGTGGATTGAATTCACAACATTAAGGAAGCAACCTAAGCAAGTAGTTTCGGAATTTGTGACCAAGATTAAAGATGTAGCAGATCAGTTAGCAAGCATAGGAGAAGAGATTGAAGAAGAGTAGATTGTAAGGCAAGTGATCAATGGGATCAAGGCTGATGACAAATGGGAAAGCTTCACCACTACCATGGACCTTTACATGGACATGCAAATTCCAAATCTTACAACTCTCATGGGACAATTGTTCACTCATGAAGCAAAGCAAGACCAAGAAGGTGGAAGATGAAGGCTCTACCTCCCAAGCAAACTATGCAGGGGAGGTAGGTCATCAAGAGGAAGGGGCAGAGGAGGTAAGCAAGGTAGGGGGAGATCCTATAACTCCTCACCATGCAACATTTGTGGTTTATCAAATCATACTACAGATGAGTGTTTCATGAATTACAAAAATCAGAGAGGAAGAGGATACCAAAGAGGTGGATACTCATAGTTAAGAGGTAGATTCAACCATCACTAAGGTTACAACAACAATTACAACAACAACTACAATGGCAACTACCAAGGAGGTTTCAAATCCAGAAAGGACTACAACAACTATACAAAAGAGCAAGATGATTCTCTTCTAATCATGAACATGACTTCAAAAACAGGTACAAATGATGACCACCTATTCTACATTAACTCACGATGCTCAAATCATGTGGCTGGCAATGTAGCACTACTCTCTAATATTGAGGAACCAAAAGGTAAGCACCAAGTACAAACAGGTGATGACACCAAGAACTTAGTAGTTAAAGTTGGAAATGTTAAGACGTGTGATGGAAATCAGAACTTGTTGAGTAGGGTACTCTATGTACCAACCATTACCAAAAATCTGATGAGTGTTGGACAGATTGTGGAGAAAGGTTTGCAGGTTAGATTCAACCAATATGGAGCATTTGTGGAGGATCCAATACATGGGTTCAAGAGGATTGCTAAAGGAGAAAAATCAAGTAGACTTTTCACTTTTGAGTTAGAAGACACAAAGAATATTGCACTATATAGTTATAAAGATCAATCACTTTCAGAGCTTGAGATTTTGCACAAAAGATTAGGGCATATAGGAGAAAGAACCTTGAAACAAATATGCAAGGACCAATGTGTGCTTGGAATACCTAATGTATCCAAGCAATATATGATTTATAAGTGTGGTGCTTGTCAATTTGGGAAGTCTCACATGTTACCCTTCTCAAGGAAAGGTTACATGCATGAAGACTACCTAGAGCTTGTCCACACAGATGTATGGGAACCAAGCAAAGACCCCTCAGTCTCAGGATCAAGGTACTATGTATCCTTTATTGATGATTATAGCAGGTGTAATGTGCTGTACTTCATGAAGCACAAGTGTTTAATTGCTTAAAAAAATATCTTGCACTTGTTGAAAATCCGACAGGAAAAATTTTGAAGAGGCTAAGGTCAGATGTAGGAGGTGAGTACTTCTCCAATGAGTTTGAAAACTTCTTGCAGGACAGAGGCATCAAAAGAGAAATCACCACAAGGTATTCCCCTGACCAAACATATAGAGGTCCATTACCATTATGTGAGAGAGAAGTTGCTAAGCAAAGACATTCAATTAACTCTATGTATCAACCAATATGCAATGTGTAGATTTGTTGACTAAAGCTTTGAATGAACCAAACTTTGCAGGTTCAAAGCAATGATTGGATTGTAGGATATACATGAAGACTGAAGATGAAGACCAAGCCAAAATGTTTGGCTTGAGGGGGGCTATTGCTGTAATTCACAAGCCTACACATTTGGCTTGATAGATACATTGAAGTCCATACATATATGGAGAAGCATTGGAACTAGTGCTAGTGGTTAATTACCACTTTATCTGTTTGTAAAAGTCAAATCGACTTGGAATCTTTGTAAACACCTACCAAAAGGACTGGTGGAAAAAGTTAGCTCTTTGATTGAAGGAATATCTCTTAGGATATAGGAGCTTGATTATAGGGAGCCAAAAGTTTGAATTTGAATTCAAATTTTTACTCATTCTCTATAAAAATGGTCATGGAAAAGTCGCGGGTAGAACTCATCACTCCCGACCTTCTCATTACTGATTCTGAGTGTGTGTGAGGCCTACACTCTAGCCCACACCTATCTACACCATTAGGAAATGACATTCATGCCTATGGTATTGTATACAAGTGTTCATTAATACATACTTTCTCATTGTTCATTTTTGAGTTCTCTGTTATACTCCTTGAAAGTCTGTCAACTTGTGAAGTGCATATCTCGGTCAAATCTTCGCCACATTGAATGATCTAAAGCTTTTTGGATTCAGTTTGAAGTTATCTACGTGCTATGAAAATTTGAGGAGATTCTATTCATCTAATTCAGAGAAATTAGTGTCGAGGTGATCATTGGTCAATGTCTGCTACAGTCCTAAAAAATCGGGGGTATAGCGTTACTTGCTAAATTGATTTCTCTTGGCATAGTTTATCTTTTTACATCATTCCACTTGGAATAGTTAGCCTGCTAAGCTAATTTAATACCCCTAAAAGGAATTTTTCCAATTCCTACTGTGATGGTCATACTGAGCAAAAGATGCAGCAGGTGTCAAGACATAAATAGAAGGTTTTCATGAGTTTTTGAGTTTCAAAGTTATCTGTTTTGATTCAATCATTACACACATCACTTCCAAAGTACATAGGCCATTTTATGGTGTCATTGGAAAGCTAAGGAGGTCTACTTATCAAGTTTGAAGAATTAGGGGGTTGCTACAAAGCAGGTTTGGCAGTACCTACTCAATCTCTTGGATCATCCATCCATCTTTCCCAACATTTAGGACATATTATTTCAAGTGAAGGTGTGCATGTGGATCTGAAAGAGATAAGAGTTATAGTAGAATAGCCTACACCACAATCAGTCAATGATGTTCATTCTTTTCTTGGGTTGGCTAGTTTCTATAGGAAGTTTGTTCAAAATTTTTCTTATTTAGCATTGCCTCTTACCTTATTGTTCAAAGAGAAAATAAAATTTGCATGGGGACTTACCCAACAATAGTCTTTTGAAAAAATTAAACATGCACTTTCACATGCACCTGTTTTACACTTACCTGATTCTTCACAACCTTTTCATGTCGTTACTGATGCTAGTGGTTCAGGAATAGGTGATGTTTTAATGCAAAATGACCATCCCATTGCATTTGACAGTAGGAAGCTTAAGCCCTCAGAACAGAATTATAGTGCGCATGATAAAGAATTGTTAGCAGTTGTGCATGCTTTGCGAATTTGGAAGAACTATCTTATGGGCTCTAAGGTCTTAATCAAAACCGATCAACAGGCTATTAAGCATTTATTAAATCAGTCTTTAATCTCTGATAGGCATCTTAAATGGGCATCATTCATTCAAAATTTCCAACCCATGATACAATATCAACCTAGTAAAGCTAATGTTGTGGTTGATGCTCTTAGCCGTTTTCCTTCACATTCTGTTGTTTTGAATAATACTTATGCCATCCAAATTCGTTCTTTTTAAGAAATGGTTTCCACTTATGCATCTGATTTGTATTTTTCACGTGCATGCAATGACTTCAACAATAGTGCATCTTTATCCGATGAACATTATAAATTTCATAATGGTTTTCTTTATTTTCAACCTAGATTGTGCATAACCCAAGCTTTTAAAGATTTTTTCATTAAAGAAATGCATGAACCATCTTACATGGGTCATAGAGGCATAGAGAGCACCATTATTGCTTGCAAAGATTTCTCCTTTTGGCCACATATGGAAAAAGATATTGCACATTATGTTTCTCAATGCATTGTATGTCAGCGTGTCAAACGTCATCATGGTAAACCATTTGGATTATTAATGCCACTTTCCATTCCGAATGAACCATGGGAACAAATTTCTATGGATTTTATCACAGGTCTTCCCATCACTTCATCACATAATGATATGATTTGGACAATAGTTGATAGGTTTAGTAAATATGCATATTTCATTCCATGTAGAAAAACTTTGACTGCACCTCAAGCTGCAAAATTATTCATTAAATGCATTTTCCCACATCATGGATTTCCTAAAGTAATCTTATCTCATCGTGATGTTAGATTTTGTAATCATTTTTGGGTTGCCTTATTTCAACATTTTGGTTCTTAAATAGATTTTAGTTCTGCCTTTCATCCTGAAAGTAATGGACAAAGTGAAGCTACAAACAGTACTATTCTTGATTTATTGCATTGTTATTCATTAGATAATCCTAGTAAGTGGGATGAAAAGTTGCGATTGCTTCAATTTGCTTACAATAACACTCCACACACCACTACAGGTCGTGCACCTTTTGAAATTGTTTTTGGTAAAAAGCATCCCACTCCCATGTCCCTCACCCAAACCGACATTCCGATGACTGATTCTATTGCTCAAGATCACGTTTCTATACTTCATGATGCTCATGAACACATTAGGAAAAGTCAAGAGTGATATACACGTAATATCAATACTAAACGATTAGCCAAAGAATTCAAGGAAAATGATTTTGTATAGTTGTGTATCATTAAAAGACGTCTCAAAAATATTTTACAGCATCCTAAATTTAAACTTGCACCACGCTGTTATGGACCGTTTTGCATTATAGAGAAAATTAATGATAATTCATTTAGATTAGATATTCCATCTCATTGGACTATACATAACTCCTTTCATATTAGTTTACTTAAACCATTTAAAGGAACTTTACCACTTGCTCCACTTCTTGATGATCCTCCTTTAATTGAAGAACAATCTGAAATCTTAGTTCCTGAGAAAATCGTTGATCATGATGTCACTACTACACACACAGGTACTCAATATCATCGATATTTGGTTAAGTACAAAAATCACTCGATTGAAGAATGTCAATGGATACATAAAACACATTTAACACCCCATTATGACCACTTAATTTATGCATATCATACACAAACACATTAATGTAACAGCTCCATGAACATTTCCATGCATGTGTTTTTACATGGAACATTCTTACTTTTTATTCAGTGATGAAACATGTGACTGGCCATCCATGTTTATTATTTTATCAACTGAGGTCGGTTACTTTTTCAAATGAGGGGCATGTTATAACGTATGGAATATTTTGAACAATGCATTGTTGGAGTGTAACATAGAATATGTTGAACAATGCATTGTTGGATTGTAACAGTAACATGGAATATGTTGAACAATGCATTGATGGATTGTAACATGGAATATGTTGAACAATGCATTGTTAAAGTGTTATATTATTAATGTATTAATGTGTTTCTGATGTTTCTGATATAGCAGCTGAAGGTTCATGAGGAGCGTGCAAGGCGTGAAAGGGCGGATATCAATAATCCGAATAATTATTATTTAGCTTGTAAATCAACCCTCGTAGAAGGTTCTATTGTTAGAAACAGTTAGAAAAGTAATGGTTAGAATAAGGGTCGTTGTAGACCACAGTTTCTACTATTGAAAGCAATGGCTTTTTGTAAAAGCTACCAACTTTTAGTTTCACGCTTGCTTTTTGAAGCCGCTCTCATGTAACCACTCTTTTCGACGTAATCAGAAGTCCTATAAATACATGCACTATGTGGACTATCGAAACAGAGTGCATGAGGTGAGATTGCACCCAATATTGCATTCAGTCTCGTCTCTTGCTGTCTCTATTCTTCTGTGTGTTTTTTGTATTCGTAACCTCTGTTTGCGCGTGAGCAAGATCCTGACAACATTCACAAGAAAGACAAAATGAACACAATCAAAGATTTGATTTTGGCCACTATGATCTAGACTAACTATAAAATCATTACTAAAGCCCTATTTAATCGCATCTTGCATATTCTTCCTTTTTGGTTCAATGAATATCAAAATGCATTCATTAAATAGAGACCAATTTTGGAAGAAACCGTTGATTTTTGGAAAGGCCTTGAATTTGATGAGTCAAATCAAACAATTGTAATTATGGAGATTGACTTTGATAAAGCGTATGAGAGATTAGAGTTGGAATTCATTCTAGAATCACTTAAGATCATGGGATTTGGATCAAAGTTTATTAATGAGATCTCTAGTCTTGAAATTCTTCTCTTTGCATCAATATCAAAAAGAAACTCTTTGATTCATTTTATTTCAAGAGGTCCACCATAAAAAGCTGTAGCTTGCCATTATGTTTTCTATTGTTGCACACAATCTTCATAGCTTGGTCAAGAACCAACCTACAACAAGGCTAAATTAAGGGGTTTTCTCTTCTACAAACATAATATTAGAGTATGCTCAAAACATTCACGAATTAGATATGTTTTTCTCCTCAATGAAATTCTTTACATCTCTCGATTTTTGCATTTTCATGATTTTTTTTTTTTTTTGGGTTCCAAAACTAACCATGAAAAAACCGGTGCAGTTTATCAAGGAGAAAATTTTCCAAGAGCTTGCCTCTAGATAAACCTTTTTTCCTATTGGGCATCCTAGTGGGCTCTGAGGCCTTGATGAACTAGAGCTGAGAGCATGGTTGTTAAACTCAAGTCTAAGTTGTGATACGAGAAGGGCATATAGTTGAATTTGGTTGGGAAAGCAACATTGATCAGCACCTTGATGATATCCTACACCATCTTTCCTTCCACATTTGACATTGAAGGACTGCAAAATACTCATATTGGGAATTCATTTGTCTTGGTATATTTTCCCCATTTTTCTATCTCTCTTGATCTCTCCCTCTTTCCATTTCCCTCCCTCACTTGTTTTCCTCCCTTGATCTCCCCTTCTTTGTTCTTGAATCTCCCTCTATGTCTCCCCATCAATGGATAGGGTTCATGGCCTCCTCCCTCATAAAAAGTAGAATTGGCCCTTTATCTCAAGGAAGGCAAAATGTGGACTTGTTACCCATTTATTGTGTCCATGTCCCATTTACGACGCTATGAAAATATGAAATAACAAAAACTCAAGAGGATCTAATAGAACCATTCATAATCTCACTACTTCTCGGCCCTTGAGTTTTGGAATGGCTCTCCCATTGCTTAGAGGTAACTCAATAACAATTGGTGCCAAAAAAAAATGTTTTGGTGGTCATTGCGACCAAAGAGATGGCCTTCTATGCCTTCTTTATCAATACATGGAAAGTGAACATAGAAACATGTGTTTCTTCAAATGATTCACAAATTTTGATTTAAAAAATTTAAAACTATCAAAGCTCTTCCCTACTTTAATTACCAATTTATACATGAAATTTATGCTCTGATTGGATGCTAGTTAGAAACCAAACAATATGTGGAGGCAACAATTTTTAGAGCATGTCTCACACTCTTTAATGCTCGTTCACATTAATAAATTAGGATTGATGTAGACCTCAAATTAGAGTTTCCATCTTCAATTTTTTATTTTATTGGAGAGAAGATTGCCCTGGAATAGGAGGTTATCTTTAAAAACCTATATAATACCTATTTTTATTCTCATACTTTGGAACATAGAATCAAAGAGCTTTTGCTAAGCAAGGGGGCTCTAAGAAGAAAGAAGGCGATAGGAAAAACTATATCTGAGTTGGTGCCAAAGCTAGTCATGACACTCAAAAAGATTAGATGTGACTAAAAAAAAAAAAGAAATGTTAGAAACACGACAAGCAAGGGAAACACAAACCAAGAAGCCTAACTAAGATAGATTTATGGAATTTTGGAGGAAAAAGAAGAAAATTACCAAAATCCATCTCGGAGAATGACCATCCAATGTTGTTGAGAACCTTCAGGTAGAGAAAGAGGCCAAAAAATTGGACAAAGAGATCAAAATTTTGTATAACCAAGAAGATTGGATCGTTATGAAGAAACAAATGATGATACGACTCTACAAGACTATGCCACAAGTAAAGAAGAAAATAGGAAAGACTTTGCCCCAGGTAAAGAAGAAAGCTTAGAAAATGATAGCTCCATCATTGGTTTCAATATTCAAAACAACTATGCTAAAGAAGAAAGCTTAGACAATGATAGCTCCATCATTGGTTTCAATATTCAAAACAACTATGCTGACAAAGTAGGAGGTTTAAAAGGCAAGATAACACTACAATCTTTCAAGAAGAGCCTTACTAAAGGGAAATTCACATCACACAATGGTTATGTCACAAAGAAAAAAGAAGAAGGAATTAAGAAAATCTAAGATAAGCCCTTGATCCCAAAAGACCAACACATTCAAAAATGATTTTTCCCTTGTTTTATGTCATGAATTTTGGGTATTTGCATGCCTAGGGGTGCACATAGGGTCCCAAGAAAACGTGACCTTGACTTGACCTCAATTGATAAAAGACACCTTGGGTTCTGCAATCTATGGAAATGTAATACTCTCACTCATTACGATGTGAATCAGTGAAAGATAGATATGTTTTGAACCATTTGGCTCTTTTGTGTAGCTCATAAGCTCAGAAAAGCCACAAATGATTCTCTAAGTCTCTTTTTGGTATTGAATATGCCACAAATCAACTCGAAGTGGAAGCAATGATATTATTACATCCCTATTACTCTCTTTATTTCCCCAAAGTCTCAAGGCTTCATAGGATTTATGTTGACACCATTTCACATCAACTTGCAGCTCCACATCATAATGATGCACTCATGTATTCCAAATTCCAACTCAAGACACATATATGATAGTAGAAGGCACATATAATATCCATAATAAAGTTTTATTATTCCTTATTGTTTAATAAGGTATGAACTATGCGCTCTCCTCTCTCTTTCTATCTTTACAAAGTTTAAGATACAAAATGCGACTTTTGCACTACACGTATGGAAGTGAGTTCAAAGTTAAATGCTCATGAAGGATAAAATATTGAAGATGTGTCAAGCTATCAAAGCTTAGTGGAGAGTTTTAATTATGCTACTCTCACAAGAGTAGACATCACCTATAATGTGAGTGTCCTAAGTCAGCTCATGCACTCACCTAGGAAGCCACATATGGAGGCAAATCAAAGGATCCTCAAGTATCTCAAAGAGGCAATCAATGGAATCCTTTTATATTAATTCACCTACAATATAGATATTCGGATTTTGTTTTGATTGCGATTGGGCAATATCAAGAGATGATAGGAGAAGTACCTCTCGTTATCTCTCATTTGTAGGTTCTAAACTCATATGTTGATCATCGAAGGCCCAACCTATTGTTGCTCTCTCATCTATAGACGTCCAATACAGAGAATTGGCTAATGTTACTGAAGAAGCAACGTGGATCAAGACACTATATATTGACTTAGGAATGAAATCATCTACCCCTCACACATTTGGTGATAGCATGAGCTCTTTGCATGTTGTAGCAAACCATATTCATCATGCAAGGACCAAACATATTTAGGTCCATTAGAGCTCTTTAAATCTTGCAACAAACCCTATTTATCATGCAAGGACCTAACATATTGAGGTCCATTATCACTATGTTAGGGAGAATATTACAAGAAAGGAGATTGATCTTTCATACATCTCAACTCAACAACAATGTCTAGACATGATGATTAAAGCTTTAGATGGAGTAAACCTTAATAGGTTCAAATCACTGATTGAACTTCAAGAGATTGCAAAGCAATGAAGACTCAAGCATCTTAGGTTTAAAGGGTATTTCTTAGTATAGATGGAAAGCCTAAGTTCTAGGCGATATGCTTGTATTACATTGAGCTATGAAAAGCAATATGTACACACATATATCCTTTAGTCATTTGTAAGGATAAAATTTCACTAGTGTTTTTATCTATTGTAAATAATGTTTTGAGGATAGATATGTTTAAAGAGAGGTGATGGTAGAGCACAAAGATGAGGGGGTCTTTGCACAAACCTTCTCTTGAAATAACCTAAAATATTTCTTGAAAACTTTAATGGACTCTGTTTGCAATAAAGCTATGCATACGTATGACCATATTAGTTTTGATCATTGATCTCAAAACGTTGAGTGAAGACACCTTTAAACTCCCTTGAATTTAGAAGACTATCATTGATTGATTCCACCTTTAAAATCCCTTGAATTTAGAAGATTATCATTGATTGATTCCACCTTCAAAATCCCTCTCACTTTAAGGTGTATATGTTAACTTCAAATGCTAGATTTGGATTTTTTTTCTCTCTTTAAACTTGCTTTAACGTTCACATATCTATCCTCAAAACATTATTTACAATAGATAAAAGACATGAGTGAAATTTTATCCTTACAAATGAATAAAGGACATATGTGTGTACATATTTCTTTTCATAGCTCAATGTAATCCAAGAATATTGCCTAGAACTTAGGCTTTCAATCTATACTAAGAAATATCCCTTAAACCTAAGATGCTTGGGTCTCCATTCCTTTGCAATCTCTTGAAGTTCAATCATTGATTTGAACCTATTAAGGTTTACTCCATCCAAAACTTTAGTCATCATGTCTACACATTGTTGTTGAGTTGATATGTATGAAAGATCAACCTCCTTTCTTGTAATATTCTCCCTAACATAGTGATAATGGACCTCAATATGTTTGGTCCTTGCATGATAAATAGGGTTTGTTGCAAGATTTAAAGAGCTCTAATGGACCTCAATATGTTCGGTGCTTGCATTGTGAATAGGGTTTGCTACAAGATGCAAAGAGCTCATGTTATCACCAAATGTGTGAGGGGTAGATGATTTCATTCCTAAGTCAATGTATAGTGTCTTGATCCACGTTGCTTCTTGACTAACATTAGCCAATCCTCTCTATTCAACATCTATAGATGAGAGAGCAACAATAGGTTGGTCCTTTGATGAACAACATATGAGTTTAGAACCTACAAATGAGAGATAACGAGAGGTACTTCTCCTATCATCTCTTGATCTTGCCCAAACGCAATCAAAAAAAAAAATTGAATATCTATATTCTAGGTGTATGAATAGAAAATGCCTTCATTGATTGCCTCTTTGAGATACTTGAGGATCCTTTTCTATGCCTCCATATGTGGCTTCCTAGGTGAGTGCACGAGCTGACTTAGAAGACTCACATTATAGCTAATGTGTACTCTTGTGAGAGTAGCATAATTAAAACTCTCCACTAAGCTTTGATAGCTTGACACATCTTCAATATTTTATCTTTCATGAGCATTTAACTTTGAACTCAGCTCCATAGGTGTAGTGCAAAATTCGCTTTTTGTATCTTGAAATTTGTAAAGATAGAAAGAGAGAGGAGAGCAAATAATTCATACCTTATAAAACAATAAAGAATAATAAAACTTTATTATGGATATTATATGTGTCTTCTATTATCATATATGTTTCTTGAGTTGGAATTTGGAATACATGAGTGCATCGTTATGATCTAGAGCTGCAAGTTGATGTGAATTGGTGTCAACAAAAACCCTATGAAGCCTTGAGACTTTGGGGAAATAAAGAGAGTAATAGGAACGTAATAATATCATTGCTTCCACTTCGAGATGATTTGTGGCATATTCAATGCCAAAAAGAGACTTAGAGAATCATCTGTGGTTTTTGTGAGGTTATGAGATACACAAAAGAGCCAAATGGTTCAACATATATCTATCTTTCACTGATTCACATCGTAATGAGCGAGAGTATTAGATTTCCATAGATTGAGGAACCCATGGTGTCTTTCATCCATTGAGGTCAAGTCAAGGTCACCTTTTCTTGGGACCCTATGTGCACCCCTAGGTATGCGAATACCCAAAATTCATGACATAAAACAAGGGAAAATCATTTTTGAATGTGTTGGTCTTTTGGGATCAAGGGCTTATCTTAGATTTTTCTTAATTCCTTCTTCTTTTTTCTTTGTGACAAGACCATTGTCTGATGTGAATTTCCCTTTAATAAGGCTCTTCTTGAGAGATTGCCTAGAGCAAAGTCTTTCTTATTTTCTTCTGTAATTGTGGCATAGTCATGTAGAGTCGTATCATCATTTGTTTCTTCATAATGATCCAATCTTCTTGGTAATACAAAATTTTGACCTCTTTGTCCAATATTTTGGCCTCTTTCTCAACCAGAAGGTTCTCAACAGCATTGGATGGTCATTCTCTAAGATGGATTTTGGTAATTATATTCTTTTCCTCCTAAATTCCATAAGCTATCTTATTTAGGCTTCATGGTTTGTGTTTCCCTTGCTTATGTTTCTAACATTGCTTTTTTTGAATCACATCTAATCTTCTTAATTGTCACGACCAGCTTTGGCACAAACTCAGGTATAGTTTTTCCTATCACCTACTTTCTTCTTAGAGCCCCCTTCCTTAGCAAAATCTCTTTGATTCGATGTTCCAAAGTATGAGAATAAAAATAGGTATTATATAAGTTTTTATAGATAACCTCCTATTCTAGGGGAATCTTCTCTCGAATAAAATTAAAAATTGAAGATGGAAACTCTAAGTTGAGGTCTACATCAATCCTAATTTATGAATGTCAACGAGCATTAAAGAGTGTGAGACAGGCGCATAGATTGTTTCCTCCACATAGTCTTTGGTTGCTAACTAGCATCCAATCAGAGCATCAATTTCATGTGTACACGTTTTCAAGTCATTTGATTCATTAGTTCTAGAGAAATGCAAGTTTTGTAGTCTCTGGGTTATTCTCTACACATCCCTGAAAAATCAGCATAACACCAATCGATTGTTAAGGTGATTGCTCCTGCTATAGTTGTTATAAATTATGGATTTTGTACATTTTAGCAAACCAAAAATTTGTATGATGCTCCCTTAAGAGGAAGTTTTCCAATTGTTACTATGCTGGCTGCTCTCTGTGTTTGAAGTCACAACTTCCATCCTTTTTTAAAAAGGTTTTTGTGAGCTAGTCAAGGTGCGAGTTATCTATTTTGCATCAACTTGTTCTTGTTGATGTTCCAAAGTACCTTTTGCGTTTTATTGCAATAACCATAAGCCTACTATGTTACATATCCAAAGAGTTAGGGCTAGTCCTATGCTAGTTTGCTCGACCAACTTCACCACTTGACAACTCAGCTTTCCAAGCCTGTCCAAGCTTCTCCAACTTTCTTTCATCTCAAACTCTCGAGCCAATCATGGAGCCTTCAATATCTAGGTTTTCTTCTTTACTGTAGCATATTTTTCTTGCTGATATTTGTTGATCGTTCTAGACCTCGATGTCTTCCACTTTACTAGACCCATTTTGGATAATCAAGGATATTAGCTTCATTCTCTAGACTTGGGATTTTTTCATCATGTGAAAGTCCCCTCTCCTAAAATATTTCTAGGGCTTGTTTTCTTTTTGCCTTTCACTTCCATAAATCCATTCAAGTTTGCTTCTATGCGTAGAGCCTTTCTCTCTAGTCGTAAAACAACCAGGGTTTCGTTTGGGAATGGAGCATTGAGAGAGGGTTGGGGAGAGAGTTTTTCCCAAGTGGATGAGAAGAACCCTCCACCATAATTTGCTTAACCTTTTGGGTATCTTTACTTAGAAAACAATATTTAATTATGTGATATTTACTATCATATTCAAATTAGGCATTTAATAGGTTTTAATAAATAATTTCCTTTTCCAAAAGGGCTTCTTATCAAATATTGATGTTGATCAAAGGTGGAAGCTCTAGATTAGAAGTTCCATTAACACATATTTTGGGGTGCCAAAGGTCATTATCGGCATGGGAGGAAACCTCATAAATACAACCCTCTATGTGTTTTTTGATTACAAGTAGTTGCACAATCCGGGCAATGATCTCAAAAATGAATTCATTTAGGAAAGTGGAAAATTTTGAAACTCAATGCATAATAGAAACAAAGAGGGCTTTGAATTTTTTTTGGGGAAAATCCTATGAAAAATTTGAGTAGGCACATTTTTGTTCCCTATACCTACCGTGTACATATGTGGAAGACTTGAAAAGCCATTTCTTACCTTTTCAAGTATGAGTAAAATATGATAGCCTAGTAACAATAGGCATTTTGAGACCATGATCCCTCTAAGGAACCATTCCCTTGTCAACCAAGGCCTAAAGGTTTCTAATAGGGATTTGGCTCCATGGAATATATTAATTCCTCCTCCAAGGATTGATGGAAAAGCTTATTGATGACAGAAGAGGATATGAATTTCCCCATTATTGCTTGCAAGGAGATCAAGGCAACAAACATCAGCCTCTGAGATCAAAATTGAACCCCCTTAATGACAAAGAGCACATACACAAAGTCGTGAAGCTCTCGCACCAAGAGGTCGTTAAACCCGTCTGATGAATTTTTGTGACAAACGCACATGACTCCAAGAAAATTGAAAACTAGGTGATGAAGAGTAGGAATTCAACTAAGGTTTTGAGAGAACCCAAAACACCATACCAAATAAGTCTTATGAAAAAGAAAAGCCTTACGGCTCTTTCTTTTTTTGAGAACTCAAAATCAAGATTTTTTTCGTGGTTTCATGGCTTCTATCATCAGACCAAATTTCTATTTTTCTTGAAATCATGCCTTTTTCTAAATGCTTCATCAAGTATAGATAATGCACAATAATTTTCGATACTGACAATGACCTACAAAATTCATATATTTTTGTGACACTTCCCCTAAGCAAAACTTTGTTGCATATATTTTTGTGAAACTTCCCCTACGAAAAACTTTGTTGTCCAGTTGCACTAGGTTAGCAGGTGAGTCCTTCACATTTCTTTGAGTGAATGTGGGCTCAAATCCCATTGCTTGCATTGAGGAAAATCATCATCATTATATGATGGGATGATAAACAAGCTCTTGTTAAGGGGCATCGTTGGCCTTTGGATATTCTTGGTGGACAATGGCCCTAGTGACAAAGAATGTGCTTTTTATGGAAAAGAATTGACTTCAGCTCAACTAGTCTCCTCATCTGGCCTTAGGGTCATCCCTTGTGAGCCTTTACCTTAGTGGGCCTTCAAGCTTCATAGCCTAGTAGTTTCTAAATGTTGAAACCCCTTTTTGTGGCATTTGGTGTGTCCCATGGGTGATACGCCTGTCCTTCAATGCACACTCTAAATAATTCAATTGTTTGGAAGACTAGATCTCAAAGTCAAAAACTCCTCTGCAAAAACAAAAAGAATACTTCATCAGAAAAGGGAATCAGGTAGGAACATGCAGTTCAAACCATTAGAAGAGTTGAAGAGGACTATCTCAAAAGTTCAAAGGCATCGATGCTCTTAAAAGAAAAGGAACACGATGGCCTGAGAGGCATTTGCAATGTTGTGGAACACGATGCTCTCGGAACACAAGGATAAGACAAGGTCGTGACTTCTTGCAACGCAAAAATGTCATGGGTAATCTTCAGCTTGGAGACACATGACTTTATCGAAGCCTGGTGTAATTATGAATTTGTGTACTCCTCTAAGAAAATTGAAAATTTACACTCTTGATATAGCTGGAATCTATGTGATCTGGAATCCATGTAATCTTCAAAAAAAACTATAAATTGTTGATTCAATCTTATGAAGAAGAGTCCAAAACATAGCATCACTGAGCTATCTACAAAGGAATAGGAGGTTGCTAATCGATTGGCATCCATTGGAGAGCTTATTGAAGAAAAGGCTCTCATGAGGGAAATTCTCAATGGGATTAGAGGGGACAAGCAATGGCAATCTTTCACCACAACCTATGATCTTATCGTGAATTTGGAAATTTGAAACTTCAGCATCTTTCTTGGAAAACTCTTCAATCAAGAGGCCAACACTAGTATAAAGGAAGGTAACTCCTATCATGCTAATTCAATTAGTGCTCTATATGCAGATAAGAAGGACAAGAAGCTCAAAGGCAATAAGAAGGATGAACAAGAAGAGAAAACTTCCCAAGACAACTTTGCATGCAAGAGCAAGGGGAAAGGGAAGAAGAAAGGACCAAAGCAGACAAGACCAAAAGCCTAAATGTTCAACCTTTTTCCATTTGTAATAAGACTAATCACACCCCTCAAAATTGATGGTTTGATGGGAAGACCCAAAAAGGAAGTGGAAGAGGTGGATATGGTAGCAATAGAGGTAGTGGTGGACACAACTTCAACGATAAGAATAGAGGGCATAACATAAGGGACTACAACAATTATTTCTAACATTAACAACATGAAGACTCATTGCTCTTGACGAATCTAAATCACAAGGAAGGTAAAGAAGACGATCATTTGTTCTACATAGATTCAGGATGTTGAAATCATGTTGTAGGCAACATAGCTCTCTTATCTAGTTTGAAAAGTCCAAAGCATAGACATGAAGTTCAAATAGGGGATGACACAAAGCATAGTGCTGAAAAGATTGGTAATATCAATGCTTCCAATGGCAGAAAAAGTATTATGATCAAGGTACTTTATGTTCCCACTATTATAAGAAACCTAATAAGTGTAGGCCAAATAGCTGAAAAAGTCTTGCAAGTTAGGTTCTCCCAACATGGAGCTTTGGTGGAAGATCCATGTCAAGGCTTCAAGAAGATAGCCAGAGGTTAGATGCGTGGTAGGCTCTTTACCTTTGAAGTAGGAGAAACAAACAATATAGTTCTATTCAACTGTAGGTCTCAAACCCTAAGTGAGCTTGAAGTGTGGCATAAGAGGCTAGCTCGTGTGAATGAAAGAACCTTAAAGGATATATGCACGGATCAAAGTGTTCTTGGATTGCCAAACATATCAAATAAACACATGATCAACAAATGTGATGCATGTAAGATTGGAAAGGCACAAAGGCAACCATTCGACCACAAACACTACATCCACAACAACTTATTGGACTTCATACATACAAATGTATGGGGGCCAAGTCAAGAACCTTCATTGCCAAGATCACAGTATTATGTCTCATTTATTGATGACAATAGTAGATGGACTATTCTGTACTTTATCAAGAGTAAGAATGAAGTGTTTGATTGTTTCAAAATGTATCTAGCACATGTGGAGAATCATACAAGTAGATCACTCAAGAAGCTTAGATCTAACGGAGGGGAAGAATACTTCTCCAAAGAATTTGATGAGTTCTTGCATGATGAAGGTATCAAAATGGAAGTAACTACTAGGTACTCTCCTCAATTGAATGGAATTGCAAATACAATACACAAGAAATTGGTTGGATCGTCCACAACAATGCTTGAAGAGAAGATCTTGCCACATTATCTATGGCC
Source organism: Ceratopteris richardii (assembly GCA_020310875.1). Classification (NCBI taxonomy): domain Eukaryota; kingdom Viridiplantae; phylum Streptophyta; class Polypodiopsida; order Polypodiales; family Pteridaceae; genus Ceratopteris; species Ceratopteris richardii. Next base: position 29,640,858 of record CM035429.1, read on the forward strand.
AAAGGCTATTTTTATTGTTGTGTACCTTTTCAATAGAATACCATCCGAATCACTTCAAGGTCTTACTCCTTATGAAGCATGGTATGGAAGAAAATCTAGTATTGGACATTGCATGGTGTTTGGTTGTTTAGCTTATGTTCATTTACCATCACAAATAAGAGGCTAGATGAATGTGCAACAAAGGTAGTGTTTATTGGGTATGAATCAACTCAGATGGGTTACCGGTTCTATAATCCTTCAACCAAGCAAGTCACTACAAGTAGACATGTTGTGTTAGAAGAGCACATGTTTTAGAGTGATTAAGAGAATTAAAAGGTAACTCTACCATATGATCTTGATTTTGATTCTCATCAATTATGAAGCAAGCATGATACATAGGTCTTGAATCCAAGAAGTAATATAGATCATGAACAAGATGAAAAGGAAAAGGATTAAAAACTATGCAAGTCAAGAGACAAAGCAAAGATGCAAGAGTGTGGAGAATGCTCCAAGAAAGCACCTAGAAGGTCAACAAGGGAGGAAAGACAACCATAAAGGTATGGATATGATTCCAGATTTCTTAGAAAGCATTCAATCTACTTCTCAAAGGACTCAATTTTAGAGGAACCCTTTACCGATGAAGAGGCAAAGGGAAACCCTAATTGGAAAATGGCCATGAAATAGATGCACTCAAGGAGATGGACACTTTCGATTGGTTCAAATGTCATCCAATCAAAAGGTAATTGGTTGTAGATGGGTATATAAATCTAAAAGAAAGTTAAATGGATTAGTTTGCAAGTACATGGCAATATAAGTTGCCAAAGGATGCTAAAAAACTTATGGTATAGACTATGAGAAAACATTCTCACCAATTGCAAGGATGACTATGATCAGAACATTGATAAGTGAAGCTGCTCCACGATATTGGAGACTCCTTCAACTTGATGTAAAAAATGCATTCTTAAATGGTTGGATAAGTGAAGATGTATACATGTCACAAGCACTAGGTTTTGAAAACCTTAATCATACATCTTATGTTTTCAGACTTAAGAAAGCATTGTATGGATTAAAACAAGCTCCTAGTGTTTGGAATTACAGGTTGACTACACACCTTCAAGATAAAGGGTTAAAACCTAGCAACTCAGATCCTTCTCTATTCATTAAAAGGGATCCTCAGGTTATCTATCTACGTGTATATGTAGATGATATTATTGTGATAGGTAATGATATGAATGGCATTCAAAGGATCAAGAGACACATGCAAGAGGAGTTCAAAATCAGTGACTTAGGTGAGCTCACATATTTCTTAGGTATGCACGTGATTTATATAGATGAAGGGATGTATCTAGCTCAAAGAAGATACATTCAAGATCTACTTCTCAAGTTCACAATGGAGAATACAAAGCTTGTAGGTACAGATTTGGAATTGAACCATAAGCTAAGTGTTTATTAAGGTGAATAGATTAATGATCATAAAGAGTATCAAAGCTAAGTTGGTAGCTTGATATATGCTACTTACACAAGACCAAACATATCATATAGTCTAGGAGTGCTTAGTCAATTCGTGCACTCACCTAGAAGACCACACATGGATGCTCCAAAGATAGTACTCAAGTACCTCAAAGGGACATTTAATGAAGGTATCTATTACCCTTACTCTTCATATTCAGATATCCAAATCTTTTTCAGATGGAGATTTGGCAGGAGCAAAGGATGATAGAAGAAGTACCTTTGGATACTTAGCATTTGCAGGTTCAAAATTGGTGTAACGGAGTTCCAAGAAGCAACCAACATTTGCTTTATCTTCAATTGAAGCAAAAAATAAAGGTCTAACTATTGCAACTCAAGGAGCAATATGGCTCAAGGATTTGTACTCAGATATGGGACTTGTAAGTTCCAAATCTCACTTACTTGGAGATAATGGAAGCTCCATGCATCTAGCTAGAAATTGAATTTTTCATGTAAGGACGATGCACATATAAATCCATTACCACTTTGTAACAGAGAAGCTCATGGCAAAGGAAATTGACATTTCATTTTTTCCTACTAAGAAGCAAATAGCAAACATGATGACAAAGGCACTTGACGGGATAACACTTTGTAGATTCAAAGCTATGGTAGTTATTCAACCTATCATAGAATGAAGACTCAAGCATACTTTAGCTTGAGGGGGAGCTATTGAAACACCAGGCTTGCATTATGCTTGAGGTGGACATGATCTTAATCAAATCCATCATTTGAATGATGCCACATATACTCCTTGTAGAGTTTTGTTTTTGCATTTATTTATTGTATTGAGAGTTCGATCATAGGATCACCTTCTTATGTGATTTCCAAAGTATTTATCTTTGTAAAAGGAAAGAGTAAAAGGCCTAAAAGCCACAAGTTCGAAGTGGTTGAGATTTATTCTCAATCAATCAATAAAAAAGTAGATATGAATTCAGCTTTTTCTTTTCCTAGATTGTACGAAAAGATTCCAATCAATCTAAACAAACTAACCTGCCTAGTTTCAAATTCAAATTCATGAAGAAAAGACGTGGTCATATCCTCAAGAGTCTGTAAAAAGAATCTACATCATTTTTACACTAAGTATATTGTTTATTTGAAGCAATACATATACTTTTTTATCATTGCTTGGTGCCAATTTTTACATTATGTAGATTGTTGATTGGAAGCAATACATATACTCTTTGACCATTGCTTGGTGCCATTTCTGTTCTCTACTCCTTCTTCCTTAGATTAAGTCAACATGCAGAGATTGTTGCTCTCTCTATAGAGCTCCAAATGGGGTGTTTAAGCACTCATTGGAAAGGAACAATGTCTAGTCTATGTGTACACGTTTTCAAGTCATTTGATTCATTAGTTCCAGAGGAATGCAAGTTTTGTAGTGTCGGGGTTATTCTTTGCACATCCCTGAAAAATTAGGATGGCATGAGTCCAGTGTTAAGGTGATTTCTCCTACTATAGTTGTTATAAATTAGGGATTTTATACATATTAGAAAACCAACAATATGTATGACACTCCCTTAAGAGGAATTTTTCCAATTGTTACTATGCTGGCTGTTCTCCGTGTTTGAAGTCACAACTTCCACCCTTTTTTTAAAAGGTTTTTGTGACCTAGTCAAGGTGCAAGTTATCTATTTTGCATCAACTTGTTCTTGTTGATCTTCCAGAGTACCTATTGGGTTTTATTGCAGTAACCACAAGCCTACAAGGTCTATTTACATATCCAAAGAGCTAGGTCTAGTCCTATGCTAGTTTGCTGGACCAAATTTAGCACTTGACAACTCAACTTTCCACGCCTCTCCAAGCTTCTCCAACTTTCTTTCATCTCAAACTCTTGAGCCAATCATGGAAGTTTCAATATCTAGGTTTCCTTCTTTATTGTAGCATATTCCTCTTGATATTTGTTGATCGTTCTAGACCTTGATGTCTTCCACTTTACTAGACCCATTTTGGATAATCAACGATATTAGCTTCAGTTTGTAGACTTGGGATTTTTTCATCATGTGAAAGTCCCTTCCCCTATAATATTTATAGGGCTTGTTTTCTTTTTTCTTTTGACTTCCATAAATCCATCCAAGTTTGCTTCTATGGGTAGAGACTTTCTATCTAGTTGTAAAACAACCAGGGTTTCATTTTGGAATGGAGAATTGAGAGAGGGATGGGAGAGAGTTTTTTCCCAAGCAGATGAGAAGAACCCTCCACTATAATTAGATTAACCTTCTGGGTATCTTTACTTCGAAAACAGTCTATAATTATGTGATATTTACTATCACATTCAAATTGGCCATTTCATATGTTTTTATAAAAAATTTCCTTTTGCAAAAGCACTTCTTATCATATATTGATGTCGATCAAAGGTGGAAGCTCTAGATTAGAAGTTACCTTAACACATATTTTGGGGTGCCAAAGGTCATTATCGGCATGGGAGGAAACCTTATAAATAGGATCCTCAATGTGTTTTTTTTATTACAAGTAGTTGCACAATCCGGGCAATGATCTAAAAAATAAATTTAGATAGGAAAAATGGAAAATTTTGAAACTCGATGCATAATAGAAACAAAGAGGGCTTTGAAATTTTTTTTGGGAAGATTCTATGAACAATTTGAGCACGCACATTCTTGTTCCCTATACCTACCGTGTACCTATGTGAAAGACTTGCAAAACCATTTCTTACCTTTCAAATATGAGTAGAATATGATAAACAATAGGCATTTTGAGACAATGATCCCTCTAAGGAACCACTCCCTTTTCAACCAAGGCCTAAAGGTTTCTAATAGGGATTTTGGTCCATGGAATATGTAACTTCCTCCTCCAAGGATTGATGGAAAACCTTATTGATGACAAAAGAGGATATGAATTTCCCCATTGTTGCTTGCAAGGAGATCAAGGCCACAACCATCAACAATTGAGATCAAAATTGAATCCCCTTAATGAACAAAGAGCACATACACAAAGTCGTGAAGCTCTCGCACAAAGAGGTAGTTAAACCCGTCTAATGAATTTTTGTGACAAACGCACATGACTCCAAGAAAAGTGAAAACGAGGAGATGAGGAGTAGGAATTGAACTAAGGTTTTGAGAGAACCCAAAACACCATACCAAATAAGTCTTATGAAAAAGAAAAGCCTTACGGCTCATACTTTTTTGAGAACTCCAAATCAAGACGTTTTTCGTGGTTTCATGGCTTCTAGCATCAGACCAAATTTCTATTTTTCTTGAAATCATGCCTTTTTTGTAAATGCTTCATCAACTATAGATAATGCACAATAATTTTCGATACTGACAGTGCTCTACAAAATTCATATATTTTTGTGAAACTTGCCCTAAGCAAAACTTTGTTGCATATATTCTTGTGAAACTTCCCCTAAGCAAATCTTTGTTGTCTAGATGCACTAGGTTAACAGGTGACTCCTTCACATCTCTTTGAGGGGATGTGGGTTCAAATCCCATTGCTTGCATTGAGGACAATCATCATCATCATTATATAATGGGATGATAAACAAGCTCTATTCAAGGGGCATCGTTGGCCTTTGGACATTCTTGGTAAACAATGGCCCTAGTGACAAAGAATGTGCTCGCTATGGAAAAAAGTTGACTTCAGCTCAATTAGTCTGCTCATCTGGCCTTAGGGTCATCCCTTGTGAGCCTTTACCTTAGTGGGCCTTCAAGCTTCATAGGCTAGTAGTTTCTAAATGTTGAAATCCCTTTTTTGTGGCATTTGGTGTGTCCCATGGCTGATACGCCTGTCCTTCAATGCACACTCTAACTAATTCAATTGTTTGGAAGAGTAGTTCTCAAAGTCGAAAACGTTTTTGCAAAAACAAAAGAATACTTCATGACAAAAGGGAATCAGGTACGAACATGCAGTTCAAACCATTAGAAGAGTTGGAGAGGACTATCTCAAAAGTTCAAAGGCGTCGATGCTCTTAAAAGAAAAAGAACACGATGGCCTGAGAAGCATTTGCAATGTTGTGGAACACGACGCTCTCGGAACACAAGGATAAGACAAGGTCGTGACTTCTTGCAACGGAAAAATGTCATGAGTAATCTTCAGCTTGGAGCCACATGATTTTATCGAAGCCCGGTGAAATTAAGAATTTGTGTAATCTTCTAAAAAAATTGAAAATTAACACTCTTGAATCTTCTATGTAATCTTGAAAATTGAATCTATGTAATCTTCTACAAAACTGTAAATTGTTGATACAGCTCTGAAAGTTTATAGAATTAGGAGATTAGTTTATCTCCTTCGTGCATTATCTCTTATGTTTACAAATACGAAAGTGCTCAATTGAAAAGGTATAAACTGTTCCGCAATGTTACTTACCATGGCTTCGTATCAAACATATACGACAGATCATTACCATATGAGTAGATTCTTGCTTTTCTTACTTTTTTTAGTTCAATGAATGTTGCATGATTCTGGAGTATTTGAACATGAGCAATTATCTGTATTATATGATCTAAAAGTAGTTTCATGAGGCCAACGTCTGCTTCTGGTGATAATCATATACAGATTCAACATTGTTCTTACATCACTGTAGAAACCCTTCTCCGTTTTCGCTTCTCAATTAGTTTTTCTTTTTTTTTTTATAACAACATAAGAATAATTATCCGTCTGCAAGATCCGCGTATTGGGTTATTTTTCCTCAAAGTTAAAAACTGACAAACTCGTTTTATTCTCTGTCGAGTAGCAATCAACTGAATCTGTTGACATAGATTACGTATCAAACAAGTACCAGCTGTAACATACATCGCTTGGATTGTCGTCTCTTTAATAGATTTGATTTCTGCTAAGTGGAATGTCCCTTCAACAGATTTCCTTTTGTATATGTCTACTTGGATTAGTGCATCAATCATGATGCTCGTGACTGATGTACACAACATGGCTCATCAGTTGGCCACTTTGCGGAAAAGGCAAATCAATTCAATCTACCAATCAATACAAGACAAAAGTCACAGTACGTTGCATGTAGAGAGAGAGAGAGAGAGAGAGAGAGAGAGAGAGAGCTGCAAGAGATAAAGTGGGTGAGCTCCTATTCAATTAACTTCGGTAGAAAGATGATATGGATAAACTTTCCAATCAGCAACTAATATTGAAGTTTAAAACTGAGTGAAACTAGCTGCAGAGGAAATCCATCATGTTGCTCGCATAAAAAACAACCATATTATGCCACATACGAAAACAAAATATCTCTGTGAGAATGTGTTGATTATAAGTAGTTCATGTGCTATTCTATGAAGGATCCAATAATTTTCTAAACAAAATCCATACCGTTTACATGTTTTTCAAGAATTACTTCCTTCGAACTCAGAAATACACAAGAAACCTGCCAATAAGTATAATTTCTGATTTTCTATGTGTTTTATGATTTTCTCTTCAGCTACGCTACGTCAAGAGAACATGGTGGAGTACTTCAAGAAAACAACACACAACAATGAGATCATAAGCTCAATGATAACTATGACACATCGAGTATTTTTAAAATATTCTGAACATCGAGTATCACTTGTATCAATGATAACTATGACACGTCCTCACATGCTCCTTGTGGCCTTATAAAACATGAAATGTGAAGTTTATTGCTTACCTCCATGTATTGGAGATCATTCCTCACATTTTATGTAACAATAGTATCAAGGGTCTTTGGTGATGACCACACAGGGGTCATGAATGTGATAGGAATTTAAACCCATGTTTTATTTTACACAATAAAAGTGGAAGTCAGGTTGCGGTTCCATAAGAAGATGCATTTGAACCCATGTACTATCTATACACACAACAAGCAAATGTTCGGGTTCCATGACAAGAGGACTTAAATGGGAAAACAAAGCTTCTGTACAAACGGCTCAGATCAAATGAAACCGGATATCCTCAAGATGTATATCTAAAAGGATAGGCAAAATTAATACTTAGCTGGTTCAATTTCACTTTGATTTTATGGGTCCTTATGTTTATCGAAATCATTCTTCCCATTTTATATGCCGTTCATCTTATGGATCGATAGTTCTACAAAGTTATCAGACTTTGAAATGAATAAAATGCTATGTTCATTGCCTCTTGATGTGTTCACCATTTAGATGTCTTCAACCATTTAGATGTTCATTGCCTCTTGATGTGTTCACCATTTACTCTACTCTTGAAAACGGCGGTCTTGTACCTGATCTACGACATTAATCATTCTATTAATCAATATTTGTGCTTCTGAAATCTTTGAAACAGATTTAAAGCTTTTTTCGAGTGAGTCCCAAGATCATGCAAGCTTCGGTCATAATTTATCATCACAAATGGCAACGTGTTGCATTAGATAGCCAGTGATAGAGCCAAGACCAGTTAAGCATAAAGTACTTTCTATGCTTTTTTTGGAGTTTCATATAGCATTTTACTAGTAGCTAGATTTTATTTTTCTAAAAATGTAAGACTTATTTTTTATTACTGCCTCAAACTTGAATATATTTTTGCCTCAAGTTGAAATTAAAGATGTTTATATTTCCGTTGTCTTCGTTATGACCTGCTCAGCTTCATTCCTTCTTCAAAAGTCCATGCAAACATCAAAATTATCAAAATATTTCAAGTTTCGTTTTCTTTCCTTGGCACTTTTGGATGTTCTATTCTTTACCTTAATCTACATGAACATGTATAATGGACTAAGAAGTATCTGTACATAGAGAAAATTACTTTTTTGATATGTGTATGGGTCAAGGTGAGGTTTTCCATTCTATGTGAGTGAAAATGAGAAAAATTTGAAAAACTCATTTTTTGAGGTAGGGAAAGTTACGAGTTTGATGATGTGGCACTTTACTTTTGGAGCAGTTTGAAAAAAGAACTATTTTGAGTGATTTTATTAAAAAATCCATAAAAAAAAGTAACTTCTGACATGTATATTAAAAAATGGGCCCTTTTTAGTAAGCAATAACTAACTTTGTGACTTAAAAAAAAAAAGTCATTTTTTTATTCACAAAGATGGACGGTTTTGATGATGTGTAAAGTGGAATCTCTCTCTCTTTCTTTTGCAGAAGAGAGAGATGACCCTACTTGGGCCTAAAAAAAAGCCTAGTCTTGCCTACTAAAAAGTGCTCTATTAAATGCACTTTGTTCCCTCAAGCAAGAACAAGATTAGGCTTAATCCCTTAAAATTAGGAATCCTTACAAGGCCCATGCAGGGTTCATTTTTTCCCCTAATGATGCCCTTCTAACCGAAATGGATTTTTACTTGCTGAATTTGTGAATTATCCCTTTATCTGCGGCATATCCCACTTTCAGAGGTCGTATTCTTGGATACCAATCATATGAATCATTTGAAGAATTCGATGCCTTCATTCATTTTCTTTTTCTTCTTTGTAACTATTATGACCTTTTCATTAAGAACTATGTACATTTTTTTACACGTGTTCCATATTCTATCCACAGCTTCATAGATAAGAGATACTTGTCTTATCAATTCAATAAGAAGGGTTTATTTTTAGGCATGAACCATGGAGCTAAATGTTGGTAGTAGTCAAGGAATTGAAGGACTCACAAGACAAGGAAGCCTACGAAGGGAGTCGGAGCGAAGAGAAAGCACAAGCAGACACAGTAGTCAAAGAAGATCTAGCAAGTAGGCCATTTAAATTTTTCATGCATCAAAGAGTTGGGCACACAAGAAGAAGGAGCAAGTAGGGAGCTCCAGGAAATGTATGTCAAAATGTTAGAAGAAATCCCTACAAAAATAGTAACTTTCATCACTAAAAACCATTGTAAATACCATTTCATATTTTTGTAGCTCCATTTTGTGCAAGCCAAGGAGTCCTTGAGCTTGAGGAGCTTTAGAAGTACCTACCTATCAGTTTTCACATTGTTTAGACTCTGTTTGAACCTCCAAATAGGGCAGAGAACCTAATTTTTAACTAGGACAGACACTAGGTCTGGACAAAGGCCAAAACCTAGTCAGAAACTATAAATAGAGCTAGAGAGCTCATTTTTGAGGTTAGCTTGTAATAGAGTTGAACTTGTATGAGCATTTTGAAAGTAATCTAAACGAACTCCATTGCTTCTCACTCTTTATCTTACCTTGTGTGCGCGTGTGTGTGTATGTGTGTGCATGTTTGTGTGCTTCTCACCCACGCACTTGTGCCTTCACTTGCTCGAGGTCATCATACCATCCTCACGTCTTCCCGGATTGACATTAAAGGAGGTGCTACTCATCACTAAGCTACACCAAATTTTGGCGCCGTTGTCGGGGATCGAGCTTTGAGGACGAGCGTGTGATGGTAAGACGTAGAGTTGAGGCATTGGAGTCATAGGTATTTTCTTCACTTTTATCTATTTTCTTTTGTTTTTCTCATCACCATCTCCCACATCCATCTCCATCATCGCGAAAAATTTCAGTTTTTGGTCATATCACCCCACCCATACCATTTCCCTCATTTCACTTGTGAGAGAGAGCGAGAGAGCGTGTGTGTGCTTGTGCTTTTCTGTGTTTTTTGAGCAAAGTTTACTTGGGAAAATTTGGGATTATTCAATTGGGCTTATGAACCTTAGATCAGGACGACACCTAGGGAGAGATAGACAAAGTCTTAGATCTTCAGAGGCTAGTGTCAATCATACTGCTAGGTCTTGGGCCCAGCAGTTGAGCCATCATTCGTACTACCCTAGCTCTGAGACTAGCGAGTCTGAGATGTCGCACGGTATGGAGAGACCTACAGGAAGCTCCGGAGTGCCATATTTACATAGGGTAGAAGGCCCTTAGAAGACGCAACTCGAATACCTTAGGACCAACCGATAAGGTGCTAGCATCTATGAGGACGGCCTAGGAAGATTTGTGGTCCAGATCAAAAACCCTGACCAATCCATTGGACTAGAACATCCAGCGGTCAAGTTTGAAAATGGAGCATACTTGGACAAAGAAGGGACAATATATGTAGTCACCAGTCATCCAGATAGGACAGATGAATTTGGGAATGTGATCCCAGAAACGGACTTAGGTGACCTGGAGCAAGGAAACATGGATGTAGAACCTAGAACCCCCCGAGGCAAATCTGTTCTCACTAGGATTATCACACCAGAGTGGATTCCCGAAGACAATAAAAGCATAGATCTACTCCTGAACCAAGAGACTGATGAAGCCTTTTGGAGCTATAGATCTGATCAGCCGAATGAGGTAGGAACAATCATGATATATGAGTTCAAAGATCCTGATAGCCCAGGCAGAGTGACCTACTTAGATCATGCATCAGAGAGGGTCTTTGTGGTTACAGAAAATGATAGGCATGCTTACACTTGGAAAGGTGAATTTATTTTCCCCCAACCAAGATCGAATGTGTCCTTTGGTCACCGAGGAGCTGGAACGTCCCAAGCTCATGGAGCTCAAAGAGACAGACATAGAGATAGACATAGAGACAGACATAGACAAACATAGACATAGACATATCGATGCCTTCATTCATTTTCTTTTTCTTCTTTGTAACTATTATGACCTTTTCATTAAGAACTATTTACATTTTTTTATACGTGTTCCATAGTCTATCCACAGCTTTATAGATAAGAGATACTTGTCTTATCAATTCAATAAGAAGGGTTTATTTTTAGGCATTAACCATGGAGCTAAACAAGTATACAGATGTATGCTAGATTTATAATCATGTACAAACGACATTTTTATACTATCTAGTTAAAAAGAAAACATGAATTTTGTATGTGAAATATGCCTTTCAACAATAGTCATATACCTATTATTCCACTCGAAAGCACCACGTGAACCAAGTTGTAATTGAGATTATACTATCATGCGACTTATGTGACTCTTATGGATAGCTGTTATCACCTTATATTTCATCTTGGTACTTTGAAATGTATAGCTGTATCCTTTTAAAGTTTCTTTCTAGAAAATTTTAAATGGAAGAGCATAGGATCATTAATGTCTAAAATATGTACCAATGTTTTCTTAATAATGCAATACTATGGGGAACAATTTGCTTATTTCAAACCAATGGTGCTATTTTAGTGAAAACCCATAACCATTTTAAAAGAGAGAGAGAAAGAGAGAAAATTGAGTTTAATAGATTCTCTTCAAATCATCAAATACAAAATGGTACATTCCATTTTCACATGAGAAACCATGCATGTAAATATGTGAGTGTATAAGCTCATTCACAAAATTATAAATGGAAAAAGAAAACAATACATAATAATCCACCAATTGATCAAGATAATATTCTGTTGATCTATTCCTACTTGACCATTTTAGAAGACTATTAATAGCGATAGTTATGGTGCTTTGACCTATCATCTAATAAACCTTTTGATTTGTCTTGTTGTTGAGTCTCCATCGACGCTCTTTTCTTGGTAGAAGTCGGATTGATACATATTGTGAATTCGAGACATGGCTAGAAGAGCGCATTGGAGATTTGTCCATACGTTCTACATATTCTTCATACTCTCGATTTAATGAATCTTCTCATTGGTCTTCAGGGATGTCTTGTACTTGATTTATTTCTTGCCAATCCTCATCATCATTAGGGTCTTCTTCCTGCTCGATGTTCATTGGTGAGTCATTATTTTGATCATCAGTTCTACAAATAATATCTAGAGTCCTCCTCAATACCTTGTTCTTCATACCTTACCATTCTCCTACTTCTTTCCCCACGTGTCTCCATTCAGCCATTACACTTGCTTGTCCATTGTGATGACTTGCACTCTTAGGTTTACTTGTCCTCCATGATATAGATGAGTAACTTGCAACGTTGTGTAGTAGGCAATGTTGAGGTAGGTAGTTGGTAAGTTCTTTTAATCATAGTAGCTTGACTTCCTCCATCATATTTTCATGATCTTTTTGCACCTTGCATTTATGGTGTGGCACTTGTGTCAGCTTCGTTTCTTCTTGAAAATTCCATCCAAATATTACCATTATTGACATAGTTCAAGTTACGTTTGTTTTTACTAGCACGTTTTCATCTTTTATTTTTTACATCAATCTTCATGAACATGCCTTTCTAACCAAAAAGGATTTTTACTTATTGAATTTTTCAATAATGTTTCATTAAATTCATTTATCCCTTTATCTTCAACATATCCCAATTTTAAAAGTCCTATTTTTGGATATCAATTATATAAATCATCGTATATGAAGTATATCAAAGCTTTCAATCATTGTCTATAACTATTATGACCTTCTTTTTAAGAATTATGTTCATTGATTTATATGATCCATAGTTTATCACAAGCTTTAGAGAAAGGAGATTGTTGTCTTATCCATTGAACAAGAATCAATTATTTTTTAGCATGGACCCATGGAGCTAGAGAACTCTAGAAAAGTATGAGTATGAAGGATTAACTAATCGTGTAGAAACCACATGTTTCTAGTAAAAAACAACATGAACTTGCATTTAAAATATGGTTTCCACAAATAGTTATATAGCGATTGTTCCAGTCAAAACTACCACTCTAGAACTATAATAACTATTACGATACTACCATGCAATTTTTTTTATGCAAATTAAAATTCAAAAAACTTGGTTCCAATTTTCTGGGACCCGCTTCATCATCATCAACTAGAAAAATTCTCATTTTCAAAAAGAATGTTTGAATCTTATGGATTATTATTATCAACTTATATTTCAACTTGGTACTCTGATATAATTATTTGTATCCTTTTGAAGTTTTCTTTTATATAATTTTGAATGGAAGAGTATAACGTCATTCTTGTTTAGAAAATGTACCAACGATTTCTTGAGAATTCAATAGTATAGGAACATTTTCCTATTATTAACCAATGTTGCTCTTTTATTGATAACTAATAACTAGTCTTCTTATTTCTTGAGGGTTTCTCTAACAACAATGATGTCAATCATTGGTTGCAAGAATTTTGAGTGAATTGTTGAGATGCAATATGCAATAGCAAACAAAATGCAGTTCACTTTGAAGTTTGGCATCACTTTCTGTATAGAATAGACCCACGGCATCAAGGTTATGGTCAAATTCCATGACTTACTTCCAAAAATGCATGCAGATGGTGCCTGGTATCAACTTTAAGAGAAAAATCTAGTACATATTCGATGCCAGACATTGATCTTAAGAAGAAACTCGATGCCAAGAGTTGGTTTTGTGTAAAATGTTGTTATTATGCATCATATTCAATCACTTTGATTGTTGAATCCAATGCCAAACATTGAGTTGAAGCAGAACTCGATATCCAAAATCCAAATTCTCCTTAACTTTGATGTGAGGCATTATTATATGCCGAAATAGATAAGCTATAACGCAAGCATAAATTTAAAAATTGAAGAAACGCAACCAATCTCTAAACAGTATAAAAGTGATATTCTATTTCTACACATGCTAGGAATACATATACATACATGCACATTCATACACACATACATGCACACACATAAATGCACGTACATATTAACATATATACATACACATAAATATGCACACACATGCATATACACTTAAACAGAACCATACGCAAATACACAGAAAAAAGCACACATGCACACACACAAACACACATACATACGTACACACATGCACACACATACAAACACATAATCATACACACAATTATGCATACACACACATACACGCACATACACATACATACACATATACATACACACATACACATGCAAATACGTACACATTTGCATACACACACATACACACACATACCCACACACATAGCTACACACACATATAAATTATTAGTATCTGTTGATACAAGTGGTAGTGGGTGTGTCATAGTTATCCTTGAACTGGACATTTTTTCTGTCATTGGCCGTTTTCTCGAAATAGGGGATTTGAAAAGGCAATCATGTTTTCTTGAAGGAGCGCACTTGAAAAGGAAAATTGTAGCAGACAACTTGAATTGGCTGTAGTAAGTGTGCCCATGTTTAGCGAGTTTTCTTGAGTATGGCATAAGCATTTTAATACTGTTCACTCTGTACAAACAGTCTTTTGATTGTGATCTATCAACTGCTAAATAGTCATTTGCCTTTGCAGAAGCTATAACTTATCATATCCTATAAAACATGATTGTCGTAATGCGAGGGATATGTTGGCATCTCTGTTCTGCTAAACAGTCATTCGCTTTGGCAGAAGCTATTACCTTTCATATGTTACAAAATACTGTTAATGTAACGCGGTTCACATGTTGGGGTTCTTTTTCTGCATAAGATATGAAGCGCTAATTATCAATGCACTTTTATAGAGCACTATTCTATCATATATTTTTCAATATGCAACCCTGTTTTCCATAAGCCATTTTTCATCGCAACCCATGAATTGATGAACGGTAAATTGCTTCTGCCTATCATATCTTATAGGTTATTATTCTCGTAATGCGATTGCATCTCTGTTTTGCATGACCTATGAACGGATACTTATCAGCACCTGTTTGCAGAGAGAGTCTTGTTCAATATGATTGTTGTTGCGCAACCGATGCCTTGGCTTCTCTGCTTTTGCATAAGCCACTTTTGCGGACACCATTTTCTATACGATCGCTATACTTTATAGCTCTTTCTCCCTTGATTTTAGGCGTGAACATTATGTGTATGCTTTAAACGCTGTTTGAGCTTTTCTTCATGTCCGTGGTTGAGTGAATCAAATCCATCTCCTTATATCTTTCTTTTTGCAGCTTTCTAATCTCTTCTCCTTTCTACTTCTTCTTCTTCTGCACATATTGTCATTGAGTGCATGATTCAATCTCTTCGTATCATGCCCTGAAAAAGATTTTCTCTATTTCTGTTGAAATAGCATTTCTTTTTCGCTCGACACACTATGCATAAAGTTTACACACATGCATGAGCATCCACATGGGTCGGTTGTGCTGTGATTGGTTGCTTTACTGTCTCCTGCTTTTTTTCTTAATATCCCCAAAAAATAGGAAGAGTGATTACCTTCTCGCCCTTTCAATTCTACGCAACACAATGTGCCATTCATTCATTCAAAATAAAAAATTTTCAAGCTTGAAGGTACAACTAAGACAGGCTGAATGGATATTCCTTTCTCAGAAAATAACTGATTCATAGGCCAATGTGTGCGCATCAGACATCACCACCATAACTAATTCACTTATGAACAAACAGCTTACAAACTTTTCCTGTTCCTTGAGTGATCATTCCAGTGCTTTGAATCTAATTGCTTCCATACATGCCACTAGTGAAGACTTTACAAACACTTTATCTTTTTTTGAGTGCGTTAAAACTAAAGAGCACGATGCATTTGAGAGCTTAGCTGCATGGAAGGATTCTTTTATGCTATAAGTGGAACAAAATTGAAGAAATTCACACTGTTCACTTTTTGGTAAGGAAAAGTAATTTGATTTGAATGATAAGGATCCTTGTAGGACATCCCCTCCACATTTACTGTCTGCAAAGGTAAGGAGTAAGGTTCGTGGATCAATTGAGGTAGTTTATTTCTAGCAACAGAGGTCGTTTTGTGCATGTAAAATTCGGGTACTATAGATGAGCTATGTGGTTAGATGGAAAAATCGTCTCCTCATTCTTCAACATCCTCAAAGAATTACCATGAAACCTTAAGAAAGTTCTTTTTTCACAAGGCCGGCCGGCACTCTCTTATTTTTTTCCTGCTTCATTCCTTCAATAAGGTTACATGGGCATAAATATTGATTCAAGAGAAATGCTCGCATGTAGTACAAATGCTCCATATGCTAACCATCTAGTTAGTGTACATAAACCTCTCTCTCTCTCTCTCTCTCTCTCTCTCTCTCTCTCTCTCTCTCTCTCTCTCTCTCTCTCTCTCTCTCTCTCTCTCTCTCTCTCTCTCTCTCTCTCTCGATTGCATGCACATAAGAGAGATCAAAGAGTCAGTTCCAACCGCCCCCTTTCCTGAGAAAAATGATCTTCCAATCTTCATGCTATTGTGCTCATTTCTTCTATTCCTCATTTCACGTTCTTTTTCTCTCCTAAGATTGCCTCAAAGAGCTCAACTTAATCACTCTCGTGATCTCCCCTTTCTTGATTATGCCAAAGTGCTTGGATCTAGTGTGCTCCTTATGGTAAGGGTGATACAAGATGAAGTCCTTCTACACATTTAGTGATGATTGGAAGTGCGACGCTTGTATTTTCCTTCTTTTCTTTATAATTTAAAGCACGTATTGAAAAGAAAAACTAAGACAGGCTGAATGGATATTCCTTTTGCCAAAAAGAACTAACCGATAGGCCAATGTGTGTGCATCAGACATCATCACCATAATTGGTCCACTTATGAACAAACAAATTACACAAGTTTCCTTGAGTTGATCATTCATCATCACCATAATTGGTCCACTTATGAACAAACAAATTACACAAGTTTCCTTGAGTTGATCATTCTGGTGATCGGAATCTCATTGCTTCCATTACATGGCACTAGTGATGATTGCACAAGCTTCATCTTGTTATGAGTGCTTCAAAAACAACCTCTTCATTATCATGTCATGGAAAACTTTTCTATATTTTTGTACAAATAGTAGATTTTTTTATTTTTCTTCCCTTTACAGTGTGCATAATGTTTGTGTACTATCCCAACAAAAAGATGAATTTATAACCTTCTTGCAGCCTTTAAAGATATCCCTTTCTTTCCCTTTTAAAGCTATGCAATAGAGTGTGCCATTCTTTTATGCAAAATAGAAAACTTTCAAACCCAAAGGTACAACTAAGATAAGCTGAATGGATGTACCTTTTTAAAAAATAATTGATTGATAGGTGAATGTGTGTGTTGATGAATTACTTAATGGGCTTCAAAACTTCATGAAAGGATAATATCTTTCAGAATATAACTTCCCATCACATCATCCACCATTGTGTTTTGGACTTCATATTAATCGTGGATCAAGGATCATTGTATTCATCAAACCAAGGAGCGTTATCGATTGGATTCCCCCTTTCCACCATAGCCATTTCTTATGGGTTTATTTTCTATTAGTGAGGATTTGAAGCTAGTCCTCTTCATTCCGATCTCGAATCAGGCTTCTTCGAATTTAGGGTCACTTTCTTCATTTTCAATCCAACCATTTTTATCTTGGATTCAAAATACTCACAAGTCCCTAGCATCTCAATCCAAAATTTTTTTAACAATATCTGATTGTCAAATCGGGGATCTCTTAGAGCTTTACAACCAAATTGAATACGTTTATCTCATACATGCCATCCACTTTTAGTCTTTTATTGAAACTTGAATCATATTTCATTGTGTACCAAACTTGCCAAATGGAGGTGATCCAATGTTTGATCCATGTGATTTTATCTTGCATAAATTGAAGAGAAAAAAGTTTGTAATGGTTATTCTGTTTTGGTGGACTTGTGAATGTGCATTAATCCTTATGTTTGAAATATGCCAAGCCTAGAATTTATTTAACTCTATTTAAGATTGACCATCATTTTTGCTACCAAATTTCATCTATTCTCCTAACGTACAAGATGTTCAATGTTAGGGAGACAACATACACTTCAAGTAGCTTTAGGTATACTTTCATGATCAAGTCCCTTGCCTATCAATTTACTACTACTATCTTCCCAAATTCTTATTTGGTGGTCTCCAATTTGATATGGAGTCACATCCTAAAGATATCTCATTTTACATGTAATGACATCCTAAACAGAGCCAAGGATTGAATGTTTTAAATCATGATTTCTTAGAAAAAAAATACCTTCCACAAAAAATCCATGGGGAAGATTTTGGATGTTGAAACAAAAGCTTTTGAAGATTTGAACCCCCTTTCTAATTTCTAGCACTGTTTTAGAATAACCAAATATGATATAACCGAGTTTGATCTGGCTAGAATTGTTTGCTTCCTACTTTAATTCTATGGTCTACTTGTCCCATCAAGGTACACCTAGTTTCACATAGTTGTAGCAAGTTAGTTCTTTGTTCAACTCACCCAAATGTCTTTAAATAGATTACAGGAGTTGAGACTCATTTTACAAATGTGTGAGTCCATATAGAGCATAAAGAGCAAAAGAGCACACAGAGAAAAGAGCAGAGAAATCTGAGGAAAGAAGAAAGTCAACAATGGAGAATAAGGGTGCTATCAAAATGTCTCATAGGGAACCCAAATTTACCCTGTAAATAAAGATTCCATTGAGTATTTTGTCTAAAAGAAATCAAACTTTGGTCCAAATTCATTGTGATGCAACTTGATGCCAATCATCAAGATTGCGGGAAAAGTCAATGCCAGGCATCCACTTTTTGGGATAACACTATGCCAGGCATCGAGTTTGGGCCAAGTTGATGCCAGCCATCGAGTTTGCAGGGAAAATTGATGTCGAGCATTGTGTTTGG
Source organism: Ceratopteris richardii (assembly GCA_020310875.1). NCBI lineage: Eukaryota > Viridiplantae > Streptophyta > Polypodiopsida > Polypodiales > Pteridaceae > Ceratopteris > Ceratopteris richardii. The sequence continues at coordinate 29,659,602 of CM035429.1, forward strand.
GGCCCATTTCAATGCAAGGCATCGACCTTGTCGCCCAATTGGATGTCAGGCATTGTGTTTGGAGGCCAAGTCAATGCGAGGCATCAACCTTTTATCCAACTGAATGCCTGGCATCGAGTCGGTGGGCCAAATCAATGCCACACATCGACCTTCTAGTCCAACTTGATGTCAGGCATCAAGTTTATGGGCCAGCTCGATGTCTGGCATCAACTTAGTGTATAAACTCGATGCTTGGCATCGACTTGGCTTGCGAATTCAATGCATGACATCGAATTTCACCAAAAGGTTGATATCTCACATCGAGCTGGCCCTTGAAATCGATGCCTGGCATCAAATTGGACCAAAGATCAATGTTAGGCATTGACCTGGGCCCCAAATTGGATGCATGGCAGCGAGTTCAACTAGAAGTTCTCTACTGTGCATCAAGTTGGTCCTCAAAATTGATGTCTGGCATCGAGTTGGCCTTAGCTAAGATTAATGGCATGCCCTTGGCTAAGATAAATTGCATCACTTTAGGGACATTGAGAATCATGAGGAGAAGTCCGTTAAAAAGTATATATATATTATATATATATAAGGGTGCTCAGGATAAAAGCATTGTACGTGCTCTAAAGCCAAAGAAGAGCATCTTATCTTTGTCCTTTAAGTGTCAAAGTAATCCAATGGCCCTATCATCAGGTGGCCATAGCAGTGTTAAGCCCATTGAGAAAGAGGCAATCAGAAAAGATAAATCCAAAGAGACTGAAATCATTAGGAATTATAGACCACTTTGAGACATGACAAACTTGGAGTGGTGCCTTCAATACATAGAGGAGAAAAAAGCCGCCCTGCTTGTATTTGTGGGGAAAGATTACCACCACCTAGGTTTTTCAATATGGGCTAGTGTTCAAGGTGGATTACAAAGATAAGGACTCAGATAATCTCCTTTTCGAAGTGGAGAGTTCAAAAGGATTGAGGAATGCAATTTGGAAAATGGAATTTCTATGTGTAGAATGTTGTGTGCCAGAGGGGCTCGCTCAGATTTGTAGGGATTCAGACAATTTGATTGTGGTTCTCTTGTCGTGGATTCAAGGGAATATCATGCCAAGCCAGCAATCGAAGATGACACCTGTAAAGTCAAAAGGGTCAGCATCCCATGCAAAAGAAGCCCGAGAAGAATAGCAAACCCACTAATGTGGAATCAACAGAAATCTCGGAATCTCAGGATGACATAGTTGCCCCTCGAGGAGACCTTGCATCTGGGATTTTTCTTACAAAACACAATAAGATTAGGGGGGATATTGTGAAGAGGACCTTTGTGTAGAAGGGGCAACTCTTCCACCTCCCCATTACCATCATCCACAAACCCCTATTAATCCACTTACAAGAAGAAGGCCTCTTTAGATAAGGGATCCCCATAATCTCCATGTGCAAAATCTTAAGAAGAAGACAAAGATAAGCCCACATGCAACTATTGTGCCATTCTTGGTAATGGTTGATCCAAACGAGTGTAATTCGGTGGAGGAATTCAACAACAGATTGTGTGAGGACTACACAATATGTTATTGGAGGATCACACTCTACAGAGGCCCGAAGACAACTTGTAAAATAACATCCAACTACATACTTCTTTAGGTATGCAGAGTGTAAGATCTGCATTGGTTTGATTATAGAGGAGGCCAAACTCCTAGCTTGGGACCACAAAAATGACAAAGATTACAGGCAGAATATGTGATCCATTGGGGGTATCCATTTCTTCCACCATGAGTATGTTGATGCCCTAAGGGAAGACGGTGGAAGGATTCATCCAAATTTGAGAAACCAGTGCCTAATAGAGGTTGGGATTGTAGTGGATGACAATGTGAATTCAGATGCATTCCATAAGTTTGATCCATGGTTCCAACTTGCCTTCAAGATAGGGGAAATTTAGGAGCTCTGGGATAAAATCTTCACAATGTGGGAGAACAAGGAGGTGAAAGACCTAAAACAAAAGAAGGCAAAGCTAGATTCTCAAGTGGGTGTAAAGGGAAAGGGAAAGAAAACAGATCTCTCGATTGAAGAGGCTATTGAGGATATGAAGCTAACACCTTAGAAAGCTTTGCAAGGCATTAAGGATGACACCTTGATAATTTCAACATTATCAAGGGTCATTTCCAAAGACCTAAGCCTTGAGGAGATGATCATAGAGCTAAATAAGTAATTAGAACCTTTTCATTGATTGGTTTTACTTGCTCCTTCAGTAACTTATCATGTAGCTTTAAACTTCACAATACAGTCACAAGGTTTATATGAAGATTCAAGAGGTGATGATGAGGAGGCTTGGGTGCTTCAGATGGATTTAAGTCCATGCAGAGTACCTGACCACCTCCTCATACAAAGCATTATCAACATACTTTATATTGTTCCATGATTGGGTGAGTTCTCTTGCTCATTCGAATTTAGTATGATTTTGTTTGTCTAATAATTGGTGTTATTCGATGCGAGGCATTGAGCTATATGAACAGACATGCTAGAAGTCGATGCCTAGCATCCAAAGTTGCTAGTATTGTTATTCTCGGAATGGAGTTCGAGTCTAAATTTGATGCTAGGCATCCAATTTCAATAGGATTCTGATGCCAGACATTGGATTTGAGCATAGACTCGATTCTAGGCATCGCTTCTCATAAGTAGTCGATGGCAAGCAATGAATTGAAGTAGGTGAAATGTCTTTGGGGCATTATCTATTTATTCATTTCAGCTTCCTTGCATCAAGACTTTATCAATTTATTTAATGCTAAGCATTGGAACCATTCATGTATGCTATACTTTGTAAAAAACCTTTGAGTTGACACTCATCTTTTAGAAACCTCGAAAGAAGAGTGGTGAGCCGAATGAAGACTATCCTATTACCTTCCTCACTCATATCCAAAGGGCAAGGCATGAGAAGTCTAGATTAAAGGCAAAGGAGATGGATTTTGAGGATGAATCCTCCGGACTAAAGTTTTTTCAAACCCCATAGACCCTCTAAGGCCATTGTATTACACTGTATATTGTGATATTGTAAATAATATATGTACAATAGTACCTGGGAAACATTATTCCCTTCTAATAGAAGATATCCCCTATGGCTTTAGAATGAGTGATTCTATTAATAATGATGAACCATTCAAGCACCCACAGATACGAAAGATGGTGATAGATTTTGAAAAATTGACCATGTGATCACTCTAGAGGATTGTCATTTTTCATAGTAGAGACCAATCCTTCTCTCTCTCAGCAGCATTAAAGTCAAGGTGTCATGCTCTCGAGTGTTATATGGTATTGTCTTTGCTTTTTGTCTCTATGTTGAAATTTCATATAACATTTTACTCATAATTTAAATTTGCAGGGTAAAGGAAAATGTAAATCACACCCCAAGACATACGTTTGTTAGTGCTACTGAGCGCCTTACAGTCAAATACTTTAATGAAGTTAGAAAAAGAAGGGTCACTGAACATTATAGTGAGAATGGAATTTCAAATGTGCTAATGTTCCCTGGAGTTACAAAGAAGCTTCATCATGTGGCAGGCGACAAGACATTGGTTAATCCTTATTAGAAGCCCCAAAAGCTTATAATGAGGTTAATCCATTTGTTCTCTAATGATGATGATTGGATCTTGGACTTATTCTCTCGCAGAGGTACCTCTAATTGCAATGTTGCTCATTGACACTCATTTGGCATCATCTCTAATTGATTTGTTTGTTTTCATGGATGACACTCGCATGTGCTTAGTTGTAGAGAAGGATGAAGCCCAAATCAACTTCATTAGGATGTGGATTAATGGCTTGAATGAATGCGTAGAAAAGAAGCACGAGGTTCGAAAGAAACACATAGCTAACATAGAGAGATTCCAACCTGCATCAAGGGAGCCTATGCCACCATTGGCAGCTGATCTAGGAGACATGGCTAACCTTGAGGAGCCAGTTCTAGAGCAAGAAAATCCTTTGGAGACTTCTCAAGTCCCTGAAGATGATGTTATGCATGAGCCCGAGAAATTATATGATCATCTTCTATTGTAGAAGGATTTTTGAACATATACTTTTGTAATGATTTGATTATTGGAATATAATACTCAAATGTTTTGTTATTTGTGCTTAGATTTATCCACATTCTACTCAGTTGTGTTGGATTGGTGTGTGGTTTCCTTTACATTTATAGTTGATTAAGGCCATATTCCTAATTTGGTAATTGGGATAGCTTTGTGAGCTAGAATGTTGATATATTTAGGTAGTGATGTGTGTGAACACACTAGGACCACCGAGGCACTTTTTTCCCTCTTTAAGAGGTTTTTTTCCCTCGGCTTGTATATATGCCTATTACCCTAATGGGATACTTATCTTTGTACATTCTCTAGTAATACATTCAGTATTGTGTGTTGTGCTCCAAGCTTTTCCTTGTGTTGTTCACGTGCTTTCATAGACGTCTAACTCCAACAATTGGTATCAGCGTAGGTCGCCGCTTCATCTAGGGTGTCGTCGACACCTCTCTAATTGCAATCTCAGAATCGCACGAATTTTGGTGCCAACGATATATACCAATTTTTGTTCGCCAGTTTAAGCGTCTCAAAGTTTGCTATAGGTCTAGTAGAATTTGTCTGGGCAGTTCTGTTCAACTTTTTTAGTACAGTCAATTTTTTGCATCAAGGTATTTTAGTCATCAGCCATGGTTGAAAGCACTGATGTATTTCGTATGTTGGTTGTTGAGGATACGTTGGATGGTACCAACTACCCGTTGTGGGCTTATATGATGTGACATGTATTGGTTGCAAAAGGATTGTGGAAAATTGTGCAGGGTGTTGAAAAACATCCTATCACACTTGCAACTGTTACAACTACAGGTACAGAAGCTGATGCAGGTGTCAAAGATGACACCCTATGTACCTTGGAAGATCACTCTCAAAAAGATAGATCAAAACAGATAAGTTGGAGTTAGCTCAGAGGTGAAAAACTTGCTATTCTTGGTTCATACACCTGTCCAATGTTTTGCATAATTCTCTGAGCACAATAGCAATTAACTTAATTCCTCTTGGGGAAGTCTAGATAACTTAAAGAGCTAACTTTCAAGAGTAATGTCATCAAAAATAATAAACCACACACTGAGAATGAGTTTTAACAAGTGATGACATCATCCCGATTTTCACGGACTGCTACAGTTTGAGACCAGTGAGCAGAAACATGAACATAACTCAAATAGTAGGAATCCAATGATTATGAAAATGTGTATGGTTATACTAAATAGTAAGCTGAATCCAAAAAGCTTTAAATCATTGAATTTGGATAAGTAACCACTGAGAAATGGCTCTGACAAGGTGAGCGAGAAAGTCGGGTACCTGACAGAGAAGTGAAGATGAACAGACACTATTGACTTCAACTGAACATAACTGAAGACTGCAACATCCAAATGACATGAAACTTTGTGAGAATATAGAAGACTTATAGAGCTAACTTTACCAAGTTGAATCACTAAAAAAGATGCACCAAGCTCAGAGAAACCATCTCTGCAATCTGACTAAGAAAACTGAGAGTAATGGCAGTGAGTAGTACACTTCACAAGAACATGGACATATGAACTCAAATAATCATGAAGATGAAAGTATATTGCTTGTACAATACAATGACTTACTGATACATATGTGTGCCTTGTAATCACACCTTGATATGGCATAAAGCTCAGCTCTTGGAGGTCTTCACATAGGTCTCTCTAACCACGACTAAAACTGCCATCTATTTATAGTTGAGTTTGGGAGGCTAACTTCCCTCAATCACTCTCCAATCAATCAGTGATTGATTTGATTCTATACCTACCACAAATCACAAATTCGTGGCTCCTCTTTCCCTTTTTGATCAAGTGGACTCAACCTCTTAAGATTCTCTTACTTTTACATTAAGTAAACTCTTCAAAAGTTACAAGAGTTAGTTCACAAGTGAACTTTACATAGTCTTCATTTTGAAGCTTCTTTTATGACTTTTTGGGACTCAAGCCAATACTTAGGCTTGTCATAGACTTGCTCCAACACCATCAAGTGACTTAGATGGATGTTTATTTATGAGATATGTTGATGTAGACACAGCCTTGTTTGGCAATTCCTTTTCATTGAGCATGGATCTTGCAGCTTCAACAATAGCTCTGTTTCTCCTCTCTGCTACACCATTGAGTTTGGGTGTATACCTTTTCCTGACTTCCCTTTCAATGCCTCTTTCATGCAAGTAGACATCAAATTCAGAAGAGAAGTATTCTCCTCCACCATCTGATCTGAGTCGTTTCAAAGTCCTTCATGTTTGGTTTTCAACAAGAGAAACATACTTCTTAAAGCAATTAAACACTTCATCCTTGTGCTTCATGAAAAATAGAATGGTCCACCTGCTACAATCATCTATGAAAGACACATAATATCTTGATCCAGATATAGATGGCTCCTTACTTGGACTCCACACATCCGTGTGCAGTAGATCCAAAGGATTTTGATTCACATATCCCTTCTTATTGAAAGGTTGCCTATGAGCCTTGCCCAGTTGACAACCTTCACACTTATAAATCATGTGTTGCCTGTGATATTAGGCAAACCAAGTACACTTTGGTCTGTGCAAATTTGTTTGAGTGTCCTCTCCCCAATGTGAGCAAGCCTTTTGTGCCATATCTCCAGCTCTGTGAGAGTTTAAGATCCATAGCTAAACAAAGCTATGTTCTTTGTATCTTCCACTTTAAAAGTGAAAAGCCTTCCTGTCTTTTCTCCTTTGGCAATCCTTCTAAATCCTTGCCTTGGGTCTTCAACATATGCTCCAAATCTGTTGAATCTAACCTGCAATCTTTTTTTAACAATCTATCCAACACTTATTAAATTTTGGTAATTGTAGGGACATACAAGACTTTTCTTAAGAGGTTCATATTCCCGTCTGATGTCTTCACATTACCTATCTTCTCCACCGAGTGCTTTGTGTCATCTCCTGTTTGCACTTCATGCTTGTTATGAGGATCTTCCAAATCAGAAAGTAAAGCCATATTTCTTGCTACATGGTTTGAGCATCCTGAATCAATGTAAAAGATGTGATCATCATCCTTACCCTTCTTCATTGATAGATTCATAATCAATAATGAATCTTCTTGACTTTGGTCCTCTTTATAGTTATTGTAATCTCTTCTTCCTCTATGGCCACTTTGATAGTTTTTGTTGTTGTAATTTTTGTTTTAGTAGTTGTTTTTGTTGTAGCCTCCATTGTATCTGCCTCTATTTGATCCATAGCCACCTCTATTGAATCCTCTTCCTCTTGAGTTCCTCACGTTCCTAAAAAATGTTTCAGTAGTATGATTAGATAAGCCACATATATTGGAAGGTTGAGATGATTGGAATCTCCCCCTTGATGGAGACTGTTAATCTCCAAAAGAACAAGCTATCCTTGATGTTAGACCACCTCTATATCAAGAATAACTTTAAAATCCAACTAATATTTGAAGACAAGTACCAAACTGTCAAAACTTTAGCTAACTATGAAGAACATGACTACACAGAAAGTCTACTGCATATAACTCACTTATTGACTTATAAATTGTGTAAAGTTTTTTATGAAACTTTATAGAATGTGTAAAGCTACAGTTTGTGCACCTCCTCCAAGTTAAAACACTTCAAAAGCTTAAGTAGATTATGAGAAATGATCCAAACAATCTACCTATGTCTAAAACTGCCTTCTTGTAGAATCGACTTTGACACCTGCAACATCTAACACATAGTTCTCCCAAACTAGAACCCATTTAAGTGAATGATTTTAGCCATAGATGGCTTACCTTCCACCTTAGATTTTGACTCCTCACTTGTGTAAAACTTTACACTGTGCACTGAGAACTAATCAATTCTTTGATCATCGAGATTGTGCCTATTTCAGAAGACACTCAACACTTCCTCACATATAGATGTTCCTACACAAAATTCTCTCAGCCTGTTTGCAATTAGGCTCTTAAATTTAACCATAGATAGATTAACTATGGAATTAGATGTCTACAAAAGCATTTCTCATATAATCAAAGAGAGAAGGAGAATTGTAGAAAAGATCGATGTGCAATTCTCTGAACACTCTTTCTATTCAACTCATCATACATCTGATGGATGATACACACAGTACTCATCATCTATTCTTCTCTACCTCATCTGTATTTCATCTCTCTCGTAATACAACCATATACACGTATATATATATATATATATATATATATATATATATATATATATATATATATATATATATATATATATATATATATATATATATATATATATATATATATATATATATATATATATATATATACATATGAGTATTGATTCGTCATTACTTCAAGTATTTTGAAGTATTTACAAAACTAATGTACATATGTTTATAGAACTTTTCTTCCTGAACCTTCACTTCACTTCATGAAATCGGACTTCAATCTTTTCTTCACATCTTCATTTCTAAGCTTCATATAATCACCAATTGTTGATTTTCTTGCTCTAACACGTCCCCCTCAATCATCAATTGTGATTACTTGCATCTTCTTTATCCCTGCCATATCTATAAACCTCTGCAACTTTGGTCCATCCAAACTCTTTGCAAGTTTGGATGGACCAAAGTTGCAGAGAGTTTGGACTTCAATCTTCTCTTCACATCTTCATTTCTAAGCTTCATATAATCACCAATTGTTGATTGTCTTGCTCTAACACGTCCCCCTCAATCATCAATTGTGATTACTTGCATCTTCTTTATCCCTGCCATATCTATAAACCTCTGCAACTTTGGTCCATCCAAACTTTGGTCCATCCAATCATATCTGCAAGTTGATCTTTTGTAGGAGTATGCATAACTTCTATTTCTTTATCAACAACCTTCTCTCTCAAAAAATGATACTGAATCTCAATATTTTTAGTTCTAGCATGAAATACAGGATTTGTTGCCAAATATAAAGAACTCATATTGTCTCCACAAATGATAGGAGTACTCTGAACAATATCAAAACTCTTCATAAGAGTCTTTAACCATATTACTTCCTTTGCAGCTTCCACCATGCCTTTGTACTCTGCTTTTGTAGATGATAAAGCAACTGTATGTTGCTTCTTAGAGCACAATGAAATTAGCTTATCTCCCACATAACACAAGTATCCATGTGTTGATCTTCTATCATCAGAATCACCTACCCAATCTGCATCACTGTATATTTTGACTCTTGTATTTAAAGTAAATCCATAGTACAAACCTTCTTTAAGTGTGCCCTTGATGTACCTAAGTACTCTGTGTCCTGCAATCCAATGTTCCTTTCTAGGACAATGCATGAATTGAGATAGAACTCCAACTGCATATGATAAATCAGGCCTTGCTAATGTAGCATAAATCAAGCTACCCACCAAACTCTGATAAAGCTTCATATCTTTGAATAATTCTCCTCCATATCTGCTCAATCTATGATTCACCTCCATCGGAGTTGATGCTATCCTGCAATCTTCCATTTTAAATTTGGTTAGAAAATTTTTTAGATACCTTTCTTGAGTTACATATACTCCATGTTGAGTATATGAAATCTCTATTCCCAAAAAGAATGACAAATTTCCCAAATCACTGATTTTGAACTCTTTCTCCATCTGCTTCTTAATCATGTGTACACCTTTGTCATTTGTTCCTGTAAGTATTAAGTCATCAACATAAATACAAACATAAATAAATCCATCCTCACTTGCTTTGACTAGCAAGCTACTATCTGCCTTTGATGCTTGAAATCCAAGTTCCTTCAAGAACTTTACAAGCCTATAATTCCATGCCCTTGGGGCCTATTTCAAACCATACAAAGCTCTCTTGAGCTTACACACATGATTTGGATACATTTGATCTTTGAAACCATGTGGTTGTTCCATGTAGACTTCATCTGAAATATAACCATTCAAAAATGCATTCTTCACATCTAGTTGAGATCATTTCCAACCTTTACAAGTAGCAATTGCTATGAGAGTCCTTATGGTTGTCATCTTTGCAACAGGACTATAAGTTTCATCATAGTCCACACCATATGTATGTGCATATCCCTTTACAACAAGCCTAGCTTTGTACCTAGATACACTTCCATCTGCAAACCTTTTTGTTTTGTAAACCCATCTACATCCAATGATCTTCTGACTATTTGGTTTAGGAACCAAATCCCATGTCTCATTTTCCATTAATGCATCTTATTCTTCCTGCATAGCTTTCTCCCAATTCTCATTCCCTTTGGCTTCATCATATGTGGATGGATCTTCATCTGCTTTTAACATACAAGCATAATCCTTAGTAGTCAAGAATGAAGTATCATAGATATACCTTGTAGGTTGCCATTTGTGCCTAGATGACCTTTTGAGTTCTCCACTTCTTGAAGTTTCTGGTTCATCATATTTTGGATCAAACATTGGCCTTTCTTCTACTTCAACTTGTACTTCATTGTTCTCCTCTTCATCAAATATCTGAACCTTTGATTTACCTCTCTTTTGATTCACAACTTCTTCATCATCTACGTGAACATTAAATGTACCTGCATACCAAGTACCTTGCTCATCAAATGTAACATCCTTAGACACAAGGAATTGCTTTGTGGATGGAATCCACAACCTATAACCAATCTACTTATCATCGTAGCCAATGAATACATACTTCTCTGCTTTAGGTTCCAATTTATGTCTCAATTGAGATGGCACATATGCATATGCCAAACATCCAAATATTTTACAATGATCCAATGTAGGTCTCTTACCCCACCAAGCTTCATATGGTGTCATACCCTTCAAGGCTTTACATGGTAACCTATTGACCAAATATGTGGTTGTGTTTATAGCCTCAACCCACAAATAATTAGGACAATTTTTCTCCTTCATCATTGATCTTGCAAACTCAACAAGAGTTCTTTTTCTTCTCTCTGCTACCCCATTTTGTTGAGGAGAGTACCTGCAAGTAACCTCTCTCTTTATACCTGCATTCCATAAATAATCAATGAACTAATTAGAGAAATACTCTCCCCCTCCATCTAACCTTAACCTCTTCAATTTTTGTCCTGTAATCCTTTCTGCATATGCATGATAGTGTTTGAATGTATTAAACACTTCTGACTTGTCTTTGATCACATAGATTGTGATCCACCTGGTAGCATCATCAACATATATGACATAATATCTTGAACCATTTATACTGAAGTCCTTTAAAGGACCCCACACATCTGTATGTACCAATTCAAGTCTTTCTGAATACATAAAACCATGCTTAGAATAAGATTGCTTGTGAGCCTTACCTAATTGACATGCCTCACATCTGTATGTCATATGTTGACCTGCAACATTAGGCAATCCAAGTACTGAACCATTGTTAACCATATCTTTGATACCTCTTTCATTAAAGTGTCCAAGTCTTTTATGCCAAAGATCCAATTCAGACACCTTTTTCTCTCCATATGTGAACATAGCATGTCCAATATTACCTTGTATCTTTAATGTGAAGATCCTTCCTTCCTTCTTTCCTGTAACAATTTGTTTATACCCTTGACCGGGGTCTTCAACATAAACTCCATCATTAGTGAACCTTACCTCGTATACTTTTTCTAGAATTTGTCCTACACTAATCAAATTCTTTGGAATTGTAGGAACACACAAGACCTTATTCAAGAGTGTACTTCCATCTTTGGCTTTAACTGAACCAATTGAATTTACTTTGTGCTTTGTATTGTCACCTGTTTGAACTGTGTGATTGATTGCCGTATGATCTAGATCAGTCATCAAAGCAATGTTTCCACTCAGATGATTACTACACCCTGAGTCAATATAAAATACTCTCATGTCTTCATGTGAGGCTTCACATGTTGCATTCATAATAAGAGTTGAATCTTCTTTCTAGTTTGATGCATAATTGTAGTAGGTGTTATTATAGGATTGATTTTGGACGTTTCTTCCTCCACTTCTTCCAAAAGAATTCCTACCACCTCTACCTCTGAAGTTTCCTCTCTGATATTTGCCACCTCTTCCTCTTTTATTAAAGTTCTGAATAAAATTACCATTGCTTTGATTATTATGCCAACAATCATGAGATAGATGATTGTTCTTACCACATATCCAATAAGCTCTCACATTATCTTTGTTATTTCTGCCTCTTCCTCTACTTCTGCCACTTCCTCTTCCTCTTAGGAAGTTTGCTCGACTCGAAGTACCTTCATCTTCAACTCATTATTGCTTGGTTTGAAAGTTGTATATTTGTAGTAGTCGGGGTCTTCCTTTTCCTCAATCTGATAAATCCTGCTCTGATACCAGTGATGGAGAGTGTTAATCTCCAAAAGAACAAGCTATCCTTGATGTTATACCACCTCCATATCAAGAATAACTTTAAACTCCAACTAATTTTGGAAGACAAGTACCAAACTGTCAAAACTTTAGCTAACCGTGAAGAAGATGACTACACAAAAAGTCTGCTGCATATAACTCACTTATTGACTTATCAATTGTGTAAAGTTTTTTATGAACCTTTTTAAAATGTGTTGCCTAAAGTTTGCACACCTCCTCCAAGTTAAAACACTTCAAAAGCTTAAGTAGATTATGATAAATGATCCAAACAATCTACCTATGTCTAAAACTGCCTTCTTGTAGAATCGACTTTGACACCTGCAACTTCTAACACATAGTTCTCCCAAACTAGAACCGGTTTAAGTGAATGCCTTTAGCCATAGATGGCTTACCTTCCAACTTAGATTTTGACTCCTCATTTGTGTAAAACTTTACAATGTGCACTGCGAACTGATCAATTCTTTGATCATCAAGATTGCACCTGTTTCAGAAAACACTCAACACTTCCTCACATATAGATGTTCCTACACAAAATTCTCTCAGCCTGTTTGCAATTAGGCTCTTAAACTTTAACCATAGATAGATTAGCTATGGAGTTAGATGTCTACAAAACGATTTCTGGTATAATCAAACACAGAAGGAGACTTTAGAAAAGATCGACGTGCAATTCTCTAAACATTCTTTCTATTCAACTCATAATACATATGATGGATGATATACACAATACTCGTCATCTATTCTTCTCTACCTCATCTATATTTCATCTCTCTCTCGTTATACAACCATATACACGTATATATATATATATATATATATATATATATATATATATATATATATATATATATATATATATATATATATATATATATATATATATATATATATATATATATATATATATATATATATATATATATGAGTATTGATTCGTCATTACTTCAAGTATTTTGAAGTATTTACAAAACTAATGTACATATGTTTATAGAAATTTTCGTCCTGAACCTTCACTTCACTTCATGAAATTGGACTTCAATCTTTTCTTCACATCTTCATTTCTAAGCTTCATATAATCACCAATTGTTGATTTTCTTGCTCCAACACCCCTGCCTTGCTTTCCACCTCTGCCTCTTCCTCTAGCTCTTCCTCTACCTGCAAAGTTTGCTTGGAAAGAGCTACCTTCATCTTCATTCTTCCTATTCTTTGACTTGTCCTTGACCTTAGCTTTATCAGAATATAAGGCACAAGTTTGATTACCTCTTGAGGACTCACCACCTTTGCCTATCTTTGCTTCATGAGTGAAGAGTTGGCCCATGAGTGTGTTGAGGTCGGGTACATGCATATCCATGTAGAAATCCATGGTTGTTGTGAAGGACTCCCACTTGTCATCTACTTTGATTCCATTTATAATTTCTCTAATGAGTTTCTCCTCTTCAATTACCTCTCCAATGCTTCCAAGTTGGTCGGAAATCTCCTTCATCTTTGTGACATAATCAATCACACTTTGCTTCAGGCTTTTCTTCATTGTTGTGAACTCCATCCACAATTGGTTCTTCCTTGCTCGAGTGTTGGAGGAGAAGAAAGAAGCAAGTGCATTCCAGGTCTCTCTTGATGTCTTGCATCTCTTGACATGAGGTAAAAGAAAATCAGACATTGAGTTTAGAATATAAGATCTTGCAAGTGCATCCTTCGAACACCAATTTGAAAGTCTTTCCACTTCTTCATGTGATGGTTGCCCTTTGTTCCTCATGGTTGGCATTGCTTCATCTCCAGATATGAATCCATATAGATTCCTCCCTTGAAGGTAAGACTCCATCCTTAGAGACCATGCTGGGTAGTTGTTTCCATCTAATTTTCCAATTGTTGATGGAAATCCATCTCCCATGTTGCTTGACTATGCTCTCATACCACTATGAAGAGAGATGATGGATGCAATCCGAAGATGAGTTGGTGTTGCTACAACCAACTTCACACCAGCCAAGTGAGACTTGAGATTTTATTAGTAGACCCTTTGAGCTTCCCAAATCCACCAAAATATCAGCCAAGTACTTTGGAACATGTATCTCAAAAGTTTAAGTCAAGACACACTAGTTGCAAGATGACTAGCTCCCAAAATTTGCTATTTTTGTACATACACCTACTGGAAAAAATGAATAGTGCTCTTAACTTTGTAAGAATTAGAACAATTCCTTTTGGCCATAGCAAATAAACTTAGATAGCTTGCTATTCCAAGTTAAAACACTTCAAATGATAAACTGAGCACTGAGAACCAGATTCATCAATATCAGGAACATGCCCGCCATTCTCGGGGCTCTGCAGAGATAGACTAGTGAGCAATAAAATGCAAATATCTCCCAACCTATAAATCCAATGACCATGAAAATTTATATCAGACACTAGACTTCAAGAGAAATCCAAAAAGGTTGTGTAGAGCTTGAGGTATGAGCTTCTGAAGTTACTACTCTTAGTGAGTATAGCAGAGAACAAAACAGAGAAGTAGAAAATGATTAATGTATAAATTCACATATGATTACAACCACATTGGCAATGAATATTTGCACAATGGGAGTAGAGTAGAGCTATGGACTAAGCTCTTCAATATCTACAAAATGACATGAATTGGTCATGTGCAAGGCTTGCTAATTGCCAATTCCTTCTTGCTCTTTTTATAGCTACTTGTAGAGGGAGTTTTGAAATTGAATTTGAATGGCTCCGCCTAAAAGTGATCCCCAAAGTTAGGAAATATTCCCTCAGCTCACTAATTTGTGGTTTTACGCAGTTAGAGCCACGAGTTTGCTTTTTACATCATGGATGACTTAAGCCATTCTTTTTTCTCTTTTCTTTTTCCACAATTACAACAGATAAAATGTACTCTTTTACAAGAGGTGTTCACATGACTACAAATGAACATAAATCAAGTAATATCAAGCATGTAGGCTCGAGTAAAATGCACCAACATATAAAACTTGCCATCCCTAAAGTTTTTCTATATGTGTACAATTACCTAATTATTCATTTTAAACATTATCCCCACAATGTATTACAGAAAGTTCAAGATGAATTATTTTACTATTGAAAGGCCTATTATAATTCTTCCCCCTTTTAAGAACTCTATCCTTAAAGGAAAATCCTCTAAGTTCTCCCAAGTCGAATATTCAACTTGATATGTGTGCCATTTTATAAAAATCTCTACTACAGATATATTTCTAAGTAATCTTTCCCTCATATCTAATACTATTTCATATGGAAGCTCAACAGAGTGATCATCTTTTAGCTTATAATTGTCATGCAAAACATGAGCAGCATTAGGCACATATCTTTTAAGTAAACTTACATGAAATAGAGGATGCACATTTAAATGTTCAGGCAAGTCCAACAAATAAGTAAGGAATCCAATGTTTTTCAAAACTCTAAGAGGACCTACATATCACAGAGAAATTCTATGATCCTTCCCTAGCAACAAGTTAGATAGATGAGGAGTGATTTTAAGAAATACCATGTGGTTTGTTTGAAATTCAAGTGGTCTTCTCTTCAAATCATAAAATTTGTTTTGCCTTTTTCAAGCTCCTTTTATGTGTTTCTTATTTTTTTCCAAGTTCTTCATCCATCTTCTCAAGCATTTCTTTAGATTTTTCTACTTTATTTGGAAACCCAGAAAACAAAGGTAGAGTCAAACAATAATAACCATACATAATCTCAAGCAGAGTCATTTTTATAGATGCATGCCATGGACTATTGTATGCAAAATTGACTAAGGGCAAAGATTCACTCCAATAATCTTGTTTTTCATTCACATACATATGCAACATATCTTCAAGTACCCTTTTAACCCTCTCGGTTTCCCCATCACATTGTGGGTGAAATTGTACTCATATGAAGTTGAGTTCTAATTGATTCAAATGTTGTTTTCCAAAAATTTGATGTGTACCTAGAGTCTCTATCAAAAAATATGTTTCTAGGCATTCCATGCAGCCAAAAAATTTGTTTTATAAATAGTCTTACAACATTAAGGGAGTATCAATCTTTTTCATAGGAAACAAACACGCCATCTTGGTAAGTTGATCAACTACCAGAAATATGGTATCATGTTTACATCTAGTCATAGGAAATTTAGTGTTGAAGTCCATAGTTATAGACTTCCACTTTTGATTTGGAACATCAAAAGTTTGTAGCATTCTCGACATCAGATTTCACATGTTGGCACTTTAAACATTCACTAACATAATTTCTAATATCCCACTTCATACATCACCAAAAGTAAGATATTTCGTTTTAACATAGGTCATTGAATAACCTGGATGTGCAAAAAAAGCTGCATCATGACAATCATCTAATAACTGAACTTTCAATGGAGACTTAGAAGATATGCATAATCGATTGGTACAATATAAATATCCATTCTGCAAATAAATTTTGTCTTGATACATTGATCCCCTATTCAAGATGCAAAAAATTCAAGATAGGTGGATAAAAATCAAAGGTTATTAAGAAGGGATATTACATGAAGGTTTTTGACTTAATGCATCAGTGAAATTATTTTCCTTACCATCCAAATACTTAATGTCAAAATCATACTTTCTTAGTAATTCAATTAAATGATTTTGCCTATTGTTAAGCAATGGTTGTGTGAAAATGTATTTTAGACTTTGATGATCTATTTTCAATTCAAACTTAACCCCTAATAATAGATGTCTCTAATACTTAAGTGCATGTACAACAACAAACATTTCTAGATCATGTACCAAGGAGACTTTTGTTAGCTTAAGAGGTGTATGACACTTTGCTACCTCTTTTTAGAAGTGGATAGTCAAATGCTCATCTAACTGAGGCAATTTCGTAGCCTTTATAGGTTTCATGTGATGATGCAGATCATTCCATTTCTGATGCAGATTTACATGATGCACTTGTTGATGAGAGGACTGATATAGAGGAAGCAAAAGCTATGCCAAAATGGTTGGTGTAGACTCTACGAGATAGAAAATTAGATGCACCTCTTTCATATCATACTTGTTCAAAATCTCAAAGTGCTTCTTTTGCATCATATTGCTCTGTTATGGCTGCCTCTAGTCTTTGTAATTAGAATGAGCCTATTTCATTTTATGAAGCATAAAATTCAAAAAATTGGATGGCTGCTATGCAGTCATAATATGATGCTATTATGAAGAATGGTACTTGGTCTTTATGTGATTTGCCTCCTCACAAGAAGGCTATTGGCACTAAGTGGGTATACAAGCTAAAGTATAAGCCTAATGGAACAATTGACAGGTATAAGGCTAGGCTTGTTGCAAAAGGTTATGCTCAAGATAGAGGCATTGATTTTGATGAGACCTTTGCTCCCACATGACGAATGACTATTATTCATAGCATCTGTGCACTTGCACTTCATCATGGTTGGAATGTACATCATTTGGACATTAAAATTGCATTTTTGAATGGTGAATTACATGAAGAAGTGTATGTTTTTCACCCCCATGGTTTTGTGCAAAAAGGGCATGAAAAAAAAGTGTGCACATTAAAAAAGGCATTATATGGTTTGAAGCAAGCACCACGTACTTAATATGAAAAGATGCATGCCTACTTGATTGCACATGGTTTTGAGAACAGTCCAACTGAGAGTACCTTATATGTAAAGCGTGCAAATGATGAGCTTCTAATCATTGTTGTGTACGTTGATGACATGCTGCTCATTGGTCCTAATGAGAAGCATATTGCTGATTTGAAGGCTGATTTTACATGCCTCTTTTGAGAGGTTAGATTTGGGGCATTTGCATCATTATTTGGGCATTGAGTTTATGCAAGTTGATGGAGGAATAGCTCTATGCCAAACAAAACGTATTGCCACATTATTGCAATGTTTTGGCCTTGAAGATAGCAAACCTATTGCCAGACCTATGGAGAGAGGTTTATGATTTTCTTCATTATGCTGGAGATGCATTTGATGCTGCTCTCTATCAACATGTTGTTGGATGATTGATTTACTTATGCATAACTGGACTTAATATTCAGCTTACGATCTCACAGGTGAGTAGGTTTAGGTGTCCAGCATTGGTAGGTAGTTAAGCACACTTTTTGCTACTTGAGTGCTACTTGAGTACTTGGATTGCTTTATCCCAAGGGAAGATCACTACCACCAGATTTAGATGGTTTTTCTTACTCTAACTCGGCTGGTTGCTATGACGATTGTGTGCCCACTAGTGGTTTTTTCTTCATTCTTGGTATCTTATGCATATCTCCATTGAGAAAGAAGCAGCCTAATGTGGCCACTTCTAGTTGTGAGGTTGAGTATAGGGTAGCTTTCAAATCCATTGTTGAGTGTGTGTGCCTCATAAAGCTCATGGATGATTTGGGTGTTGGTCAATCTTCTGCCACCACCATCTTCAGTAATAGTGAGAGCACATTAGGAGTTGCGAGGAACCCTGTGTTCCATGCTCTCACTAAGCACATTGAGGTGCACTATCATTATGTCAGTGAGAGGTTCTCTACTAAAGAGATCAATTTGGCATACGTACCCACACAAGAGAACATTGAAGACCTTTCCAGAAAGGCTCTGTTTAGGGAGAACTTCAAATATTTCTACAAAGCTTTTGGCTCAATTCCTTTTGTGGATTGATTCCAGATAGCTTGACCCTTCCTTATACCTTTCCCTCTTTAGGAGGTTTTTTTCCCCCGGCTTGTATATATGCCTATTGCCCTAATCGATTACTTATCTTTGTACATTCTCTAGTAATACATTTAGTATTGTGCGTTGTGCTCCAAGCTTCTTCTTCTTCCTTGTGTTGTTCGTGTGCTTCCGCAGACGTCTAACTCCAACAATTGGTACCAGAGCAGGTCGTCGCTTCATCTAGGGTGCCGTCATTACTCCTCCGTTTGCAGTCTCAGAATCGCATGAATTTTGGTGAGCATACTCAGCATGCTTCCTAGATCAATAGAGCTTCGTTTTGTGGTGCCAAAATCGCGATCTGAGCTCGTTTCGGCCTCCGAATTCACTATCGTAGTGCTTGTGCAGGCTATTTCATCTTTTTGTGCCAAACGTATACACCAGTTTCTTTTCGCCGATATAAGCATCTCAAAGTCTGCTACATGTCTAGCAGAATTCATCTGGGTAGGTTTGTTCAACTTTTTGAGATACAGTCAATTTTCTGCATCAAGGTATTTTAGTCACCGGCCATGGCTGAAAGAAGTGATGTATTCCGTATGTTGTCTGTTGAGGATAAGTTGGATGGTATCAACTACCCATTATGGGCTTATATGATGCGACATGTGTTGGTTGCAAAAGGACTGTGGAACATTGTGTAGGGTGTCGAAAAACATCCTATCACACTTGCAACTGTTACAACTGCAGGTACTGAAGCTGATGTAGAAGGTGTTGAAGATGATGATATTCTGCATATTCCTGTTTGTGCTATGGTTTCTGTTGCACCTATTGCAGAGCACATTTGCTGGGATGGCAAAGATGCCCAGGCACATGCATTGATAGCTTTGTCTGTCAAACGTGCCATTATTCCTCACATTCGCTCTTGCATAATAGCTAAGGATGCTTGGGATACACTTACCACATTGTACCAAGCTAAGAATGAGGCTCATATTGCTTACCTCCGAAAACAGTTGGAGAGTGAGCACATGAATGAAGGTGATTCTATGGAGAGTTTCCTAACGAAGATCAAAGACTTGAAGGAACAGTTGATTTCTGTTGATGAGGTTATACCATATAGCTTACTTGTGCAGACCGTTCTGAATGGTCTTCCTTATTCATATCAGAGTTCTACTTCTACTCTTCAGTTGATGATGAAAGGCAATCCAAATGCCTTATGATTTGAGGAGTTAGTCTCTGTTCTGTTGCAGGAAGATTAGTCCAGGCAGAACAAGTCCATTATGCAAGTTGCAGATCAAGCTTTCCTCGCTAGTTAGAAGGGCAAAGGAAAATGAAGCTCTTCAACTAGTAAGCAGAAATCTGCTAATTCTGCATATTTGAAGAAGGAAGATAAAGATGAGAAGAAATCAAAAAAGCAAAATTGTTTTGTAAGTATTGTAAAGGGAATGATCATATCATAAAGAACTGTCCAAAACTGGTTGCTAAAGAGGCAAAGAAGAAAGAGGCTGGAATGGTTGTTGCAGATGCCTCTACACCAAAAACAGAGTCTACTAATCCTATGTAGGAAGAAGAATGGGTGTTTACTAATGTCTGCAGTGTTGACCCATCTTCTCATGAGTAGTGCATGTCTCCAGTAGACTCAGATGTTTGGTATTTTGACAATGGGGCGACCAAACATATTACCTCGCAGCACAGTTTCTTCTCTTCACTCGAGCCTACCCCTATAGGGAATACTGTTACATGCGCCAACAACTCCTCTTATCCTGTTATGGGAGTTGGTAAGATCATTTTGACTACTGCTGATGGTAGTTCTTTCACTTTGTCAGATGCTTTATTTGTGCTAGGGATCAAGAAGAACCTGTTATCAGTTTCTCATTAGCAAAGATTGGCTTGGTTGTGAAATTTGTTGATGATAGGTGTAGAATTCATGATCTGTCAAATGGCGATATAATTATTGCTTCTAGCATTTTATGTCGTGGGTTGTATAAGCTCATAGACTATGAAAGATCTGTAAATGATTTGGCATGTGCTGTAAATGATTCTTAGGCTATGTCAGATGCAAAGCTTTGGCATGCATGCTTTGGTCATCTGAATTTTGCTAGTTTGCTATGCTTGCAGAAATCTGAAATGGTGTCCTCTTTGCCCAAACTTGAGAAACCTGGAAAACATGTTTGTGAAGGCTGTATTTTGGGCAAAATGCAGCGTTCGTCCTTTTCAAAAGATGGTTCAGTTCGGGCTACTCAGCAATTGCAGCTTGTACATAGTGATGTCTGTGGTCCTATGCAGACACCTTCTTTTGGGAATTATCTTTACTTCATGAATTTCATCAATGATTTTTCCAGGCATGCATGGGTATATCCATTGAAGGAAAAGTCCGAAGTCCTCATGTGCTTCAAAAAGTTTTTGGTTTTGGCTAAAAAACTGTCAGCATGTAAAATGGGCACCCTCCGTTCTGATCGAGGGGGGGAATATATGTCTTCTAACTTTAATGCGTTTCTGGCTGAACGTGGGATAAAACACCGATGTACAGTGTTGTATACACCTCAACAGAATGGAGTTGCTGAACGAAAGAACAGGTCACTCATGGAGATGGAAAGGTGTATGGTCAAGAGTCA
This sequence comes from Ceratopteris richardii, assembly GCA_020310875.1. Lineage (NCBI taxonomy): Eukaryota > Viridiplantae > Streptophyta > Polypodiopsida > Polypodiales > Pteridaceae > Ceratopteris > Ceratopteris richardii. The sequence continues at coordinate 29,681,117 of CM035429.1, forward strand.
GGCTTTACCACATAGTTTCTGGCTTGAGGCTATCATGTGTGCAGCATATGTACTAAACAGGTGTCCCACTAAAGCGCTACAGTCTATCACTCCATATGAGGCTTGGCATGACTGCAAGCCATCTATTGCTCATCTGCGTGTTTTTTGTTGTTTGGCATATGCATTAGTGCCTGAACAACATCGCAAAAAATTGGATGATAAAGTAGTAAAATGTATTTTTGTTGGGTAGAGTTCTGAAAGTAAAGGCTATCATCTGTATCATCCAGAAACTAAACGCATTCTTGTTAGCCATGATGTTGTTTTTGTGGAAGATGCTATTCAGCCATTGCTTTCATGTACAATTAGATGCACCTCTGTCATATCGTACTTGTTCAGGCTCTCATAGTGCCTCTTTTGCATCAGATTGCTATGCTATGGCTGCATCTAGTCTCTGTGATGAGAATGAGGCTGTTTCATTTTATGAAGCACAAAATTCAAAAAATTGGATGGGTGCTATGCAATCTGAATATGATGCTATAATGAAGAATGGTACTTGGTCTTTATGTAACTTGCCTCCTGGCAAGAAGGCCATTGGCACTAAGTGGGTATACAAGCTCAAGCATAAACGGGATGGTACAGTTGACAAGTATAAGGCTAGGCTTGTTGCAAAGGGTTACGCATAGGAAAGAGGCATTGATTTTGATGAGACCTTTGCACCTACATGCCATATGACTACTGTTTGGAGCATGTGTGCACTTGCAGCTTATCATGGTTGGAATGTACATTAGTTGGACATTAAAACAATATTTCTGAATGGTGAATTGCATGAAGAAGTGTATGTTTTTCAGCCCCGTGGCTTTGTGCAGAAAGGGCATGAATACCATGTGTGCAGGTTAAAGAAGGCATTATATGGTTTAAAGCAAGCACCACGTGCTTGGTATGAGAAGATACATGCCTATCTCGTTGCACACGGTTTTGAAAATAGTCCAATTGAAAGCACCTTATATGTTAAGTGTGCTACTGATGTGCTTCTGATCATTGTTGTCTATGTTGACGACATGCTGCTCACTGGTCCTATTGAGAAGCATATTGCTGATTTTAAGGCTAGTTTATATGCCTCATTTGAGATGTCTGATTTGGGGCATTTGAATCACTTTTTGGGCATTCGGTTTTTGCAAGTTGATGGTGGAATGGCTTTGTGTCAAACGAAATATATTGACACATTATTGCAGCGTTTTGGCCTTGAAGACTGTAAGCCTATTGCCACTCCTATGGAGACAGGTTTACGATTGACTCTTCATGATGCTAGAGATGCATTGATGTTGTTCTCTATCAGTAGGTTGTTGGATACTTGATTTACTTATGCATTACTCGGCCAGATATTCAGTTTACTGTCTCACAGATGAGAAAGTTTATGCATTGCCCAAGAGTCAAGCATTGGCAGGAAATTAAGCGTATCTTTTGCTATTTGAGTGGTACTTGGCTACTTGGGTTGTTTTATCCCAAGGGGGATCACTTCCGCCAGATTTCCATGCTTTTTCAGCCTCTAATTGGGACGGTTGCTATGACACTCATGTGTCCACTAGTGGCTTTTGCTTCATGCTTGGTAGCTCATGTATATCTTGGTTGAGCAAGAAGCAGCCTACTATGGCCACTTCCAGTTGTGAGGCTGAGTATAGGGCAACTTTCACAGCAACTATTGAGTGTGTGTGGCTCAGACGCCTTATGGCTGATTTGGGTGTTGGTCAAACTTCTGCCACCACCATCTTCACTGACAGTCAGAGCGCATTGGTAGTTGCAAGGAACCGCATGTTCCATGCTTGCACTAAGCACATTGAGGTGCATTATCACTATGTCAAGGAGAGGTTCTCTACTAGGGAGATCAGCTTGGCATATGTGCCCACGAAGGAGAACATTGCAGACCTTTTCATGACGGCTCTGCCTAGGGAGAAGTTTGAAGCTTTTCGCAAAACTTTGGGCTTACTTCCTTTTGTGGAGTTATTTCCACATAGCTTGGCACTTCCTTATACATGAGTGCCAGCTCCTTGTTCACCGCATCACTCCCAGGGGGGATTTGTTGATATATTTAGGTAGTGATGTGTGTGAACACACTAGGACTGTCGGGGCACTTTTTTCCCTCTTTAGGAGGTTTTTTTCCCCCGGCTTGTATATACGCCTATTGCCCTAATGGGTTACTTATCTTTGTACATTCTCTAGTAATACATTCAGTACTGTGTGTTGTGCTCCAAGCTTCTTCTTCTTCCTTGTGTTGTTCGCGTGCTTCCAGAGACGTCTAACTCCAACAACTCTCGAGGGGATTTGTTGTTATATTTCCGTAGTGTGTGTGAACACACTAGGACCACTAGGGCAATTTTTTCCCTTTTCAAGAGGTTTTTCCCCCGGCTTGTATATATGCCAATAAACCTAATGGGTCACGTATCTTTGTATTTTCTTTTGATAATACATTTAGAATTGTGTGTTGTGCTCCAAGCTTCTTCTTCGTCCTTGTGTTGTTTGTGTGCTTTCATAGACCTCAAACTCCAACAAAACCTTCCATCATTGTCCAGGATTGATCGTACTCTGATACCATTTGTATCCTCTATCACAAACTATCTCCAACTACAATATTTTGATCACTCAAGAATAATACAAGAGAATAAAATAGAACTTGCACAAGATATGAGAAAACCTGATGTAGAAGAGTAGACAAGATATGACCCACAAAAAGAAAAGTTGTGGTATTATAGAATTGAATCAATCAAATACAATAGCTTTGGAAAATAGCTTCTTGATGAAGCCTCGACCTCTTGACCACTGGATTGTTGATTTGCTGTGAGTAGCACATCTATTTCTGTTCTTAATTGCTAGGTCACTCATTTTTTATTTAGGTTGATCAGAATTTGGGTTTGTTGTACAAGAGTTCTAAACTCTTCGTATTCTCCATATTGTCTCTCTCTCTCTCTCACACACACACACACTTCAGACCTCTTAGGCACACAATCTCTTATATCTAGTTGTTATTTCTACCTAGATACAGATATTCTCAATTTCTATCATATTCACACATTGTAATTGACATTGGAATATGGATAGTGTAGGTGAGCCTCATATGTTACCCTTACACTTGAAATCCTATCTAATCTCTATCTATCTCTCACTTATCTATTTTTTTGTCTAAGGTGTGTATGTTAAGGTTCATCTGTTGGAAGATCCTATAAACCTATTTTTTCTTGCTCAATAAAATATAGGTATTGTTGCCAATGCATGGGTTGTGACATACTTTCACTTTCCACGTGATCATGATTGTTATATTGATTATTAAAAGCTGAAGTCTTGTTTGAATTGTTGATGTTTATTGTGGTACGTCTCTGTGGCCTATGTGTTGTTGCAATGAATCTGGTTCTATTCACCTTTTGCATATTGAACTTCTCGAGCTTCTCAAGATTCTTAGCCATCGCAACAACATCAAGGAAATCAACACATCTATATCCCTTCACTTGATAACAAATATCCCCACAAAGACCTTAAATAAACTTGCTCTTGAGAGCATCACCACTAATCTCTAATGCATATTTCTGAAGACATAGGAACTTTTCTTTGTACTCACCAACAGACAAGCTATGCATGTCACTCCCATGTTGTCAGAAATTGTAGACCTCCATCTTCTTCTCCATATGGTAGTGTGGAAAATAGTAAGGTTTTTCTATTTTCTCTCTAAATTCCTTCCATCAAATTGGACCAAAACACGTTTGAGTCTTGATAATCTTTGCCACTCTTCTTCTCACCATGAAAAGCATTCAATTTTTCCTTGAAGGCTTGGTTGGGTGAAAACTCACCAGTCTCCATATCTTCATAGTTGTGATTATGTCTTCCTTCAGGTAAACTATATGTTCTTGCACCTTCATCCACTTCATCATTAAGATCCACGAACACATTTAGGGTGGCTTCTCGTTACTTTTTGCCTTGTTGTTTGTGTAATTCTCTAAAAATCTTTTGAATAAGCTCTTGTTGCTCTCGAATCTTCTATGTCAAACCTTGATCATTGTTGAAGATCACTTTTACTCTGATACAAGTTATAACACTTCCTCAATCTCTACAAAAAAATCTCTTTCCAAGTAATCTTACACTCCTATCTAATACTATTTCATGTTGAATCTAAAAAGAGCCATCATCTTTCTCCTTCTAATTTTCCTGCAAAACATGAGCAACATTAGGTACATACCTTTTAAGTAAGCTAGTATGAAATATAGGATGCACATTTAAATGTTCAAGAAATTCCAAAAAATAAGAAATGGATCCATTTTTTTTCAAAACTTTAAAAGGACATGCATATCGTGGAGAAACTCTATGATTGTTCCCTAGCAACAAGTTAGATTGTTGAGGATTGACTTTAAGAAATACCATGTCATCTATTTGAAATTCAAGTGGTCTTCTCTTCAAATCAATGAATTTCTTTTGCCTTTTGCAAGCTTACTTTATGTGTTGCTTAATTTTTCCAAGTTATTCATCCATCTTCTCAAGCATTTCTTTAGATACTTCTACTTAATTTGGAAACCCAAAAAATGAAGGTGGAGTCAAACAATTATAACCACAAATAGTCTCAAACAAAGTCATCTTTATTAATGCATGCCACGCACTACTGTATGCAAACTTGACTAAGGTCAAATATTCACTCCAATATCTTGTTTTTCATTCACACGCATATGTAACATATCTTAAAGTACCAAATTAGTCCTCTTCATCTCCCCATCAATTTGTGGATGGAAAGTTATACTCATACAAAGTTGAGTTCCAATCGATTCAAATATTGCTTTTCAAAAGTTTGAGTTGAACCTAGAGTCTCTATCAGAAATTAAGCTTTTAGGCATTTCATGGAGTCGAAAATTTTTCTTTTAGAAATAGTCTTGCAACATCTAAGGTAGTATCATTCTTTTTCATAGGAAAGAAATGTGCCATCTTGGTAAGTCAATCAACACAAATATGGTATCATGTTTACTTTGGTTGATGAAAATTTAGTGATGAAGTCCATAGAGATAGAGTCCCACTTCTGATTTGGAACATCCAAAGTTTGTAGCATTACATACATTCTCTTAAATTTAGATTTTACCTATTGGTACTTTAAACATTCACTAACATATTTTCTAATGTCCCGCTTCATACATGGCCAAAATTAAGAATATTTCATTTTAACATAGGTTCTTGAATAATCTATATGTGAAAAAAAGGTGCATCATGACAATAATGTAATATCTAAACTTTCAACGGAGACTCACAAGATATGCATAATTGATTGTTACAATATAAAGATCCATTCTGCAAATGAAATTTGTCTTAATACATGGATCACATGTTCACATGTGAAAAATTCAAGATAGGTGTATAAAAGGAGTCCTATTTTATTTCTTCTTGAATTTTGTTATTACAAAAAGGAGATTACATAAAGGTTTCTGATTTAGTCATGTACCATAGCAAGCATTTCTAGATCATGACTAGGATAGTTAAATTCATGTTTTCTTAATTTTTTGGATTCATATGCAACCACGCTACCATCATGTGAAAGAACACATCCTATTGGACTACTGCTTGGATGACATGAAACAACAAAAGTTTTCCCATTTTTTGTATTTTCAAAATACAATTTTCAATGATTTTTTTTTTAATGATTCAAATCATTTTAAAAGGTGTCACTCCATAGAAATCCTGCATTCTTTTAAGTGAACTCCATTATAAGATTAGCTATCTAAGAGAAATCCTTAATATGTGCTCTTTCATGTTGCAGCAATCCTAAAAAACATCTAACATCCCTTACACTTTAGGAACTAGTCAATCAACTATTGCTTTTACTTTTTCATGGTCTATATGAATTCCCTCTTTATATGTGACTCTTCCTAGATACACAATTTTATCCTTAGAAAAGAAACATTTACTCTTCTTTCCTTACAATTTGTGTTCTCTAAGAGTTTACAATGTCTTCTTGAGATGTACAACATGATCATAATCATCTTTTGAGTACAAAAATATATCATCAAGAAATAATAAGGTGAATTCGTTGTTCATCAAGCACATGAATGTGGCAAGATCATTTTTAGTCCAAAAGGTAAAACTATAACTTCGTAGTGGCCCTAAAATGTTCGAGAGGTTGTCTTGGGTATATCTTCTATTTTGATACTCATTTCGTGATATCAAGATCTCAATCCAATCTTAATGAATAGATTCACTCCACTTAATTGACCTAATAAGTCATCTATGTGAGGGATGTGAGGAGATGGATAAGTAAGTTCTAGACATGAGCTCGTGTTGCACAAAACCTACTCTACACCTATCAAGTTATTTCCAAGGATGCTTAATAGAATCCTTTAGCTTCACAATAATGAATTTGCAATCACTAAGTGTCTTGGAGCATCATTCCTAAAATATTGCATCAAAATAGATAACTTGCATGTACTAGAAATGCAAAGAAACCTTCTATTTTGGGAATAGAAGTGCTCCGTAATTTGCTCAGAGCTCACAACATGATATGAATTGACCTAAGAGCTTTTGCACACATATAATAGGAGTGTGTAGCTAACTAAATCAAGTTATTTCATCAATTTAGCCACACCATACACTGAGAAATGATTGTAATATTGGAGATTCACTCACTAATTAGACATAAAGACCTGAAGATGTATGAAGATTGACGAAAGACGAAGAGAAGCAGAAAAAAAGCAGTCAGAAAAATCAAAGCCTTAGTGAAGGGACAAATTCACGACTGTAACATAGTTCATAGAAACTTCCAGAATTACGAGTTTCTGAATCTCGGATCAAAAACTGTATATAAGAGAGTTGAGAGAATGTTTAGAAGAGTGCAATAGACATAGTAGATGCAAGAGTGCATATGTAGAGATGAATAATAGAACCTGAACTGTCGGGTATTCATCTGTAAGAGAGATGGTAAGGAAGAACTACTCAGAATAGGAGAGTTTTCCATGGCTATGAGCAAAGTGAGGCCAAGCCATTCTATACACATCTTCTCTAATACAAAACACATACTTATGTGGAAAGATCTGAGCGCATTCTCCTTGTGTGAAGAAATCCAAGTGATTTCATGTTACTCTGAAAGTTAGTTAACAGTTACAGTTATCTTAGTACACGTTTTACGGTACTTCTGCAAGTTAGATCTCGCAGTATAGTGTAAAGTTTTTCATGAATGATAGCTTAACGTGAAGCTAGTAGTCTCAGCTACAAACAAATGAAAGAGTTTTGTAAAACGGGACATGTACACATAGTACTAAGTCTGACGGTAAAGGCATCCAGAACTGGTGAAGTTTTTTCTTCAAACTTCAGATAAAGTTCATTCACTAAAGGAAGCTCAGGTATTACTTCCTTATTTCAATTACAAATATTTGAAGCAACTACAAACAGAATTGCAGTTGATTTCGGTAAGATTCCGGTAAGATTACAGTGATAGTCCGGTAACAATCTGGTGAAGTTCCGGTGAAATTCTATCGATATATTTAGTTAGTGATGTGTGTGAACACACTAGGACCGCCGGGGCACTTTTTTCCCTCTTTAGGAGGTTTTTTTCCCCCGTCTTGTATATACGCCTATTGCCCTAATGGGCTACTAATCTTTGTACATTCTCTAGTAATACATTCAATCTTGTGTGTTGTGCTCCAAGCTTCTTCTTCTTCCCCGTGTTGTTCGCGTGCTTCCGCAGATGTCTAACTCCAACAATTAGTATCAAAGCAAGTCGTCGCTTCATCTAGGGTGCTATCGACACTCCTCCGTTTGCAGTCTCAGATTCGCACAAAATTTGGTGAGCATACTCAAGGTGTTTTAGAGATCTGAGCTCGTTTCGGCCTCCGAACGCATTATCGCAGCATTTGTGCAGGCTATTTCGTCTTTTTGTGCCAAAGGTATATACCACTTTCTGTTCGCGAGTATAAGCATCTCAAAGTCTGCTATAGGTCTAGCAGAATTCGTTCAGGCAGTTCTGTTCAACTTTTTGAGATACAGTCAATTTTCTGCATCAAGGTATTTTAGTCACCGGCCATGGCTAAAAGCAGTGATGTATTCCGTATATTGGCTGTTGAGGATAAGTTGGATGGTACCAACTATCCATTATGGGCTTATATGATGCGACATGTATTGGTTGCAAAAGGATTGTGGAACATTGTGCAGGGTGTTGAAAGACGTCTTGTTACACCTCTGACTACAGGTATTGCAAATACAGGTGCTGGAGCTGATGAAGATGGTGTCGAAGATGATATTCTGCAGATTCATGTTTGTATTGTTGTTCTGCTGCACCTACCGCAGAGCAGATTCGTTGGGATGGCAGAGATGCCCAGGCACATGCATTGATAGCTTTGTCTGTCAAACGTGTCATTATTCCTCATATTCGCTCTTGCAGAACATCTAAGAATGTTTGGGATACACTTACCACATTGTACCAAGCTAGGAATGAGGCTCATGTTGCTTACCTCCGAAAATAGTTGGAGAGTGAGCACATGAATGAAGATGATTCTATGGACAGTTTCCTAACAAAGATCAAAGACTTGAAGGAACAGTTGATTTCTACTGATGAGGTTATACCAGATAGCTCACTTGTGCAGACCGTTCTGAATGTTCATCCTGATTCATATCAGAGTTTTGCTTCTACTCTTCGGTTGATGATGAAAGGCAATCCAAATGCCTTGTCATTTGATGAGTTAGTCTCTGTTCTGTTGCAGGAAGATCAGTCCAGGCAAAAGAGGTCCATTATGCGAGTTGCAGATCAAGCTTTCCTGGCTAGTCAGAAGCGCAAAGGAAAATGGATCTCTTCAACTAGCAAGCAAAAATCTGCTAATTCTGCATATTCGAAGAAGGAAGATAAAGATGAGAAGAAATCAAAAAAGCAGAAATTGTTTTGTAAGTACTGTAAAGGGAATGATCATATCATAAAGAACTGTCCAAAACTGGTTGCTAAAGAGGCAAAGAAGAAAGAAGCTGGAATGGTTGTTGCAGAGGCCTCTACACCAAAAACAGAGTCTGCAAATCTTGTGTACGAAGAACAATGGGCGTTTACTACTGTCTGCAGTTTTGACCCATCTTCTCATGATCAATGCATGTCTCGAGTAGACTCAGATGTTTGGTACTTTGACAGTGGGGCGACCAAAAATATTACCTCGCAACACAGTTTCTTCTCTTCACTCTAGCCTGCCCCTACAAGGAATACTGTTACACGCGCCAACAACTCCTCTTATCCTGTTATGGGAGTTGGTAAGATCATTTTGACTATTGCTGATGGTAGTTCTTTCACTTTGTCAGATGCTTTATTTGTGCCCGGGATCAAGAAGAATCTGTTATCAAGTTCTACATTAGCCAAGATTGGCTTGGTTGTGAAATTTGTTGATGACAGATTTACAGTTCATGATCTGTCAAATGGCGATGTTATTATTACTTCTGGCATTTTATGTCATGGGTTGTATAAGCTCATACACTATGAAAGATGTGAAAATGATTTGGCATGTGCAGTAAATGATTCTCACGCTATGTCAGATGCAAAGCTTTGGCATGCATGCTTTGGTCATCTGAATTTTGCTAGTTTACTACACCTGCAGAAATTTGAAATGGTGTCCTCTTTGCCCAAACTTGAGGCACCTGGAAAAAATGTTTGTGAAGGCTGTATTTTGGGCAAAATGTAGTGTTCCTCCTTTCCAAAAGATGGTTCAGTTCGGGCTACACAAAAATCGCAGCTTGTACATAGTGATGTCTTTGGTCCTATTTAGACACCCTCTTTTGGAAATTACCTTTACTTCGTGACTTTCATTGATGATTTTTCCATGCATGCATGGGTATATCCACTCAAAGTAAAGTCCAAATTATTCATGTGCTTTAAACAGTTTTTGGTTTCGGCTGAAAATCTGTCAGCATGTAAAATGGGCACCCTCCGTTCTGATCGAGGGGGGCAATATATGTCTTCTGATTTCAATGCATTTCTGGCTGAACGTAGGATAAAACACTAGTGTACAATGCTGTATACACCTCAACAGAATGGAGCTGCTGAACGAAAGAACAGGTCACTCATGGAGATGGTGAGGTGCATGGTCAAGAGTCAGGCTTTACCACATAGTTTCTGGCTTGAGGCTGACATGTGTGCAGCATATGTACTGAGCAGGTGTCCCACTAAAGCGCTGCAGTCTATCACTCCATATGAGGCTTGGCATGACCGCAAGCCATCTGTTGCTCATTTGTGTGTTTTTGGTTGTTTGGCATATGCACTAGTGCCTGAACAACATCGTAGAAAATTGAATGATAAGGTAGTAAAATGTATTTTTGTTGGGTACAGTTCTGAAAGTAAAGGCTATCGTCTGTATCATCCACAGACTAAACGCATTCTGGTTAGCCGTGATGTTGTCTTTGTGGAAGATGCTATTCATCCGTTGCTTTCATGTACTAAGGAGACATTTGTTAGCTCTAAAGGCATGTATGATACTTTGATGCCTCTTTTTATAGGTGGACAGTCTAGTGCTGGTCCTAATGAGGCAACTTCTCAGCCTTTGCAGGTTTCATATGATGATGCATATCATTCCATTTCTGATGCAGATTTACATGATGCACTTGTTGAGGAGAGAGTTGATATTGAGCACGCAAAAACTATGCCAAAATGGTTGGTGCAAACTTTGCATGACAGCAAATTAGATGCACCTTTGTCATATCGTACTCGTTCAAGCTCTCATAGTGCTTCCTTTGCATGAGATTGCTATGCTATTGCTGCATCTAGTCTATGTGATGAGAATGAGCCTGTTTCTTTTGATGAAGCACAGAATTCAGAAAATTGGATGGCTGCTATGCAATCAGAATATGATGCTATAATGAAGAATGGTACATGGCCTTTATGTGACTTGCCTCCTGGCAAGAAGGCCATTGGCACTAAGTGGGTATAGAAGCTGAAGCGTAAGCCTGATGTTACAGTTGATAGGTATAAGGCTAGGCTTGTTGCAAAGGGTTATGCACAGGAAAGAGGCATTGATTTTCATGAGACCTTTGCACCTACATGTCGTATGACTATTGTTCGGACCATTTGTGCACCTGGAGCACATCATGGTTGGAATGTACATTAAAACAGCATTTCTGAATGGTGACTTGCACAAAGAAGTGTTCATTTTTCAGCCCCGTGGCTTTGTGCAGAAAGGGCATGAAAACCAGGTGTCCAGGTTAAAGAAGGCATTATATGGTTTAAAGCAAGCACCGCGTGCTTAGTATGAGAAGATACATGCTTATCTGGTTGAACACGATTTTGAGAACAGCCCAACTGAAAGAACCTTATATGCTAAGCGTGCTAATGATGTGCTTCTGATCATTGTTGTCTATGTTGACGACATGCTGCTCACTGGTCCTATTGAGAAGCATATTGCTGATTTCAAGGCTGATTTGCATGCCTCATTTGAGATGTTTGATTTGGGGCATTTGCATCACTATTTGGGCATTCCGTTTATGCAAGTTGATGGTGGAATGGCTTTGTGTCAAACAAAATATATTGACACATTATTGTAGTGTTTTGGCCTTGAAAACTGTAAGCCTATTGCCACTCCTATGGAGACAGGTTTACGATTGAGTCTTCATGATGCTGGAGATGCTGTTAGTCGACCGCCGAATTCGCAACTGTATAACTGAATCTTGTTTCGCACGCGTGAAAACTTGTTACAAAGACATCTGTAATCTTTATATATAGCAATGTAAAAGAGATGCAGGGTGACGATTCGTGGAATCACCAAACTGTCTGTCTGGGTGATTGTCGTGGTCGTTACTATGTGTCGAGTTAGCTAATTTGGAGTACTGTATCCATTTCTGTGTTGTATTATCGACACTTGTTCGGGTTGTTGTAGTGTTTGCTTGTCTAATTTCTGAGTATTCTGAGTATACTGTGTGTATCCGTATTCGTTGTCTATCAATCGCTGTTGCGGCTGCGAGTTTTGTTTACATCCAGTGGGTCGTCGGACTGTTGCCTGAGAGAGTCGTCCGCGGGTCTCTATGGTGATTGTTCTGTGAATTACGTATATCGTGGTGACCCTCTTTCTTGGAATGTTCGAACAATTTTGAAGTCTGTGCAACTGTGGTAGTGTCCCTAAGACGCTGTGCAGGATTGTATTGTTCCCAGTATTGAGAATCTGTACTTGTACGGTGAGATTAGGCTACAGTAATGGTTATCCCTAGTGTGTATTAGTCTTCCAAGCACTGTGTGTCTGAACCGTTGAGTCTTCGGTGTCTTCGGTTTGTCTGATTGTGAGCACCTATTTGTTGAAGGTTGAACTACTGTTAAATGTTAGAGTAGTGTGTATTCGGAAAAAAGGGGTTCTGAGGTAATTCGGTACTACGATACTGATAGTCGGATACAGTGTGTTCGGTAGACTCTGGAAGAGTTAGAAGGACGAATCGTAAGGATTGAGAAGGGTATACCAAGTCTTGATAGAAATCTTGAAGGATTTGGGTGTGAAGTAGTTTTGGGAAACAAGTATAGCGCCTCTGTCTTTACAGACACCTTCCACTCCCAAGAACCCACGACTCATTTAAACGCGCTTCTGACAGTTAGAACAAGCGTTTAACAGTGGCGCCATCTGTGGGAAGGTGGTAACAGATCAGATTGTTGCAAAATCGGTTGTGGTAACGCGACTGTAGATTGTAAATCGACAGTAATAGTACGCGATTAGTACAAAAGATCATACATGCCGGTTACTAGATCCGGTGAAACATATCCGAAGAACCGACTGCCTTGGGTACCTAATTTGCTAAGGACGCCTCCAGGAGGTAGAAGTACAGATAGGTCTAACCCAGTTGTCAAGAAAGTGAAGAACGTTAGTAGTGATTCCGGTCATATTCCAGTAGAACGTAATACATCTCTGGCAGATTCCGGTGCGATTTCAGCATAGTCTGTCGAAGATAAAGTAACTCGAGAATCTACAGGGATGCAGCATGAAGTTAGTTTAACACCATTAGGTAAAGATTTGAATTTGTATACGAATAGAAATGCCTTAGCCAAAGAAATCTGTGAAGGAGAAAAAGCACCTTGTTTTGGTGAAAAATCGACACCTTCCGGTGTTATTCCGGTACCAGTTGTTGAAAGTTCACAATTTTTCGGTGACAATTTGCCCTTTCTTGGTGAATCTTCAGTCCAGTCACCGTTATTGGGAGTTAGCTTTCCTACATTTGACATCAAGAAGGAAGGTAGCTTGCTCGAAACTGAGATTCGAAACATACTGAACAAGATTATCGAACCGGAAAGTGCACAGGCTGACGATACAGATTTTGACGATCCAGATATTCAGCCTCAGGGTACAGAAGATAGTCACAATACAACCATCAGCACCATGAACGTGTTGGAGGATAAACACTCCTATGTGCACAACAAAAGCAAATGAACCCTCCTAGGATCCTGAAATTTTTCAGACATAGCCTCTGTATTTTCTGAGTTTCTCTGAGTATATGCAGAGACTGAAAATGAAATTTTGCAGGCATAAACTAGACTTTAAGAGCTTTCAAATGAGAGTGAAATCACTCCATTTGGACACTGGATAATGCCTCAACTAGCTGCAACAAAACAGATAACTTGATCTCTCCACAGAGTATGAGCTAACTAGACAGACACTGTTCTGGACATTTCTCTGCACATGTGCAGGCACTGAACCTGAGACTTATACCAGACAAAGTAGAACTTATAAGCTTTCCAACAAGACAAAAATCATTGCAAATGGATTCCGGATGAAGGAGAAACAACAATTACAAGACCGGGGGGTCTGCCAAAAACATCTAGATAGATAGAGTGTGTAAAAGTGAAATTTCTGCAAAATATGCAGAGACCAGCTAGTAGGGGGTGTGCTTAAGCAAGGGGGCAGCTTGGGCACATATTTCCACGACTCTAAGTCATAATACAACTCATTAGAGGTCTTAAAGACCTCATACTAACCTCTTTAACCAATCAAAAGCATATACATGTCAAAAGTGAGGTCCAATCACATCAAGAGGTGAGCTAAATCTTCTCTAATCAAATTCTTTCCATTATGGGCATGATTTGATGCCTCCAACTCGTGGAAATCAGCCTCCTTTGATTGTGGATGATGTGGAAGGTTCAATTTGGGGCATGTTCCCACACTCTTGAGCTTGAAAAACTTTCAACACTCCCCCTCAAGCTCAAGTCTTTTCCTTTGTTGCTTCAGCCTATGTCTCTTATGTTGATAGCTTCCTTGAATCCTCCAAGCTTTGTACCTTCAAGAAACTTTGTCATCATGTCTGCAACCTGCATTTTAGTGTTCACATACCTTATATCTAGCTCTTTTGCCATCACCTTTTCTCTAACAAAGTGGTAATGAACCTCTATGTGCTTGCTCCTTGCATGAAACATGGGATTGTTAGCTAGATAGATGCTTGAAATGTTGTCTCCATAAAGAGGAAACTCCTGCACTTCCACTTCCAAGTCCTTAAGTAGCTTCTTAAGCCATAATATCTCACATGTAGCCAATGCTAAACCTCTGTACTCAGCCTCTGTGGATGAAAGAGCAACAGTGGGTTGCTTCTTAGAGCTCCAAGAGATCACTTTTGTACCTATCATGAAAACATAACCTGATGTACTCCTTCGATCATCCTTGCTACCTGCCCAATCAGCATCACTATATCCTTTGACACTTAGATCAGCATCATATGAGTAAAATAGACCTTGGTTGATGGTGTGCTTGATGTAACGAAGCACCTTTCTTGCCGCCATAAGATGATCATGAGTAGGTGTATGCAAAAATTGAGAGAGAATACCTACTACATATGCAAGATCAGGTCTAGTGAATGTAGCATAAATTAATGAACCAATTATGCTTCTATATAGTGTAATATCTTGTATAGCCTCTCCTTGACCTGCAACCAACTTTGTATTGGGCTCCATGGGCTGAGAAAGTGGCTTACAACCACTCATACCAAACCTGTATAGCACATCCAACAAGTATTTTCTTTGAATCAAGAAGATGCCATTGTGTGCATAGATTACCTCTATTCCCAAGAAGTATTTTAGTGTTCCAAGATCAGATATCTTGAACTCCTTTCCTAGCTTTGATTTGATATCTTTAATACCTGCAATATCACTTCCTGTGATGATCAAATCGTCCACATAGATGCATATATATACCGTCTTGTCTCCTTGCTTCTTCATGTAAAGTGATGGATCTGCAACACTTTCTTTGTATCCACAACTTGATAAATAATCCACTAACCTCTGATTCCAGGCCCTTGGGGCTTGCTTTAGTCCATATAGTGCTTTCCTTAGCTTGCAAACATGATTTGGGTACCTCATACTAGCAAATCCTTGAGGTTGGCTCATGTAGACTACTTCTTCAAGCTCTCCATTGAGGAAGGCATTCTTCACATCCAACTGATATAAGCTCCATTTCCTTGATGTGGCCACTGCAATCCAAGTCCTAATTGTTGGCATCTTGGCTACGGGGCTGAAAGTTTCATCATAATCTATCCCGTAGCTTTGGGAGAAGCCTTTCGCCACCAACCTTGCTTTGTACCTAGCAATGGAACCATCTGAATTTCTTTTAATTTTGTAAACCCACTTATTACCTATCACCTTCATGCCTTCTTGAGCTGGTACCAAGCTCCAAGTATGGTTCTCATCAAGTGCTTTGAGCTCTTCCTTCATTGCCTCTTGCCATTCCTTGCAATCCTTAGCTTCTTCATAACTAGTTGGTTCTTTGTCCTTGATTACCTGAGTCATGTATGCATAATGCTTTGCAATGATATTATCATATGTTAACCTTTGTACTGGATATCTTACTCTTGAAGACCTTCTTTCACTTCCTTTTGGTGTGGTTGCCATCTTCTTTCTTTGTTTGGCCACTCCTGGAGTTTGAACTTCTTCTATCTCTTGATCTTCCAACATGCTCTCGTCCACATAGCTTCCTTCTTCAACTGAAATCTTCTCTTTGCCTTTGACTTTGCTTTCTTCAGAGCTGGTCTCTCTTTCCCTAAGCCTTCCACTCCATGGTGAGGGTGTCCTTGTGTTGCATGAGTTGCTTGGACCACTCAAATCCATGCTTTCTTGAACTCTATCATCATTCTTCAAATCTGTCTCATCTATGTCTTCAACCTGCAATGGACTTGTGCATGCATACCAAGGCTTCAAATCATCAAAGACAACATCCCTACTTACCTTCAGCTCCTTGGTGATGGGATTATAGCATTTATACCCCTTTTGTTCCATAGAATATCCCAAAAAAATACACCTTTCAGATTTGGCATCTAACTTTGACCTCAACTCTTGAGGTACATGTACATAGCATATACAACCAAAGATTCTAAGATGTGAAATGCAAGGTTTTCTTCCACTCCATGCTTCCTCAGGGGTTAGATGATGTATACCTGATGTAGGACATCTATTCATGATGTATGTGGCTGTATATGTAGCCTCTCCCCAATAACAATGCGGCATATTCATTTCATTGAGCATACACCTTGCTACCTCTGCTATGTGTCTGTTCTTTCTCTCTGCTACCCCATTTTGTTGAGGGGTATACCTGCATGTAAATTGTCTTTTGATGCCATTGACCTGCAAAAATTCAGAAAATTCATGGGAGAAGTACTCTCCCCCTCCATCGGATCTCAAAGTTTTGATAAACTTTCCAGATTCCTTCTCCACCTGTGCTTTGAATTTCTTGAAGTAGTGGAACACATCTGATTTGTTTCTAATGCAATACAACCACACTTTCCTTGAAAAGTCATCAATGAAGGTTACAAAATACCTATTTCCAGCAAGGGATGCTTCTCTTGTTGGACCCCAAACATCCGTGTGAATGAGGTCTAAAACATTTGCACTTACATAGGTACTCTTCTTGAAGGGCAGCCTTGATTGTTTTCCTTGTTGGCAAGCTACACAAATTTCATGCAACATTTTAGATGTAAAATTTGGTAGGCCTCTTACCAAGCTCCTCCTTTGCATGTCCTTGAGCTTTTGTAGGTTGATGTGACCTATTCGTTTATGCCATAGATCCAAATTTGCTATCCTCTTGTCTCCATATGTGACATACATTGAATGGTGTGGCTGATTTATGTCCATTGTGAACATTCTCCCTTGCTTTTTTCCTTTTGCTATGAGCTTGAAACCTGCCCTTGGATCCTCAACAAAACATCCTCTTTCATTGAATCTAACTTGATAGCCTTTTTCTACCATTTGGCCTACCAAAATCAAGTTTTTGGTAATAGTAGGGACATGTAATACCTCTGATAAGCACTTTGCTCTTTGATTTCCTTCCAAACTGATATCTCCCACATGTTGAATGATATGCTCTGAGTTATCACCTGTTTCCACATGCCCTTGATGCTTTGGGGCCTGCAAATTACTAAAAAAATCCTTTCGACATGACATATGATTGCTACATCCACTGTCTACATACCATACATCTTCACTAGCTTGAGTTGTATCTTCACCATACCTCATGGCAAGTAAATAATCATTCCCTTGGCTGGATGATGTGTTTGCATAATTACCTTGCCCTCTATAATTGTTGTTGTTGTTTTGATTCCCTTGTCTTTGAGCTCTATGATAGCATTCATTTGCAAAATGACCGGGCTTACCGCATACAAAGCATCCATTTGAAGTGGCTTGTCCTCTTCCACCAAATCTTGCACCTCTTCCTCTATTTGTGGCTCTTCCACCTCTTTGACCTACATTTTCTTGTTGTCCTTGACCTCCTTGGTTGCTTTGATATCTTCCTCTTCCTCTTGAAGCACCTCGGTTGTGTCTTCCTCTTCCTCTACCTGCATACAACAATTTCCCTTGGCTATCCTTGGCGTTATGACCACCAAGGTTCATCTCCTCTGTCACCATGAGAGTGATTAGTTGATCAAAATCAGGAAGAGAGTCCCTTACATACACTGAAGTTGTGAAAGCCCTCCATTTTTCATCATCCCTAAGTCCATTTAGGGTGTGGGCAACAAGATCGTCATCATCTAGGGCACAACCGATTGACCCTAGTGCATCTGCAAGCTCTTTAACCTTTAATATGTAATCATTAGCACCTTGAGAGGGGCTTTTCCTAAGATTATTTAGCTCATTCTTGAGCTGAATTTTTCTAGCTTTTGTGGAGGTTGAGTACAATCTCTCCAAGCACTCCCACACCTTCTTCGATGTATCCAAATCTTGAATATGCCCTACCATAGAGTTGCTAATATGCTGAGATAAAATGAAAA
Organism: Ceratopteris richardii; assembly: GCA_020310875.1. NCBI lineage: Eukaryota > Viridiplantae > Streptophyta > Polypodiopsida > Polypodiales > Pteridaceae > Ceratopteris > Ceratopteris richardii. The sequence continues at coordinate 29,699,288 of CM035429.1, forward strand.
TGACTCTTTTGTCCCTTTCATCCCACTCTCTTACTGCTCTTCTCTGGTCATTGGTTGGATTTACCTCATCTATGTAGGGTTTTGGCTCTCCACCACTCACAAGTCCCCACAAACCTTTCCCCATCAAAAAATTGCTTATTCTAAATCGCCATGGTTGGTAGTTTCCTTTTTCGAGCTTCTCAATCTGAGCATTGAGATCAGCCATGGTGCCTCCTAACTCTTTTGAACCTCCCCCTTGATGCAATGAAGTTGAAAAGGATGGCTTTTACCTCAAAAAATAGAGCTACTCCTCTTGATGAAGCTTCGTCTTTGATTTCATGATGTATTTGCTTCCCCTTGTTGTTGACGTGCCCGTTCTTTGCTTCCTTCCTTCAAACTTTGATGAAGTCTTTACTTCACTTCAGTAGCTCCTTCTTCTCTCTTTGATACTCCACTTATAGCTCTGATACCACTGTTGGAGGATAAACACTCCTATGTGCACAACAAAAGCAAATGAACCCTCCTAGGATCCTGAAATTTTTCAGACATAGCCTCTGTATTTTCTGAGTTTCTCTGAGTAGCAGAGACTGAAAATAAAATTTTGCAGGCATAAACTAGACTTTAAGAGCTTTCAAATGAGAGTGAAATCACTCCATTTGGACACTGGATGATGCCTCAACTAGCTGCAACAAAACAGATAACTTGATCTCTCCACAGAGTATGAGCTAACTAGACAGACACTGTTTTGGACATTTCTCTGCACATGTGCAGGCATTGAACCTGAGACTTATACCAGACAAAGTAGAACTTATAAGCTTTCCAACAAGACAAAAATCATTGCAAATGGATTCCGGATGAAGGAGAAACAACAATTACAAGACCGGGGGGTCTGCCAAAAACATCTAGATAGATAGAGTGTGTAAAAGTGAAATTTCTGCAAAATATGCAGAGACCAGCTAGTAGGGGGTGTGCTTAAGCAAGGGGGCAGCTTGGGCACGTATTTCCACGACTCTAAGTCATAATACATTTCATTAGAGGTCTTAAAGACCTCATACTAACCTCTTTAACCAATCAAAAGCATATACATGTCAAAAGTGAGGTCCAATCACATCAAGAGGTGAGCTAAATCTTCTCTAATCAAATTCTTTCCATTATGGGCATGATTTGATGCCTCCAACTCGTGGAAATCAGCCTCCTTTGATTGTGGATGATGTGGAAGGTTCAATTTGGGGCATGTTCCCACACTCTTGAGCTTGAAAAACTTTCAACAGAAGGGGCAACAACAACAACAGCAACAACAACGACTATGCCCACCAAGGCCGACTCCAACCGGAGTAACGTACACTAAATTCGTTGGATTTCCAGGAGATGAGCCAGATGCTCATGTACGCACATTTGAGATAAGTTACGCAGTGCTCAACCATCCACCGGATCCGACGTATAAGGCTATTGTCTTCCAGTCGACATTGGTTAACGAAGCAGCTAGATGGCTTACAGAATATGATATTAACCACTTTGGCACCTATGAAGCAGTAAGAGATGCATTTTTGCAGAGATTCAGGCTAAAGAAGAATCCAGCCGAAATTTTCGACTACTTGCAAAACAATAGACAGAAGATAAATCAAACAGTGCAGGAATACACCACTCTATTCAGGACTCATTTGAGGCAGTTACCACCAGCACATGCCAACCTACCGGATGACGTTATCACTTAATGGTTTATCAATGGATTGACTCTGCAACTTAAACAGATTATGATCATACGCTGTGTAGGAGCTATGACGCTAGATGCAGTGATTGCAATGGCTTTGCAGCTGGAAAACAAGGTTGGAGGATTTACAAAAGACTTGGAATGGTTAAAAGGAAATAAAAATGTTGCAGAAGACCCGACCAGACAAATGTTCTGCACCACATGCAAGAATTCAGGGCACACTAGTGCCACTTGTGCACTTAATCAGTTGTTTTGCGCTATCTGCAACATGACCGGAAATACTACCGGAAACTGTGCATACAACGCCAAAGTGCAGGGAACCGCAACTGTCAATGCTATTATACAGGAACCAGGATAGCAAGCCAATCATTATGTACCTCCGCAAATGAGAAACAACCAGCAACAAGGCTATCGAAATTACAGAGGACAGAGAAATAAATAACTACAATGCAAATCGCTGGCAGGCCAGACTAGCACAGGAAAATCCCAATTTGCCACCACCGCGCTGCTATTTTTGTGGTGAATTTGGTCACATTAGAAGATTTTGTAAGGATGCAGCTGAGTATGATCAGAGGAAGAAAGAACGACAAAACCCAATGACTAATATGGTACAAATCACACCCGTAGAAACGCAAGCTGCAGTAATTCAGACTCGATCCGGTAAGCAATTGCAACCAACAGCAGAAGTCTTTGAACCAGGCATACGTGAACAACAAAGGATGTATGATAAGGCAAGTCAATGGACCACCGTCGAACCTCCAATGTTTCCAGATCCTATTCTGGTGACCCAGGCTCCGTTAACCAAGGAAGGAACACAAAAACATGAGTCAGTAGCAGGCACATCATCTTCAGCAGAAACATCATCTTCAGCGAGCACATCATCTTCAGAATCCGTGGAAAGCACAATTCAATCACATAAGGCCTGGGAGATTTTATCTAAAGCGTCCATTACTCTTCCTCTTGGCCAATTACTTGCACTAGTACGATGACAAGCCTAAGTATTGGCTTGAGTCTCACAAAGTCTTAGAAGAAGCTTCAAAATGAAGACTATGTAAAGTTCACTTGTGAACTACCTCTTGTAACTTTTGAAGAGTTTACTTAATGTAAAAGTAAGAGAATCTTAAGTGGTTGAGTCCACTTGATCAAGAATAGAAAGAGGAGCCACGAATTCGTGATTTGTGGTAGGTAGAGAATCAAATCAATCATTGATTGATTGGAGACTGATTGAGGGAAGTTAGCCTCCCAAACTCAACTATAAATAGATGGCAGTTTTAGTCGTGGTTAGAGAGACCTATGTGAAGACCTCCAAGAGCTGAGCTTTATGCCATATCAAGGTGTGATTACAAGGCACACATATGTATCAGTAAGTCATTGTATTGTACAAGCAATATACTTTCATTTTCATGATTTTTTTGAGTTCATATTTCCATGTTCTTGTGAAGTGTACTACTCATTGCCATTACTCTCAGTTTTCTCAGTCAGCTTGCAGAGATGTTTTCTCTGAGCTTGGTGCATCATTTTCAGTGATTTAACTTGGTAAAGTTAGCTCTATAAGTCTACTATATTCTCACAAATTTTCATGTCATTTGGATGTTGCAATCTTCAGTTATGTTCATTTGAAGTCAACAGGGTCTGTTCATCTTCACTTCTCTGTTAGGTACCCGACTTTTTCACTCATCTTGTGAGAGCCATTTCTCAGTGGTTACTTATCCAAATTCTATGATTTAAAACTTTTTGGATTCAAATTACTGTCTAGTATAACCATACAAATTTTCATAATCATTGAATTTCTAAATTTTGAGTTATGTTGATTTTTTTGCTCATTGGTCTATTTCTGTAGCAGCCCGTGAAAATCGGGATGATGTCATCACTTGTTAAAACTCATTCTCAGTGTGTGGCTCATTATTTTTTATGAGATTACTCTTGAAAGTTAGCTCTTTAAGTTGCCTAGACTTCCCCAAGAGGAATTGAGCTAATTGCTGTTGTGCTCAGAGAATTGTGTAAAACACTGGACATGTGTATGAACCAAGAATAGCAAGTTTTCACCTCTGAGCTAACTCCAACTTATCTGTTTTGATCTATCTTTTTGAGAGTGATCTTCCAAGGTACATAGGGTGTCTAATACATCCATTGGCAAGCTAAAAGGGCCCACCATATACTCCTGGAGTTCATTTGGCTGGTGTAGATCAAGGATTTTGCAACACCTCTTCATCTTCAAGCACATACCTATCCATCTCTTCACAATGGTATCAGAGCAAGGTTGGACATGGCAGATGGATTTCCTTCATCAATTGACAAATTAGACAGAGGTAACTACTCAGCTTGGTCATTAAGAATGGAAGCCTATCTCCAGGGCAGAAGTTTATATGGTTATGTGGCTGGAGATGAAGTTATGCCAAGTTTCAGGAACAAAAGTCAACCAACACAAGAAGAGCAAGAAAGATTGAGCACATGGTGCTCCAAGGATGCACTTGCAAGGTCTTATCTCCTCAACTCTATCTTAGATTTTTTGTTGCCTCACATTAGAAGTTGTAAGACATCTCAGGAAGTGTGGGATGCACTTGAAGCTTTCTTTTCTTCAAGTACCAAAGCTAGGAAGCATCAACTATGGCTGGAGCTCACAACTCTCAAGAAGGCTCCCAAACAAAATGTGACTGATTTTGTCACAAAGCTCAAGGACATAGCGGATCAGTTGGGACGAATTGGAGAGGTAATAGATGAAGAGCAAATTGTAAGGCAGGTCATCAATGGCTTGAAGGCAGATGATAAGTGAGAAGCATTCACCATAGCTATGGATTTGTACATGGACATGCATGTACCTGATTTCAACACACTCATTGGACAACTACTTACTCAAGAGGCAAAGCTTATCAAAAATGGAGAAAGCTCTAAAGGTAATCAATCTTCAGCTTTATACACGGATAAAAGCAAGTCTAAAGATAACAAAGGAAAGGCAAAGAAAGTGGATGATGAAGCAGGTACATATCAAGCTAACTATGCAGGTAGAGGAAGACATGGCAGAGGTAGAGGAAGAGGAGGTAGACAAGGCAGGGGGAGATCCCAAGACTCCAACTCATGTTCTATTTGTGGATTAACTAATCATACAACTGAAAATTGCTTTAGGAATTCAAGGAATCAAAGAGGAAGAGGATACAATAGAGGAAGTTATGGCTACTCAAGAGGAAGGTTCAACAACTACCATGGCAACTACAACAACTACAATCATTCAAACTATCAAGGAGGCTACAAAGGAAGGAGAGACTACAATAACTACATAGAAGACTCAAACAAAGAGGATTCATTTTTGATCATGAACATGGCTATGCCACAAGGTAAATCTGATGAGCATGTTTTCTACATAGATTCAGGTTGTTCAAATCATGTGGCAGGAAATGTGGCACTCCTATCAGATTTAGAAGATACAAGGAATAAGCATGAGGTACAAACAGGAGATGATACAAAACATCCTGTGGAGAAAATAGGCAATGTCAAAGCACTTGATGGAAACATCAACCTACTCAGTAAGGTACTCTATGTCCCTACCATTACAAAGAATTTGATAAGTGTTGGGCAGATAGTAGAGAAAGGGTTGCAAGTCAGGTTCACAAAAGCAGGAGCATTTGTTGAAGATCCAAGTCAAGGATTCAGAAGAATTGCAAAAGGTGAAAAGACAGGTAGATTGTTCACATTTGAATTATAGGACACTAGAAACATTGCTCTCTTTAATTATGGTAGTCAGACACTCACAGAATTGGAAGTATGGCACAAAAGGTTAGCACATATTGGTGAAAGGTCATTAAAGCAAATCTGCAGGGACCAAAGTGTACTTGGACTTCCTAATTTGTCAAAACAACATATGATTTATAAGTGTAGTGCATGTCCATTTGGAAAGTCTCACAGGTTACCATTCATGAAGAAAGGTTATATGCATGGAGATCTCTTGGAGTTGGTTCATACAGATGTATGGGGACCTAGCAAGGAAGCTTCAATATCTGGATCAAGGTATTATGTTTCCTTTATTGATGATTGCAGCAGATGGACTATCCTATTCTTTATGAAACACAAAGATGAAGTTTTTTCATGTTTCAAAAGATATTTGGCTCTTGTGGAGAATCAAATAGGTAAATCACTAAAAAGGCTAAGGTCAGATGGAGGGGGAGAATACTTCTCCCATGATTTTGATTCTTTTCTTCAAGAAAGAGGAATCAAAAGAGAGGTAACTACAAGGTACACTCCTGAGCAAAATGGAGTGGCAGAAAGGAGGAATAGGACAATTGTTGAAGCTGCAAGGTCTATGTTAAATGAAAAGCATTTACCTAATTACTTATGGGCTGAGGCTGTATCTACAGCCACTTACTTGATTAACAGGTTGCCTTCAAAATCCCTTGATGGGATGACTCCATATGAGGCTTGGAATGGAAGAAGACCAAGCTTAGATCATTGTAAAATTTTCGGATGTATTGCTTTTGCTCATGTTCCTTCACAGGTTAGAGGCAAGATGGATCCAAAGGCAGAAAGGTGTGTATTTATTGGATATGACAACAATCAAAAGGGTTACAGGTTATACAACCCTACCAACAAAGGATTCTTGGTAAGCAGAGATGTAGTTTTTGATGAGAACAATTCATGGTATGAAGATTCATGCAGGAAGGTCAATTTACCATATAATCTTGAAGAAGATTTTCCAAAGCTTGGTAGAGAACAACCGAAGATTGAAGAACAAGACACCTCAGAGGATGATGAAGAATCTCAGATGGAAAAGATCAAAGCATGGAAGTCTAAAGGTAAAGCAAAATTGCAGGAACTTGGACATGAGGCAGAATCATCACATCATGGCCTAAGAAGATCTATGAGGGAAAAGAAAAAACCAAAAAGGTATGGGTTTGACACCTCATTAGTAACTAAACATTCTATCTACATAGCACATGACATAAACCAAGAGGAGCCATCATCATTTGAAGAGGCCAAAGCAAAAACAGAATGGAAGCATGCAATGAAGGAAGAGATTGAAGCACTTGAGGAAAACAACACTTGGGATTTGGTGCCCAAGACTTCATCCATGAAGGTAATAGGCTCAAGATGGGTCTATAAACTCAAGAAGAATTGATTATGAGGAGACCTTCTCTCCTGTGGCAAAGATGCCTACTATTAGGGTTTTGCTTGGTATTGTCTCTTCCAAGAATTGGAAGATACTTCAACTAGATGTAAAGAATGCATTCTTGAATGGTTGGATAACAGAAGAGGTATATATGGCACAACCACCTGGTTTTGAGAATCAAGTTTATCCTGATTATGTGTGTAAACTTAACAAAGCATTGTATGGTCTCAAGCAAGCTCCAAGAGCTTGGAATTTCAGGCTTGTTTCATTCTTGCAGGACAAAGGCTTTCAACCAAGCAAGGCAAATCCTTCACTCTTTATTAAAAAGAGTAATTCTGAGGTCATCTACCTATGTGTATATGTAGATGATATTATATTGGCAGGAAATGATGCAGATGGTATGAAGAAGATCAAAGATCAGATGAGAGAAGAGTTCAAGATAAGTGATTTGGGTTCACTTACCTACTTCCTAGGTTTGGAAGTTGTCTACAAAGATCATGGTTTGTTCCTCACTCAAAGAAAGTACATTAAGGACATGTTGGGAAAATTCAAGATGCAAGATTGTAAGATTACAGGTACTCCAATGGAGGTCAATCACAAATTGAGCTCACATGAAGGTGAACTCATAGAGGACATCACATCATATCAAAGTCTAGTGGGTAGTCTCAACTATGCCACATTGACAAGAGTAGATATATGTTACAGTGTGAGTGTGCTAAGTCAATTTATGCACACACCAAGGAAACCACATATGGATGCTGCCAAAAGGATTCTCAAGTATCTCAAGGGAACCATAAATGAAGGACTTTATTATCCTTATGTATCTGATTTAGGTTTGAAGCTATTTTCTGATGCAGATTGGGCTGGCTCCAAGGAAGATAGAAGGAGCACTTCAGGTTATCTTACCTTTGCAGGTTCAAAGCTTATTTCATGGTCATCCAAGAAGCAACCCACAGTTGCTCTCTCTTCTACTGAAGCTGAATATAGAGATCTTGCCATAGCTACACAAGAAGCTATGTGGATGAAGACATTATTCAAAGATCTTGGATTGGAGTTTGGAACTCCAACTATTTTTGGTGACAATATGAGTTCTATTCATTTGGCTGCTAATCCTATTCTTCATGCAAGGACTAAACATATTGAAGTTCATTATCACTATGTACGAGAAAAGGTTCTAAGCAAAGAGATTCAAATATCATATGTGTCCACTCATCAACAATGTGCAGATATTCTAACCAAAGCATTGGATGGTACAAAGCTTTGCAAATTCAAGGCTATGATAGGTTTGTAGGTAATCTTGGAAGATTGAAGACCTCAAGCATACTTGGCTTGAGGGGGAGCTGTTGGAGCAAGTCTATGACAAGCCTAAGTATTGGCTTGAGTCTGACAAAGTCTTAGAAGAAGCTTCAAAATGAAGACTATGTAAAGTTCACTTGTGAACTACCTCTTGTAACTTTTGAAGAGTTTACTTAATGTAAAACTAAGAGAATCTTAAGTGGTTGAGTCCACTTGATCAAGAATAGAAAGAGGAGCCACGAATTCGTGATTTGTGGTAGGTAGAGAATCAAATCAATCATTGATTGATTGGAGAGTGATTGAGGGAAGTTAGCCTCCCAAACTCAACTATAAATAGATGGCAGTTTTAGTCGTGGTTAGAGAGACCTATGTGAAGACCTCCAAGAGCTGAGCTTTATGCCATATCAAGGTGTGATTACAAGGCACACATATGTATCAGTAAGTCATTGTATTGTACAAGCAATATACTTTCATTTTCATGATTATTTGAGTTCATCTTTCCATGTTCTTGTGAAGTGTACTACTCACTGCCATTACTCTCAGTTTTCTCAGTCAGCTTGCAGAGATGTTTTCTCTGAGCTTGGTGCATCATTTTCAGTGATTTAACTTGGTAAAGTTAGCTCTATAAGTCTACTATATTCTCACAAATTTTCATGTCGTTTGGATGTTGCAATCTTCAGTTATGTTCATTTGAAGTCAACAGGGTCTGTTCATCTTCACTTCTCTGTGAGGTACCCTGACTTTTTCACTCATCTTGTCAGAGCCATTTCTCAGTGGTTACTTATCCAAATTATGTGGTTTGAAGCTTGTTGGATTCAGCTTACTGTCTAGTATAACCATACAAATTTTCATAATCATTGGATTTCTACATTTTGAGTTATGTTGATTTTTCTGCTCAATGGTCTATTTTTGTAACAGCCCGTGAAAATCGGGATGATGTCATCACTTGTTAAAACTCATTCTCAGTGTGTGGTTCATTATTTTTTATGAAATTACTCTTGAAAGTTAGCTCTTTAAGTTGCCTAGAGTTTTCCAAGAGGAATTGAGCTAATTGCTGCTGTGCTCAGAGAATTATGTAAAACACTGGACATGTGTATGAACCAAGAATAGCAAGTTTTCACCTCTGAGCTAACTCCAACTTATGTGTTTTGATCTATCTTTTTGAGAGTGATCTTCCAAGGTACATAGGGTGTCTAATACATCCATTGGCAAGCTAAAAGGGCCCACCATATACTCCTGGAGTTCATTTGGCTGGTGTAGATCAAGGATTTTGCAACACCTCTTCATCTTCAAGCACATACCTATCCATCTCTTCACAATGCCTGTAACAAAAGAAGATACCACTGCTACAGATGACGCTGATCTACAACAACTTTTTAAGCCAGCAGTCGATACAGAGAATCCCCGACAATTTTATGTCCCAGAGGATCAATTGATCACCTATAACTTAGGAGATGAGGACCATCCACGTCTTGTAAAGATAAAGGAAAGCCTACCTGGAGTATTTCACGCAGACTTAATCCAGCTACTCTAAGAGTTCTCTGACGTCTTTGCATGGGATTACAAAGATATGAAAGGTTTGGACCAGCGCATCTATCAACACAGGGTCATGCTGAAGCCGGAAGCAAAACCAATCAAGCAACCTAGCTACCGGATGAATCCGAACTATGCATCACAGGTAAAGGTAGAGCTTGATAGGCTACTCAAAGTCGGATTCATTGTACCAGTAGAGCATGCTAAATGGATCTCACCAATTGTCATTGTTCATAAAAAGAATAAGCAACTACGAATCTGTGTGGACTACCGGAAACTGAACGCAGCTACGATGCCTGATCCATTTCCGCTACCTTTTCTTGACACGATGCTTGATAGAGTAGTAGGACATGAAATGTATTCATTCCTAGATGGATACAGTGGATATAATCAAGTTAGAATGGCTGAACAGGATATACCTAAGACCGCTTTCATTACCAACTGGGGTGTTTTTGCTTGTACCGTAATGTGGTTTGGATTAAGAAATGCCCCAAGTACTTTTCAGAGGTGTATGCAGGAAATATTCTCCCCTTACCTTACCTCGTTTATGCAAGTTTATCTTGATGATTTTTCATTATTTGGAAAAATGGTAGCACACTTGTTCCATTTACGGTGCTGCTTTGAGAAGTGCAGAGAATACAGACTCTGTTTGAACCGAAACAAATTCATGTTTGCGGTTTCCTGTGGAAGGCTACTTGGCCACATCATATCTGCACAAGGTATACAGGTGGACCCAGATAAAATTACAGTTGTGTTAGAAGCACCTGTGCCCACTACATCTAAGGAAGTGATGCGCTTCATGGGCCAAGTAAGATGGCATGGTCGGCACTTACAGTGGCTTGCTCATTTGGCAATACCACTGAACAAGTTAATAACCAAGACTCCTCGACAATTTGAATGGACTCAGGAATGTCAAATTGCTTTTGATCGTGTAAAGGGATTACTAACACAGGTTCCAATCCTACAGCCTCCTGATTGGGATCGTCCATTTCATATATTTGTTGATGCTTCAGATATAGCAATTGGGAGCGTTCTAATGCAACAAACGGATAAGTGGTTTCGGCATGTGTACTATGCCAGCCGAAGGCTTGCTCCTGCTGAAAAGAATTACTCTGTAACCGAAAGGGAATGTCTGGGTTTGGTATACTCTGTGAAGAAATTTAGGCATTATTTACTTGGCAGATAATTTACTTTTCATGTAGATCATGTTGCACTTGTCTACCTGGTACGGCAACAACATCTAGGTGGTCGATTAGCGCGATGGGTTCTACTTTTACAAGAATTTGATTACGAAGTTATTCATCGGCCAGGCAGTTCACATGCCTTAGCAGATTTCCTTTCTCGTTTAGATTCCGGTGAAGCTCCAGTCGGTATAGATGACACAACGCCAGCAATTTATGTTTCTGAACTAACCAATGATGAAATTGCAGACCCACCTATGCCATCTACATATTATGATCAGATATTGACATTCCTTACTGATGGATGCCTCCTGACTACAACATCTCCTGCAATACGTAGGAAGATTGCAGTTTTTAGTCACCGATTTCGGTTAATTTTTGGAGAATTATACTATATTGATTACACATGAGTTCTACTGTGTTGTATTCCACCACATGAAGTTAACTCGGTCAATATGTTGGCTCATTCAATTCCATCAGGCGGACATTTTGTTGCAGATTTAACACACCGGAAAGTTCTGCAGAGTGGACTTTGGTGGCCTACTATGTACAGGGATGTATTGCAGTTTGTCAAAAAATGTGATAATTGTCAGAGGTCTGGACAGCCACTACAACGTCATTTCTTCCCTCTACAACCTATCTTGCCATTGGAGCCTTTCCAGAAGTGGGGTCTAGATTTTATCGGACCTATTACACCGCCTGCAATACTCAGCAATAATCGTTATATTCTAACATATACAGACTATGCAACCACATGGGCAGAAGCATGGGCTTTAAAATCTGCCACAGCTGTTTCGGTGGCAAAGTGTCTAATGAAATATGTCTTTCCGCGTTTTGGCTTACCTCTAGAGCTTGTTACAGATCAGGGCACTCATTTTGCTAACAATCTAATGAAAGTACTCACACATTCTTTTCAGATCACGCATAAATTCAGTTCACCATATTATCCTCGTGCAAATGGTTTGGCTGAGAGTACAAACAAGACCCTGCTAAATATGCTTCGAAAACTCATTTTGGAAGCACCGGAAAGATGGGACCAACTGTTACCTGCAGTCCTGTGGGCATACCAAACTACCTATAAGGTAGCAACACGTCTAACACCCTTCAAACTAGCTTATGGATTGGAAGCCATAGCACCCATGGAAATTATTGTGCCAAGCTTACGTGTGGCTCTCACTCAGAAATTATTACCAGAAGATTCTTTATCATTTCGGCTAGATACACTCAAAGAACTGGATGAGCACCGATGGCAAAGTTTTCTAACTATGCAAGAAGTACAGCTAAGACAAGCTCGAACACATGATCACTATCTAAAAACCCCACCTTTTACGGTGGGACTTGTACTATTTTACAATGCAAAGTCGAATCGCTCTGCTGGCAAATTCAAGTTACGATGGTTTGGCCCCTACCAGATTTCTAAACAAGTGGGCCCCGCAACATTTCGGTTGACTACTTTGACCGGAAATCCCCTTCCGAAAGTCGTCAACGATTCGAAGCTACGTCCGTATCAACAAACATCTAACCCGCACTAAAATGTTTCGCGATTGGTCGCGTCTTTTGGCGTTCTCTTTTCTTTCTTTTCCTTTATTTCCTTTTGTTTTTGCGCACTTAAAATAATAAGTATGTAAATATCCGCGTTTTGATACCTAATTATGTCAACGGCCGCCCTGCCCTTTCCAGCTACTAATACATGCACACCGAAGTTAAGAAGTTATCATCTCAACGTCGCACGATGATTAGTGATTTTTAATTGCTCTCCACTACAGTGCATCTGCTTAACCTTCTCCGTTTCGCCGAAAACCGCTATTATGCTTGCGTGATTTGTGTGACTGTGTATACCCTGTGCGTTTGCGTTTTGTGCTTGTTGTCATCGTTTGCGCCATGGAAGCTCTAGCAAACTATGCCGCTTTCTGTGACGGACTCCCTGCCGAGGTAGGAGAGTTTCTGCACACCCGTGGGTTATCCAATTTCGCTGAACTGTCGTGGCATTCAGTGTAATCCCACCCATTTTTTACCCAGATTATCACCGCTATCGCTAAAACACCTGCCAATGAGCAAAGTTGGGCTATCACATCCCTACCCTCCCGAACCGTAATCACCTTCCAAGCTTTTGCTGAAGCGTTTCGACTCCCTCGGCAAGGTCGGGAAAATGGCCCGAGTCTGCCAATCGCCACAATGATAGAATTGTTTCCTAGGCATTCATCAAACGAATACGTGATCCTATGTCAACCAGAACCTGAGCGATCCACACTGCAATTCCTCGTAGCCATTCTTAACCTCCAGAAGCGAACTTATGGCATCTCTAGGCCTTTCTACTCCGCTATTGATTTAGCTGCTGGAGAACCCATCAATTTTGCATCCTACTTCTTCCACCGCATTCACAAGGAATGCGTTTCAATAATCAAATAGGTAAACAAGGGAGGAATGCCCAAGTCACGATTGCCACACATCATTTCTTTCCTTTTTCCGGCCATACTTGCAGCACAACCACCACCCAGAGGCCCGGTCCTGCACCATGAAGAATCGGCCCAATTATTAGAAGATGATGAAGAAGACGAAGAGGAACTCAATCAACTCTTCCGCTGGAAACGAATTAGAATCAGTTCCTCTGAAAGTGAAGCACAGGGTTCAGTCGAAGGAAATAAAGAAGATGACAAAGAAGAAGAGAAGTAGGACGAAGAAACTTTCCATGACACCGCAACGTCTATGCAGCAGGAATCATCTGCAGAGTCTTTAGAAGGACAACAAGAAGAGGAAGATCACACTGAATCCAAAACAAGCTCGTCACAAGAGGCATCGCAGCAACAATCGGAGCTAGAAAAGCGAAGAGATGAAGAACAGATCATTAAAGACGTTTTCGATGAAATTCTGAAAGCAGTTGAGTCCATAGCTGCCGACAATGTTGAAACACAACAAACAACAGAAAAGGTAACAGAACCTCACTCTGTTCTCCCCACTCCACCCATCCTGACCGAAGAACCCACTACCTCGTCTTCCTCATCCCCAAACTATTCTCCACCGAACTCACAACAGCTTCTCACAGAATCCTCTTCTCAACATCGTCCTCTTCTTTCACTTCCAACACTCCCGGTATTTTCGGAGCTTGCAAATATGGGACAGATGCTGATCAATCTATCGCAACAATTACCAATACAATTGAAAGAGGCAACCAATACTATCAAAAATGATTTCCAACATAAGGTCGATATGCTAGAAGCAGACATCACTCCACTACACGAAGAGATTGATGCAGTCAAATTAGAAAACCATATTCTACATGAACAGATTAGAGAATTACAGGCCAGAATTGCCGAACAGGACGTGAATATCAGTCAGAGAGATGCAACGCTGGCGGAGCTCAAAGAAAAAGATAAGTTAATAGATGTTGCAAATGCCGAAATAATTCAGCTGAAGCAAGACCTACAAGATAAAGAAGATGCCAGAGTCGCCTTAGGCAATTTATTAGAAGAAACCAGAGTTCAACTACACGAAGTAGTACAGCAAAGCCAAGAACAGCAGAGGCAAGCTAGGAAAACAGAAGAAGAACTTCAAAGAACAAACGAAAATTTATCAGATGTCAACAACATGCTCAAACACTATTTGACCAAGGAAGCTCAAACACAGAAGTTAATAACACATCTCCGAAGCGAAAAGGATGCATACTCGAGGACCATGAATTTCCAGAATCAAGAAATCGAAAGAAGGGAGAATCGGCTGGAAAATCAGAAAGAAAGGATAAGCAAAATGGAGCAACAAGTGGCAGAAATGAAAGTTTCCAGAGATGCGGCGCTCTCGAATGAATTTTATTTACAAGAAGCCTTTCTGCAGACGCAAGCAGAAATTTTGCTGACCGAAGCTATTTCATTAAGTTGTGTAAGAATAGATGCACAATTAATAGAACCGGACACTCTCAAACAGATGTTAGAAACTTCAAAGAAGAAAATTGCCGGAACCTTTAGGTTAGCCCGAAGCATGTATTTAGAAGGCATTATAGACGAGCATTAATTTTGTAAAAAAACATGCGGGTTCGAGTCCACCGTGCGTGCCAGAGTGTTAGTCGGCCGCCGGATTGGCAACTGTATAACTGAATCTTGTTTCGCACGCACGAAAAGTTGTTACAAAGACATCTGTAATCTTTATATATAGCAATGTAAAAGAGATGCAGGGTGACGATTCGTGGAATCACCAGACTGTCTGTCTGGGTGATTGTCGTGGTCGTTACTGTGTGTCGAGTTAGCTAATTTGGAGTACTGTGTCCATTTCTGTGTTGTATTATCGACACTTGTTTGGGTCGTTGTAGTGTTTGCTTGTCTAATTTTTTAGTATTCTGAGTATACTGTGTGTATCCGTATTCGTTGTCTATTGATCGTTGTTGCGGCTCCGAGTTTTGTTTACATCCAGTGGGTCATCGGACTGTTGCCTGAGAGAGTCGTTCACGGGTCTCTGTGGTGATTGTTCTGTGAATTACGTATATCGTGGTGACCCTCTTTCTTGGAATGTTCGGACAATTTTGAAGTCTGTGCAACTGTGGTAGTGTCCCTAAGACGTGCAATATTGTATTGTTCCCAGTATTGAGAATCTGTACTTGTATGGTGAGATTAGGCTACAGTAATGGTTATCCCCAGTGTGTGTTAGTCTTCCAAGCACTGTGTGTCTGAACCGTTGAGTCTTCGGTGTCTTTGGTTTGTCTGATTTTAAGCACCTATTCGTTGAAGGTTGAACTACTGTTAAATGTTACAATAGTGTGTATTCCGAAAAAATGGGTTCTGAGGTAATTCGGTACTACGATACTGATAGTCGGGTATACACATGAGTCGTGGGTTCAGCTCTGTAACTTCACGAGATTCCTTATTCTCCTTGCTTTTAGATTTATCCAAAGTCACTATGCCCAGAATGACTAGCCTAGGTTCACATGAAGTTCCTTCTTGCGAAGAGATAAAATGATGTGCATGCTTGAAAGATTAGCCAAGCACCTGGGCTTGCTAATTTCACCAACAAGGGAGTGGGTACTTATTTTTAAATGTTCTTGTATGCAACCCCTTTTAGTGAATACATAATCTGTAAGACTCATCTTTCTTCTTCTAAAATTAAAGAGGTGCTTCCCAAGGTGAAACACTCCATCTTATCAAGCCTTTCTTTGAGAGATCATCTAATTGAATCTTAAGTTCCTTTAATTCATCTATGTTAAATCTATAGGATGATCTAAATTATGGTTCACTCCTCATATACATGTCAACCTGCCTAGGGGGAGGTATTTGTTATGAATTATGGAATGTGTTGAAAGAGGCATTGTTGGAGTGTTAATTTATTAATGTATTAATGTTTTTTGGTGTTTCGATATAGCAGCTGAAGGTTCGTGAGGAGCGTGAAAGGTGTGAAAGGGTAGACATCAATAATCCGACCTATAATTTATTTAGTTTGTAAATAAGCCCGCGTAGAAGGTTCTACTGTTACAAACATTTAGAAAAGTAGTGGTTATAATCAAGATCATTGTAGACCACAATTTTTGATATTGAAAGCAAAGGCTTTCTACAAAAGGTACCAACTTTTACTTTTACACATGGTTTTTGAAGCCGCTCTCATGTAACCACTGTTTTCAACATAATTAAAAATTCCTAGAAATACATGCACTTTGTGGAGTATCGAAAGAGAGTGCATGGGGGGAGATTGCACCCAATACTGTGTTCTATCTTGTCTCTTGTTGTGTCTATTTTTCTGTGTGTTTTTAGCATCCGTAACCTCTATGTGTGCGTGAGTTAAGATCTTGATAACAATGGTATTAGAGCCCTACATGAGTCACTATAGAGGGGTTTGTTTCTGTTCGTTTTGGTGATTGCTCTTTGTTTTGTTGTTCTCTGTTCGTGATCTGATTTTGATTCCGATTTCGGTTTCCGTTTTTTATTTCGATTTCAATTTCTGTTTTTGTTTCCATTTCCTCTTCCTATTCCAGTTCTAGTTTCTGTTTCTATTTTTGTTCGAGTTCCATAACCAAAAACTTTGTTTACACCTACATTTACACTTACGGCTTACTCCAAGGCATCAACTAAGGCATAGAACTTAGGCATAACTTAAGCCATAACTTAAGGCAGTACTAAGGCATTACTTGGGCACCCATGGCACCCAAGGCTCCCTTGGCAAACGTTGGCTACACGCGAACCAATTTTAATTTATGAGTGGCAATAAGTAGTTTTATATTCAGGAAGGTGTGAGGATTTGAACCCACAACCTCACTCACACAAGGCAAGTGTTTTACCACTACACTATCTCTTTGTGTTGTCACTCTAGTTCTCTCCTCTTATGTTTAACAGAACTTGCATCTCTTTCTTACTTTTTCAAATCGGCTTGAGCAAGGCAACACAACACGATGCGATGCGGCACGTCTCAGGGTACATCCTTTCAGGGTACATCAGGGTACATCGAGATAGGGTACATAATATCAGGGTACATCATGCTAGGGTACATCATACTAGGGTACATTTTGTTGAGATATCAAGCTCAACATGTGATGATCCAGGATGGCACGTACCAGTTTTCCATTTCTCAACATGTATAGTGGTCACGCTAGTATATGTCAGGGATACTTCATTGAGCTTTATTAGATTTATCTACCGAGAGTGATGGCACATTTGTTCCTTGCCAGCTCACTCATTCACGGACATTAGGTTTTTCCTTATGTACAGATCTTTATATATTGCACTTGTTGTATTCTTGTTTTTATGTCATTCTTGTACATTCCTTTTTATGTAAGAGAAGAAGAAGAAGAAGATCATTCTTCCTTGCCTCAATCTATGTGTGTGCTTCTTCTTAAGAGTGAGAGTATGTGTGTGAGCTTTCTTCCTTATCTCCTTCCTCGTGACATGGTATCAGAGCCAGCGTGGCTGTAGAGAGCTCGTGGAGAAGGCGACGGTGAAGAGTATGCAGCAAGGCATGGAGAAAACGCAATTCACAAACGACCTCCATTTGCTATGGAAATTGGCGTGAAGGTAGAATCAAGGAGTCAGATCGAAGTTTCGGAGCCATCTCGATCTCTGTTTCGAGCCCGCAAGGTGGGGACCAAAGAAAAACTAGGTCAGTTTCAGAAACTCTAACTTGCGTCCTGTTTGGCAACGCTCATATATTCCAGATCCAAAATTTCAAGCGATTTCGTGTACTATTGATACATGAAAACTGTGTTTTTTTGAGATAGAACTGTCACATCATAGTGCGATAGTGTTCAAGCAGAAGTGTTGCTTGTAGTGGTTTACAGTATTGTGTATTGTTGCAAAAATGACAAACGCAAATGGAATGAGTCAGCTAATGAGCGATAAGCTAGACAAGAACAACTTCCATGCTTGGAGATTCAGAATGATAAATTTCCTGATGGGAAAAGGCTACCGAAAGTACATCAAAGGAGAGAACGAAAATGCTCTGTAGTTACTAGAGAGGAATCGGACTGCAAAACAGATACGAGCATATGAGGAATGGATTCAAGGAGCACGAAAGGTAATGTATTGGCTATCTGTTAGCATACAGGATAACATCATTGGGCACATACAGGATGCCAAGACTCCGAAAGAGGCTTGGAACAGTTTGTTCATACTGTATGGGACCAATACAAAGGCACGGAAATTGCAACTCAAGAACGAGCTAGATACCTTGGAGAAAAAGAGCATGTCGATAAGTGACTATACCTTGAAAATCAAAAGCATATGTGAGTCACTTGCATCTATTGGAGTAAATGTAGATGATGATGATAAGGTGGAAGTATGCCTTCGTGGTTTAGGAGCTGCATATAAGTAGTTCAGATTTTCTATACAAACCAGGTAAAATATTCCAAATTTTGTTAATCTGGTATCTATGCTGATTATTGAAGAAAAGAATCCTGGTGAGGATTCAAACTCCCAAGGAAAGCCTAGTTCTGAGTAGGTATTCTACTCTGGCAGAGGAATAGGCAAAGGTAGAGGTTTCAGAAGTGGAAGAGGAAATAGTAACCAAGACAAGGTCAACAATAGAATCATGTACGAGGAAGAGGACACTTTCGAGGCATGGGGAGCCAAAGAGGTCGAAAAAATTTCCAAAGAAATGATTCAGGTAATGATAGTAAAGGGTGTTGGAATTGTGGTAAACCTAGACACTTTGAATGTGATTGCAGGTTTAAGAATCAAAATAAGAGAAGGCAGCAAAACAACTATGCATCCACAAGTGCAGATGATTCTGAGAAGCTGTTTATGGTTCAACATCACATGATGAATATGATGTCTGCTGGTGTTTCAAAATCGAATGATAATGTCTAGTATGTTGATTCAGATGCTTCAAATCACATGACCAGTCATGTGGACTGGTTTAGTACTTTGCAGAAATAACCACTTCTTGGATATGT
The DNA here is from genome assembly GCA_020310875.1 of Ceratopteris richardii. Lineage (NCBI taxonomy): Eukaryota > Viridiplantae > Streptophyta > Polypodiopsida > Polypodiales > Pteridaceae > Ceratopteris > Ceratopteris richardii. Next base: position 29,718,445 of record CM035429.1, read on the forward strand.
TGAAAGAGATGGTGACACATCACATCCTATTGAGCATACAAGAAACATAGCACTATCTATGGAGGATGGAAAGGTAAAACATCTTGTTGATGTGCTTCATGTTCCAAATATAACAAAGAATCTGGTTTCTGTTGGACAAATGGTTGACCAGGGATTACAAGTCAGGTTCAATGCTTATGGATTATATGTAGAGAAGTACAAGCAGGATGGACGATTGGTTGCCAAGGGAAACAAAGTGGGTAGGATTTTCACCTTAAATGTGAAGATTCCTGAAATGAATGCAGCCATGTTTGCAAAAGGTGCAAGAGTTATTGCTGATATAGAGATCTGGTACAAACGAATTGGACATGCAAATCTGCAAAGGCTGAAATTGATGCAGTCAAAGGAGATTGTCCATGGACTACCAAATTTCAAAAACTTATCACATCTGAAAGTTTTTGGTTGTATTGCATATGTACATGTCCCAGATGAATTGAGGACGAAGCTTCATCCAAAAGCAGAAAAGTGTGTCTTCATTGGATACTCCCTTGAGCAAAAGGGATATAAATGTTACAACCCGCTCATGTGACAGGTAAAGGTGAGCAGAGATGTGGTATTTGATGAAATATCAAGCTTCTATGCAGATGCCAAAGAAGGACTAAATCTTGAACCAAATGACAAAGAAAATGCTGAAAAATCAAGTGCAGAATCCCAAGTTTTGAGTGGACCGGATGCATCACCAAGCAATAGTTCCAACTCAAATCCATGGAGTGGAAGATTGCGTGGAAATTTCAGTCCAGCAAATTCATCAAATACATCCAAGAAAGGTAAAAAAAAGCTTTCTGGTTGTAGTAAAACATGTGCAGGTTTTGAAGACGTTGATGGAGATTCAAGTGATTCAGAAAAGAGTCTTGATGAGGAACTTGGATTGCCCTCTGTGAAGACTCCAGGAGTAAGAAGGGCACATGCAAATGATACAAGGAGAATTGACCCAAGACCAAGAAGATCTGGGAGGATGCGGAATTCAGTGCAACAATTGACGTATGACAGTTATATGGCTCGTCATTGTGCCGACGTGACAAAGGTAATACAAGATGTTGAACCTTCTTGCTTTCAAGATGCTATTGGAATTGCAGATTGGGAAAAAGCTATGGATGAGGAGATGGTTGCACTTTATGGAAATGATACATGGCATTTGGTTCCATTGCTGCAAGGAAAGAAACTCATAGGTTGCAAATGGGTTTACAAGGTAAAGCATAATGCTGATGGTAGCATAAGCAGGTATAAAGCACGATTGGTAGCTAAAGGATATGCATAGACATATGGCATTGATTATGAGGAAACATTGAGCCCTGTAGCCAAAATGTCTACTATCAGAACACTTCTTGCATTAGCTACAACAAAAGGATGGACTTTGCATCAGAGGGATGTGAAGAATGCTTTCCTACATGCTGAGTTACAAGAAGAAGTATATATGGACCAGCCACAAGGATATGAAGATTCAAAGCATCTAGAATATGTTTGCAGGTTGCGAAAGGCTTTGTACGGGCTGAAGCAAGCCCCTCATGCATGTCATGCAAGGATTGATGATTACTTAATCGGCATTGGGTTTTCTATGTGTAATGCAGATCACTCACTATATGCAAGGAAGGCTGATGATGACATCACTATTCTGGCTATTTATGTTGATGACCTGATTGTAGGTGGTGATAATGAAGGAAGCATCAAAGAGGTAAAGAAACTTCTTATGTAGGAATTTGACATGAAAGATCTTGGTGTGCTGCGCTATTTCTTGGGCATTGAGTTTCTATATACAGAAATAGATATATGGATGTCACAAAGGTAATATGCCTTGAATATGCTACAAAAGTATGGTATGGCTGATTGTAAGCCAATTTCTATGCCATTAGATCAGAATTTGAAGTTAGACACTACATTAGGTGAAGCATTGGAAAATGCTACTATGTACAGGAAAATTGTGGGAAGTCTTATATATCTCACAATTACAAGGCCTGATCTAAGTTATACTATTGGACTTGAAAGTCAGTTTATGCAGGTTCCCAGGAAGCCACATTTGGATGCTCTGAGGTGCACTCTACATTATGTGAGTGCCACTTGGATTATGCATTGTTTTATGAGGGTGGTGTAGATTTGCAAGTTTATGGATACACCGATGCTTATTGGGTTCATAGCATTCTAGATAGAAGATCCACTAGTGGTTTTCTATTCTTACTTGGGAGTGCAGTTGTTACATGGAGCAGTAAGAAGCAACCCACTGTTGCTTTGTCGAGTACAGAGGCTGAGTATAGAGGTGCTGCAATGGCAGCATGTGAGGCATCATGACTGGAGATGCTACTTGCAGATTTAGGTGTGGAAGTGCAAAAGCGTATCACCATTTATTAGGATAATCTTAGTAGCATACAGTTAGAACGGAACCCTGTTTTCCATGCTAGAACAAAGCATATCGAGGTACATTATCACTTCATCAGAGAGAAGGTATTAGCAGGTGATAATGATCTTGTTTATGTGAGAACAGATGAGCAGGTTGCTGATATTTTCACCAAAGCACTTGGAGCTGAGAAGTTGAAGAAGTTTCAGAAGGTGCTTGGATTACACGATATGGCATTGAGCTTGAGGGGGAGTGTTGAGATATCGAGCTCAACATGTGATGATCCAGGGTGACACGTACCAGTTTTTCATTTCTCTGACATGTATAGTGGTCACGCTGGCATATGTCAGGGATACTTCATTGAGCTTATTAGATTTATCTACCGAGAGTGATGGCACATTTGTTCCTTGCCAACTCACTCATTCGTGGACATTAGGTTTTTCCTTATGTATTGATCTTTATATATTGCACTTGTTGTATTCTTGTTTTTAGGTCATTCTTGTACATTCTGTTTTATGTAATAGAAGACGAAGAAGAAGATAATTCTTCCTTGCCTCAATCTGTGTGTGTGCTTCTCCTTAAGAGTGAGAGTGTGTGTGTGAGTTCTCTTCCTTATCTCGTTCCTCATGACACACTTCCCCAAGGTACACCTTGAGAGGGAAGCACTAGATTGAGGATCTAAGATACTTACATGGGTGAGAATCAGGTTCAAGAAATTGAGGTTGAGAGCAAGGAAAGTCCATAGCAAGAGGGTTTTGTTCTCTTCATACTCATGGATCCTACAAACACCATGGAGAATTTAGTATATAGGAGAATAATCTAGTTACACTTCTAAAAATGAACTAGAATATTTAGAGTATATTCTAAAACGTGAATAATTGAAAAAAAAATACTATGAGTAGTTAGTAATATATGTTATTTTATTGACTTATTTAAAGACTATGTCAGCACCTCATAGATAATCTTAATAATTTAGCATCTCCATGAACATTTCCATGCATGTGTTTTTACATGGAACATGCTTATTTTCATTCAGGGATGGAACATGTGATTGGTTATCCATGTTTATTATATTTTATCGATTGATGTCAGTTGCTTCATATCTTCATAATTGAATATTTGCTTCCCTCTAGACACACTATATGTTCCTTTCCCTCCATCCACTTCATCATTCAACTCGATGAACACATTTATGGTGTCTTTTGGTTGCTTCTAGTCTTGTTCTTTGTGTAATTCTCCAAGAAGCTTTTTAATAAGCTCCTCTTGCTCACAACTCTTCTCTGTCAAACCTTCCATTGTTGTCAAGGATTGATTTTGCTTTGATACCACTTATAACACTTCCTCAATCACAAACTATCTCTAGTTGCTCGTTTTTTATCACTCAAGATGGGTAGAAGAGAGAAAAATAGAACTTGCACAAGATGAGAAAACTTAAATGTAGAAGAGTACACAAGGTATGACCCAGAGAAAGAGAAGTTTTAGTATTAAAGATTAGAATCAATTGATACAATAGCTTTGGAGAATAGCTTCTTGACAAAGCCTTGACCTCTTAATCATCCTCGAGCTATAATAATCTCATTCACATGTGTTCTCAATCACAAGATAATTCTCTAATTTTTTACCTCTTCTTACATGATGCAACAAATCTTCATTAAAACGGAGTTGATCATCCCTCACAGAATTGTGGGATCCACCAAATTTAGCAAAAGTTGGCTCTCCTCGTGTTGCATGCAAAACTTTCATAAAAGCATGCATTTGTAGTAGTCAAGTGCTTTTGTTAATAGTACTTGTCAAAAGTACAAGAAAAGAAACAACAATACATTTCTGAAGAAATCCTTAAGTGAAGATGACAACATATTCATCGAAATCAAGGATTCAAACAGAAATAGAGAAGCCCACTTTTTTAAAAATTATTATAAGTATTAGAAAAATCCATACATTTTTGGGCCTTGTAACTAAAAAATAATGCAGAATTCCAAAACGTTTGTGAGAGGCAAAAGTGTTCAGCTCCTTGATCTGAACAATAGTGTTAGAGATGCACTAGATCCAAAATTTGCCTCCAAATAACACCTTTGAGCCCTCCAAGATATGAAATTCTAGAGAGAGAACAAAATCAAGGCACTATCTTATAGTGAACTAAATGTTGAGCCCCAAATGAGGTACTTAAAACATGATTCACAAAATTTTCACAAAGAAACTTTTATTCTCCTATGCACATTCTATGTTTCTCTCACACATCATTTCTCTTAATTCTTTTATCACGTTCAATTGTCAATTAGAAAATATGATGTAGGTAAGGTTTAAAGAGAGAAAATGGAAATTTTCAACCCTAAATTTTATCTATATTCATAAAATGACCTAATTATTCATTCTAAACATTATCCCTACAATGTATAATGAAAAGCTCAAAAGAAATTATTTCACTATCAAAAGGCATATGAGAATTCTCACCCCCTTTCAAGAACTCTATGCTCAAAGTTGAAAAGAAGGATAGTGTGCCAGAAAATCATCTATGTTAACCCAAGTTGAATCTTCAACTAGATATGTGTGTCATTTTCTAAAATCTCTACTATAGATCTATTTCTAAGTAATATTTCCCTCATATCTAATAATATTTCACGTGGAAGCTCAAAAGAGCCAACATCTTTTAGCTTATAATGGTCCTTCAAAACATGAGAAACATATGGTACATATCTTTTAAGTAAGCTAACATGAAGTACAAGACACACATTTAAATGTTTAGGCAATTCCAACAAATAAGCAAGGGATCCAATATTTTTCAAAACTTTAAAAGGACTTGCATATCATGGAGAAAGTCTACAATATTTTCGTAACTACAAGTAAGATAATTGGATATTGACTTTAAGAAATAGCATGTCAACTCTTTGAAATTCAAGTGGTCATCTCTTCAAATCTCATAATTTCTTTTGCTTTTTTTTTGAGCTTTTATGTGTTGCTTTATTTTTCCACGTTCTTCATCCATCTTCTCAAGAATTCCTTTAGATAGTTCTACTTTATTTGGAAACCCACAAAATGAAGGTGGACTCAAAAAGTTATAACCATACATATCCTTAACTAGAGTCATTTTTATAGATGCCTACCATGTGCTATTGTATGCAAACTCGACTAAAGATAGATATTCACTCCAATTATCTTGCTTTTCAATCACATACATAGGCAACATATCTTCAAGTATCGGATTAAAACTTATTGATTTTCCCATTAGTTTGTAGATGGATAGCTATACTCATACAAGTTGACTTCCAATGGATTCAAATGTTGCTTTCTAGAAGTTTGATGTGAACTTAGAGTCTCCATCAAAATGATGTTTTTAGGCATTCTATACAATCAAAAATTTCTTTTACAAATAGTCTTGCAGCATTCAAGGTAGTATAAGTCTTTTTCGTATCAATGAAATGTACCATCTTGGTAAATGGATCAACTACCACAAATATCCAATCATGTTTACTTCTAGTCATAGGCAATTAAGTGATGAAGTCCATAGAGGTAAATGTCCACGTCTGATTTGAAACATCCAAAGGTTTTAGCATTCTAAGCATTCTCTTAAACTCATATTTCACTTTTTGGTACTTTCAACATTCAATAACATATTTTCTAATATCTCGCTTCATGCATGGATAGAAGTAAAATTATTTCCTTTTAGCATAGATCCTTGAATAACTTGGATGTGCAGAAAAAGGTGCATCATGATAATCATGTAATATCTAAACTTTGAATGCCGACTCAGAAGATATTCATAATCGATTGTTACAATACCAAGATCCATTGTGGAAATGAAGTTTGTCTTGATACATCAATCCCCTGTTTATGCAAAAAATTCACGATAGATGCATAAAAACATTCCTATTTTAGTTAATCTTGAATTTGGTTGAGAAAATAAAAATTTATAATAGAAAGAAGATTACATAAAGGTTTTTGACTCAATGCATCAACAACCTTATTTTACTTTCAAGCCAAATACTTAATTTCAAAATCATACTCGCTTAATAATTGAATCCGCTTTTTCCTATTGTTAAGAAATGGCTATGTGAAAATGTATTTTAGACTCTGAAGATCTCTTTTCAATTCAAACTTAACCTTGATAGTAGTAGATGTCTCCAATGCTTAAGTGTGGGTACAACAAAAAGCATTTTCAGATCATAATTAGGATAATTACGTTCTTGTTTTCCTAATTTTGTGGATTCATATGCAACCACCCTACCATCCCATGAAAGAAAACATCCTATTCGACTACCACTTGCATCACATGAAACCACAAAAGGTTTTTCCATTTTTGGTATTTTCAAAATAGATTTTTCAATGCATTTATGTTTCAATGATTTTTGTTTCCATGACTCAAATGGTTTTTCACAGGCATCAGTCCACACAAACCTTGCATTTTGTGGTCAACTCCGTGAGGGGATTAGATATCTTAGAGAATTCCTTAATATGTGATAACATGCCTTAGAGTTTTAGGAACTAGCCGGTCAACTATTGTTTTCACTTTGTCATGGTTTATATGAATTTCCTCTTTATATATGACTCTTCCTAAATACACAAGTTTATCCTTAGAAAATAAACATTTTCTCTTCTTTACATACAATTTGTTTTGAGTAAGAGTTTGCAAAGACTTCTTGAGATGTACAACATGCTCATAATCAATGTTTGAGTATACAAATAGATCATTAAGAAATACTAAGATGAATTCATCTAGGTAATGATGAAAAATATTGTTCATCAAGCATATGAATGTTAAAGGAGCATTTTTTAATCCAAAAGCTAAAGATGTAAACTTGTAGTGTTCATAACATGTTCAAAAACCTATCTTGGGTATAAATTCTCTATTGATCCTAATTTGGTGATATCCACATCTCAAGTCAATCTTAATGAATACACTCTCTCCACATAATTGACCTAATAAGTCATCTTTAGAATGAGAGGGTACTTATTTTTAATTGGTCTATTATTCAACCTCGTGTAGTCTATACATATTCTATAAGACTCATCTCTCTTCTTCTGAAATAAATCAGGTGCTCCCTAAGGTGAAACACTTGGTCTTATGAAGCCTTTTCTCAAGAGATCATCTAATTGAATTTTAAGCTCCTCTAATTCATCTATGTTAAATCTATAGGGTGCTCTAGAATATGGTTGACTCTCGAGTATAGGTTAATGGCATAGTCAATCTCCCTAGGTGGAGGTATACTAGGTAGGTCTTCAGGAAATACATCTACATATTCTTTCAAAAGATTTTCTACATAATTTGGAAGACTTTCATCACTATCTTCCTCATGCAAATTGTCACATACACTACAAATGCTCTATAGCCATAATATATACCTCTAATTATATGCATAGGAGAAATGAGAAAATGCTTAGGACTATGCAAACTCGACTAAGGGAAAAGATTCACTCCAATTATCTTGCTTTTCATTCACATACATACACAACATATCTTCAAGTACCCAATTAACCCTCTTGGTTCCCCACCGCTTTGAGGATGAGCAATGTACTCATATGAAGTTGAGTTCTAGTTGATTCAAATGTTGCTTTCAAGAATTTTGATGTGCATATAGAGTCTCTATTAGAAAATATGTTTTTTGGCATTCCATGCAGTGAAAAAATTTCTTGTACAAAGAGTCTTGCAACATTTAATGTTGTATTAGTTCTTTTCATAGGAAAGAAATGTGCCATCTTGGAAAGTCAATCAACTACCACAAATATGGTATCATGTTTACTTCTAGTCATAGGAAATTTAGTGTTGAAATCCATAGATATACACTCCCACTTTTGATTTGGAACATCCAAAGGTTGTAGCCTTCCTATCATTCTCTTTAACTATACTGGCTTAGTAATTCAATTAAATGCTTTTTCCTATTGTTGAGCAATGTTTGTGTGAAAATGTATTTTAGACTCTGATGATCTGTTTTTAATTCAAACGTAACCCCTAATAATAGATGTCTCCAATGCTTAAGTGCATGTACAATAGCAAGCATTTCTAGATCATGAGTAGGATAATTAATTTCATCTTTTCTTAAATTTTTGGATTTATATGCAACCACCCTACCATCATGTGAAAGTACACGTCCTATTTGACTACCACTTGAATCACATGAAACCACAAAAGGTTCTCTTATTTCTAGTATTTTCAAAACACAATTTACAATGACTTTTTCTTTCAATGAGTCAAATGATTTTTGATAGGCATCACCACACACAAATCTTGCATTATTTTTAGTCAACTCCTTGATGGATTAGTTATCTTATAGAAACCCAAATAAGTGCTCTTTCATATTGCATCAATCCTAAAAATCTTCTTACATCCCTTACAACTTTAGGAACTGGCCAATCAACTATTGCTTTCACTTTTTCCTTATCTATATGAATTCCCTATTTAGATATGAATCTTCCTAGATAGACATGTTTATCCTTAGCAAAGAAACATTTACTCTTCTTTCCTTATAATTTGTGTTCTCTAAGAGTTTGTAAAGTCTTCTTAAGGTGTACAACATGCTCATAATCATCCTTTGAGTATACAAATATATCATCAAGAAATACTAAGATGAATTTGTCAAGGTAATCATGAAAAATATTGATCATCAAGCACATGAATGTGGTAGGAGTTTTTTTTAATCCAAAAGGTAAAATCGTAAACTCGTAGTGGCCATAATGTGTTTGAAAATCTTGGGTATATCTTCTATTATTATTATCCTAATTTGGTGATATCCAAGTATCATGTCAATCTTAGTGAATAACTTCGATCCACTTAATTCACCCAATAATTCATCTATTTGAGGGAGTGGGTACTTATTTTTTATTGTTCTTTTTTTCAACCCCTTGTAGTTAATACATAATTTTTAAGATCTATCTTTCTTCTTCTGAAATAAAACAGGTGCTTCCCAAGGTGAAATACTCAATCTTATCAAGCATTTCTTCAAGAGGTCATCTAATTGAATCTCAAGCTCCTTTAATTCATCTATATTAGATCTATGGGGTGCTCTAGAATATGGTTCACTCCTCAGATAGAGGTCCATCACGTGGTCTGCCTTCCTAGGTGGAGGTATACCAAGGAGGTCTTCTCAAAATACATATGCATATTCTTTCAATTTTTTTTCAACATAATCGGAAAGATGTTCATCATTATCTTCCTCATGCATATGGTTCAAATAAATTACAAATTTTCTAAAGCCATCACATATACCTCTAATTGCAGAGCATAATTGAGAGTAGGGTTAGGATTATGCACATCACCTAGAGTGTTGATAGATTCATTGTGTAGCCTTAAAGTGATTGTTCTTTGTTCACAATCACTTGTTGCAAAATTTTGAACTAACTAGTCCATGCCTATAATTGCATCATTTTGTTTCATTTCAATCACATGGAAACTTGCAGAAAGACACTTATCAAAACAAATGAATGTAAGTTTTTAGTTTATCCTTTCATATAGTGTGGTCATCCATTGACCATCTCTGCATGTCTTGGCATTTGCATATTTAGGGGTATCCCTAAATTCTATAACAATGTGAAAGATAGAAAACAATGTGTACTACCAGAATCAATCAGAAATCATACCCAAAATTGTAAGTATAGAAGCCCTTGGTAAAGAACTAGCCACTATGCAACATAAAGAAGAGTTAGGATAGTTACCTCCATCATCTACTTTGTTGATTGTTGCACCTTCCTCAATGATTCTTATCACCTTTGATTATGCCAGTTGAAAGATTCCCTAGTTTAGGCTTTCATATGTCCACTGCCCTTGCTCCCCACAATGAAAAGAAAGATCAAGTCTTTTTTCCTACTGAATAAAATCAAGGTCTTGTTGCCAATCGATGGATTTATGCCTTCTTTGGTTTTCCTCAGAAGGATTCTTACCTTGATTATTAAGAGATTACATCTTCTTTGAATCCTTCATGTTTGTTGTGGTAAGAATGTGGTTCTATTCACATTCTGCATATTGAACTTTTCCATATTTTCAAAATTCTTAGCCACCACAACAACATCAAGGAAATCATCACATCTAGATACCTTCATTTGATAACGAAGCTCCTATCAAAGCCCTTCAATAAACTTGCTCTTCAAAGCATCACAATAAACATCTAATGCATATTTGTGAAGACATAGGAACTTTACTTTGTACTCATGAATAAACAAGCTATGCTTGTCACACTTGTTGTCAAAAATTGTAGAACTCCATATGTTAGTGTGGAAAACAATAATATTTTTCGACTTGCTCTCTAAATTCCTTCCATAGAACCGAACTAGAATGCATCGAATTCTCAATATAGGACTTCCACCATAGCTTTGTGATGCCATGTAGGTGTGGATCTCAGCTTTTTCTTTGGAATCCTTGCTGAATTATTGAAGTTCAAATAAATCCTCTAGCTCGTCAATCCATGCCTCCATTGTTGGAAGTCAATGTTCACATTGGGTCCAAAACCCTCTAATTTTTAGCACATATATAGAGTGCTTTCTACAACAAAAAAACGCATGGCTACATGAAAAGACTCCTAAAGATGGGGGAATTATAGGCTGCATATTATCTGTCAGAAATCATAGTACAAGTAAATCACGTGGCAGTGTGGATAGAATAGATCCCTCTCAAATATCTGATCTGAGTTCAAATCTTGGTAGCCGCTTTGAAAAGCAGAAGCAGAAAAGTTTTTTTGAAAATCAATACACATGATGAAAGCCTTTATCACGAGAGATTTTTTGATTACGATCATAGATATTCGTAGCGTTTTTAGTTTGCTTTTGGAGGGTACTTCAAAGACTATATAGAGAGATCCTTGCTCATTGTTCAAGCATCGCTTGTCAAGCAATCCTCTCAAGGAGATCAAGGAGGAGTCTCACACACTTGGAGGAGGTGATCACTCAAAGATCTCATGCTAGAGTTTGAAGATTCTGAAGCTTTGGAGGTGAAGATTTGGTGAAGGAGAGGCTACTCTCTTGGAGCAAGAAGTCTTCTACAAGGTGGTGGTAACTATCTTTTGTGAGATCTTATATTTTGTTTTTAGGGTTTCTCTACCCTAATCTCAAAATTAGGGTTGGTTGATTTATAATTTTGTTACACTATTTTGTGAGAATAAGGTTAGCTTTGTTGCTCGTTCACTTCACACACACAGATTATTCCAACATAATCTAAATTTTGTATCATCATCTTCTTGGATATTCTTCCATTAGTGAGTGCACCTTTTTATATGGTTGAGTAGTACTCCCATGTTGTAATTTTGAAATCTATTTTTTAGTGAGTAAGCATCCAACTTACATTCTCTATCCTTGTCTCAAGATCTTAAGAGAAGTCTTCTAAGAAGAAGGAAGTAATATGTTTTTACTATAAGAAACCTAGACATTTTAAGTCAGCATGTTATAAAAGGATTGCAGTAGAAAAGAAAAAGGCATCATGTAATGTTGCAGAAGATGATAAAAAAGGGAAATCTCAAGGTGATTCTTATGCTTGTATCACCATTGAGGAAGTAGCTTTTGATGAGGAAGCTTTACAAGTTCTTTCAACAAGTCCTTGGATATTTGACTAAGGTGCTACAAAGCATATGACAGGTTGCAGAGATGTGTTTTCTTCTCTTTCCTATTCTTCAAGTAGAAGAGTTACTATTACAGATGGAAATGATTTGGATGTGGTGGGAATATGTGCAGTAACCCTAAAGTCAAGAGAAGGTGGTAATTTTAAGATTTTAGATGTTCTTTATGTACCTGAAATGAAGAACTTCAAGAATCTGCTATCTATATTTGCATTTTTAGGTGATGGCTTTAAAGTTGTATTTGAGAGAGATCTTTGTAAGATCTTATCACACAAAGAAGACAAGTGTATTTTACAAGGTGAGCATAGAGGAGGGATCTTTGTTTTGTCAAAAATCAGTCAGGCATATGCAGCCGAATCTTCGTCACTGATGGAAGATATGAAGCTATGGCATGAAAGATTTGGACATATTAGTTTTGGAGCTCTCAAAAGTATCAAAAACAGAGGTATGGTTGAGAGTTTACCCTCATTCAAGCTACCAGATGATTTAGATATATATGAAGGATGTCTTGAAGGTAAGATGCATAAACTAGTGTTTAAGAAACATGGTCATACTACAGCTACCAGGAAATTCCAGATCATTCATTTAGATGTGAATGGACCTATGAGAGTAGAATCTATTCAGGGCTTCAGGTATTTTGTTTTATTTGTTGATGATTTTATGAGATACTCATGGATCTATGGTCTTAAGTTGAAGTAAGAAGTCTTTCCTATGTTCAAGAAGTTTGTAGCTATGGTTGAAAATGAAAGTCAGGAAACTATCCAGATTCTCATAAGTGATAGAGGTGGAGAGTACTTGTCAAAAGAGTTCCAGACATTTCTTGATGAGAAAGGTATTACTAGACACCTTACTATTGCTTATACTCCTTAGCAGAATGGTTTTCACGGGCTGCAATAGTTTGAGATCAGTGAGCAGAAAAATGAACATAACTCAAAAAGTAAGAATCCAATGATTCTGAAAAATTGTATGGTTATACTAAACAGTAAGCTGAATCCAACAAGCTTTAAATCATTGAATTTCGATAAGTAAACACTAAGAAATGGCTCTGACAAGGTGAGTGAAAAAGTCGGGTACCTGACAGAGAAGTGAAGATGATTAGACACTGTTGACTTCAACTGAACATAACTAAAGATTGCAACATCCAAATGACATGAAAATTTGTGAGCATATAGCAGACTTATAGAGCTAACTTTACCAAGTTAAATCACTGAAAATCATGCACCAAGCTTAGAGAAACCATCTCTGCAATCTGACTACAAAAACGGAGAGTAATGGCAGTAAGTAGTACACTTCACAAGAACATGGACATATGAACTCAAATAATGATGAAGATGAAAGTATATTGCTTGTACAATACAATGACTTACTGATACATATGTGTGCCTTGTAATCACACCTTGATATGGCATAAATCTCAGCTCTTGGAGGTCTTCACATAGGTCTCTCTAACCACGACTAAAACTGCCATCTATTTATAGTTGAGTTTGGGAGGCTAACTTCCCTCAATCACTCTCCAATCAATCAGTGATTGATTTGATTCTCTACCTACCACAAATCACGAATTTGTGGCTCCTCTTTCCCTTTTTGATCAAGTGGACTCAACCACTTAAGATTCTCTTACTTTTACATTAAGTAAACTCTTCAAAAGTTACAAGAGGTAGTTCACAAGTGAACTTTACATAGTCTTCATTTTGAAGCTTCTTTTATGACTTTGTGGGACTCAAGCCAATACTTAGGCTTGTCATAGACTTGCTCCAACAGCTCCCCCTCAAGCCAAGTATGCTTGAGGTCTTCAATCTTCCAAGATTACCTGCGTACCAATCATAGCCTTGAATTTGCAAAGCTTTGTACCATCCAATGCTTTGGTTAGAATATCTGCACATTGTTGATGAGTGGACACATATGATATTTGAATCTCTTTGCTTAGAACCTTCTCTCATACATAGTGATAATGAACTTCAATATGTTTAGTCCTTGCATGAAAAATAGGATTAGCAGCCCAATGAGTAGAACTCATATTGTCACCAAAAATAGTTGGAGTTCCAAACTTCAATCCAAGATCTTTGAATAATGTCTTCATCCACATAGCTTCCTGAGTAGCTATGGCAAGACCTCTATATTCAGCTTCAGTAGAAGAGAGAGCAATTGTGGGTTGCTTCTTGGATGACCATGAAATAAGCTTTGAACCTGCAAAGGTAAGATAACCTGAAGTGCTCCTTCTATCTTCCTTGGAGCCAGCCCAATCTGCACCAAAAAATAGCTTCAAACCTAAATCAGATACATAAGGATAATAAAGTCCTTCATTTATGGTTCCTTTGAGGTACTTGAGAATCCTTTTGGCAGCATCCATATGTGGTTTCCTTGGTGTGTGCATAAATTGACTTAGCACACTCACACTGTAACATATATCTACTCTTGTCAATGTGGCATAGTTGAGACTACCCACTAGACTTTGATATGATGTGATGTCCTTTATGAGTTCACCTTCATGTGAGCTCAATTTGTGATTGACCTCTAATGTACCTGCAATCTTACAATCTTGCATCTTGAATTTTGCCAACATGTCCTTAATGTACTTTCTTTGAGTGAGAAAGAAACCATGATCTTTGTAGACAACTTCCAAGCCTAGGAAGTAGGTAAGTGAACCCAAATCACTTATCTTGAACTCTTCTCTCATCTAATCTTTGATCTTCTTCATACCATCTGCATGATTTCCTGTCAATATAATATCATCTACATATACACATAAGTAGATGACCTCAGAATTACTCTTTTTAATAAAGAGTGAAGAATCTGCCTTGCTTGGTTGAAAGCCTTTGTCCTGCAAGAATGAAACAAGCCTGAAATTCCAAGCTCTTGGAGCTTGCTTGAGACCATACAATGCATTGTTAAGTTTACACACATAATCAGGATAAACTTGATTCTCAAAACCATGTGGTTGTGCCATATATACCTCTTCTGTTATCCAACCATTCAAGAATGCATTCTTTACATCTAGTTGAAGTATCTTCCAATTCTTGGAAGAGGCAATACTAAGCAAAGCCCTAATAGTAGGCATCTTTGCCACAGGAGAGAAGGTCTCCTCATAATCAATTCCCTGAGTTTGTGCAAAGCCTTTTGCTACAAGCCTTGCCTTATACCTGTTAATGGAACCATCAGAATTCTTCTTGAGTTTATAGACCCATCTTGAGCCTATTACCTTCATGGATGAAGTCTTGGGCACCAAATCCCAAGTGTTGTTTTCCTCGAGTGCTTCAATCTCTTCCTTCATTGCATGCTTCCATTCTGATTTTTCTTTGGCCTCTTCAAAGGATGATGGCTCCTCTTGGTTTATATCCTGTGCTATGTAGATAGAATGTTTAGTTACTAATGAGGTGTCAAACCCATACCTTTCTGGTTTTTTCTTTTCCCTCATAGATCTTCTTAGGCCATGATGTGATGATTCTGCCTCATGTCCAAGTT
The DNA here is from genome assembly GCA_020310875.1 of Ceratopteris richardii. NCBI lineage: Eukaryota > Viridiplantae > Streptophyta > Polypodiopsida > Polypodiales > Pteridaceae > Ceratopteris > Ceratopteris richardii. The sequence goes on from CM035429.1 coordinate 29,733,808, forward strand.
CTTGCAATTTTGCTTTACCTTTAGACTTCCATGCTTTGATCTTTTCCATCTAAGATTCTTCATCATCCTCTGAGGTGTCCTGTTCTTCAATCTTTGGTTGTTCTCTACCAAGCTTTGGAAAATCTTCTTCAAGATTGTATGGTAAATTGACCTTCCTGCATGAATCTTCGTACCATGAATTGTTCCATCAAAAACTACATCTCTGCTTACCAAGAATCCTTTGTTGGTAGGGTTGTATAACCTGTAGCCCTTTTGATTGTTGTCATATCCAATAAATACACACCTTTCTGCCTTTGGATCCATTTTGCCTCTAACCTGTGAAGGAACATGAGCAAAAGCAATACATCCAAAAATTTTACGATGATCTAAGCTTGGTCTTCTTCCATTCCAAGCCTCATATGGAGTCATCCCATCAAGGGATTTTGAAGGCAACCTGTTAATCAAGTAACTGGCTATAGATACAGCTTCAGCCCATAAGTAATTAGGTAAATGCTTTTCATTTAACATAGACCTTGCAGCTTCAACAATTGTCCTATTCCTCCTTTCTGCCACTCCATTTTGCTCAGGAGTGTACCTTGTAGTTACCTCTCTTTTGATTCCTCTTTCTTGAAGAAAAGAATCAAACTCATGGGAGAAGTATTCTCCCCCTCCATCTGACCTTAACCTTTTTAGTGATTTACCTGTTTGATTCTCCACAAGAGCCAAATATCTTTTGAACATGAGAAAACTTCATCTTTGTGTTTCATAAAGAATAGGATAGTCCATCTGCTACAATCATCAATAAAGGAGACATAATACCTTGATCCAGATATTGAATCTTCCTTGCTAGGTCCCCATACATTTGTTGAACCAACTCCAAGAGATCTCCATGCATATAACCTTTCTTCATGAATGGTAACCTGTGAGACTTTCCAAATTGACATGCACTACACTTATAAATCATATGTTGTTTTGACAAATTAGGGAGTCCAAGTACACTTTGGTCCCTGCAAATTTGCTTTAATGACCTTTCACCAATATGTGCCAACCTTTTGTGCCATACTTCCAATTCTGTGAGTGTATGACTACCATAATTAAAGAGAGCAATGTTTCTAGTCTCCTGTAATTCAAATGTGAACAATCTACCTGTCTTTTCACCTTTTGCAATTTTTCTGAATCCTTGACTTGGATCTTCAACAAATGCTCCTGCCTTTGTGAACGTGACTTGCAACCCTTTCTCTACTATCTGCCCAACACTTATCAAATTCTTTGTAATGGTAGGGACATAGAGTACCTTACTGAGTAGGTTGATGTTTCCATCAGGTGCTTTGACATTGCCTATTTTCTCCAAAGGATGTTTTGTATCATCTCCTGTTTGTACCTCATGCTTATTCCTTGGATCTACTAAATCTGATAGGAGTGCCACATTTCCTGCCACATGATTTGAACAACCTGAATCTATGTAGAAAACATGCTCATCAGATTTACCTTGTGGCATAGCCATGTTCATGATCAATAATGAATCCTCTTTGTTTGAGTCTTCTGTGTAGTTATTGTAGTCTCTTCTTCCTTTGTAGCCTCCTTGATAGTTTGAATGATTGTAGTTGTTGTAATTGCCATGGTAATTGTTGAACCTTCCTCTTGAGTAGCCATAACTTCCTGTATTGTATCCTCTGCCTCTTTGATTCCTCGAATTCCTAAATCAATTTTTAGTTGTATGATTAGTTAATCCACAAATAGAACATGAGTTGGAGTCTTGGGATCCCCCCCTGCCTTGTCTACCTCCTCTTCCTCTACCTCTGCCATGTCTTCCTCTACCTGCGTAGTTAGCTTGATATGTACGTGCTTCATCATCCACTTTCTTTGTCTTTCCTTTGTTATCTTTGGACTTGCTTTTATCAGTGTATAAAGCTGAAGATTGATTACCTCTAGAGCTTTCTCCATTTTTTATAAGCTTTGCCTCTTGAGTAAGTAGTTGTCCAATGAGTGTATTGAAATCAGGTACATGCATGTCCATGTACAAATCCATAGCTATGGTGAATGCTTTAGCCATTGGTGACCTGCCTTACAATTTTCTCTTCATCTATTACCTCTCCAATGCTTCCCAACTGATCTGGTATGTCCTTGAGCTTTGTGACAAAATCAGTCACATTTTGTTTGGGATCCTTCTTGAGAGTTGTGAAATCCAGCCATAGTTGATGCTTCCTAGCTTTGGTACTTGAAGTAAAGAAGGCTTCAAGTGCATCCCACACTTCCTGAGATGTCTTACAACTTCTAATGTGACGCAACAAAAAATCTGAGATAGAGTTGAGGAGATAAGACCTTGCAAGTGCATCCTTGGAGCACCATGTGCTCAATCTTTCTTGCTCTTCTTGTGTTGGTTGACTTTTGTTCCTGAAACTTGGCATAACTTCATCTCGAGCCACATAACCATATAAACTTCTACCTTGGAGATAAGCTTCCATTCTTAATGACCAAGTTGAGTAGTTACCTCTGTCCAATTTGTCAATTGATGAAGGAAATCCATCTGCCATGTTGTCCAACCTTGCTCTGATACCACTGTGAAGAGATGGATAGGTATGTGCTTGAAGATGAAGAGGTGTTGCAAAATCCTTGATCTACACCAGCCAATTGAACTCCAGGAGTATATGGTGGGCCCTTTTAGCTTGCCAATGGATGTATTAGACACCCTATGTACCTTGGAAGATCACTCTCAAAAAGATAGATCAAAACAGATAAGTTGGAGTTAGCTCAGAGGTGAAAAACTTGCTATTCTCGGTTCATACACCTGTCGAGTGTTTTGCATAATTCTCTGAGCACAGCAGCAATTAACTTCATTCCTCTTGGGGAAGTCTAGATAACTTAAAGAGCTAACTTTCAAGAGTAATCTCATCAAAAATAATAAACCACACACTGAGAATGAGTTTTAACAAGTGATGACATCATCCCGATTTTCACAGGCTGCTACAGTTTGAGACCAGTGAGCAGAAAAATGAACATAACTCAAACATTATGAATCCAATGATTATGAACATTTGTACGAATATAGTAAACAGTAAGCTGAATCCAACAAGCTTTAAATCATTGAATTTGGATAAGTAACCACTAAGAAATGGCTTTGACAAGGTGAGTGAAAAAGTCAGGTACCTGACAGAGAAGTGAAGATGAACAAACACTGTTGACTTCAACTGAACATAACTAAAGATTGCAACATCCAAATGACGAAAATTTGTGAGCATATAGCAGACTTATAGAGCTAACTTTACCAAGTTAAATCATTGAAAATCATGCACCAAGCTCAGAGAAACCATCTCTGCAATCTGACTGAGAAAACTGAGAGTAATGGCAGTGTGTAGTACACTTCACAAGAACATGGACATATGAACTCAAATAATCATGAAGATGAAAGTATAATTCTTGTACAATACAATGACTTACTGATACATATGTGTGCCTTGTTTCTTGTAATCACACCTTGATATGGCATAAAGCTCAGCTCTTGGAGGTCTTCACATAGGTCTCTCGAACCACGACTAAAACTGCCATCTATTTATAGTTGATTTTGGGAGGCTAACTTCCCTCAATCACTCTCCAATCAATCAGTGATTGATTTGATTCTCTACCTACCACAAATCAAAAATTCGTGGCTCCTCTTTCCCTTTTTGATCAAGTGGACTCAACCACTTAAGATTCTCTTACTTTTACATTAAGTAAACTCTTCAAAAGTTACAAGAGGTAGTTCACAAGTGAACTTTACATAGTCTTCATTTTGAAGCTTCTTTTATGACTTTGTGGGACTCAAGCCAATACTTAGGCTTGTCATAGACTTGCTCGAACAAAAGCAACTTTAAAATAAAGCAAACTCAGTTAAAAAATAGCGATCCAAGTTTTAAAAAGCTACAATGATGAGTTTTTTACGCAAAAAGCTACTTTATTCAGTTTTGATAGCTAGAAGTCCTTGAGGGCTATATAAACAGTGCCTTGGATCAATTTTGAGTTATCCTACACCAATTTCAACGCCAACTTTGGTACCTCAGCTTTGGTACCTCAGTAGAGGTGGTGCTCTAGTACACATGGGGCAGCCATGGTGCACTCTAGGAGCATGTTGAGGAGCAGCTATGGAGTACTTCTTGGATAAGAGTGTGCTCACACTCTTGCTTATGTAGAGGACATACCCATCAGCAGCTTGGTGGTGTGGATCAACCATCTACATAATGTATTTGAAGATTATCTTCTGCATGAAGATTTTGGTGTACTTCAAAGACATTGGATGGAGCTTAACATAAGATTGCATCTTATGTTAAGAATTCAGATACATATTCTCTTTATGCACACAAGTGCTACTTGGAGTTTATGGAGACAGTGGCATCCATATCAGGAGGAGTCCTATTCCTCATATCTAAAGGAGAATCAGTACATGCATGCTACATGCATTCGGATGAGGTGTTAGAGAAGGTGTGTTCACATGAGTATGAGGATTTCTGACATCAAGATGTTAACATTCTATGCTTATTCTGTAAGTATGTGATCTTTCACACACACATCTAATTTAGGCTCTTCCATAGCCTAAATTCATATTCGGGTTTGCTGAATATCAATTTCACACTGATCTTTCCTCTTTTTGTCACTCATATTCACTCTTCTACAACCTATCAAGTCATACGTCTCATACATATTTAGATTTATGTCCTTATATCTGAATATTCTTGTAATTCTGTAGATACACTCATCCATCTATTTCTCTTCACATAGAGTGGTTGAGATTTTGACTTCCACATTGTAAATTGACATTTGTATATATGATAGTGTGAGTAAGCAGTGGCTTACATAACACTTTACACATGTTTTCTAATCTCTCTCTATCTTTGTCTCATCATTTGTGTGATTAAGTGTGGTATGTTCATGTTTTGTCAATATTGGAAGATTGCTGAAATCTATATTATAGATCCTAGACCTATGGAACCATGGACCTGTGATATTAGTTATGGGCCTACTAAATTTCCAACATTTGGTATCAGAGCATTCAGGCTCTCAGATTCCAAGGTTCCCAGACTTCCAGGTTTACAACATATGATTTAAGAGCATATTCTAACATTTGACATTTGACATACACACTTAATCTAGATGAGTAGAGATTTGAGAATTAAACAATTTAGTCACATGTTGATGATCTGTTAGCAGCCGAATACTTTTGGAAGCATATGAAAATACTTTACAGAAGTATTTTTTGAAGACCAAGACTTGATGAAGAGAAGGCTACTTCAAATTCAAGGAAAAACAATGGTTTGGAGAACATGAAGGAACCAGATCAACATCAAATCAGAGGTATTAGTTTCTACTATTAGATTGTCATTTGCAGGTCATATCTTAGAAGAGCAATTATGAAGAGATTTGAAGGATTGAAGAAGTGCTTTTATACACTTTCATTCTTTGAAAGTAAAAGCATTAGCTACATGAAAACAGGTATTTAGAGGTTGTTCTTGATAGTTTTGGTAGGTCTCTTTCATGGCAAGAAAGCTCATCTAAGAAGACAAATTTGGAGATCATATCAGTTTTGTTTTCAGCCAACATTGTGTTGTAAGTTGGTTGGAAGTTTTTTTATCACATTGTGTACCTAGAGAGGTAACTATAGAGGTAATTCAACATTCAGCCAAAAGGTTGATGAATTCAGTCATATTAGTCACATTTGAAGCAGAGTTCAGAGATATGAGGAGATGGTAAAACATGATTATGTGTTCACTTCCATTTATATGCCATGTTTGTTTTGTCTCTTACTCTTATCACTAGAGAAAGAGAAAAATTCATATAGTTTAAAGAAGAAGTAGTTTCTTGTTTTGCATTACACTTTGTCATGTTTTAGTAGGTTTTGACAAAGAATTGCATTGAGAGAAAGAAATGCAGCATATATGTTTTGACTCATATGTGTATGAGTTATATTTTAATTGAAGATTTTGAGCAGGTACCTATATGTTCCCTAAAAAAATCTTGGAGTGTCAATTCAGATCTACTTGATATATGACAAGTTGTAGAGAAGTATATTTCTTCTTTATCTAACTCTTGAGGTAAAAGAGAATTTGTAGCAGACATTGGAGACTTGGAGTGAGGTTTTGTGTTTGGAAAAGGTACCTCTGTATATTCATTATATTCAAAAAATTTAGAGTTTTCTCAGGATAAAAATTCAGAAAAAACATTATTTTCAGAATTTCAGTGTTTTTAGAAAATTCAGAATTTTAGAATTTGTAGGAAAACTATGAAATTTCAGTAGTTTCAGAAAATTTCAAAAATTTCAATATTTTGAGAAAACTCAAAAAATTCAGAAAATTCAAATTTTTGTGTTGTACCAGTCAATTGAAGAATCTACTTTCTATGATTGTCTAGACTTTTGGATACATGCTTGTATTCAAAAAGGTGTTCCATTAGATCCTATCACTTGATTGAGAAGTGTAGTTAACCAAAAGAAATTCAAGCAGGTACTATCACATTTCACCTGGGAAGAATATGAAAAGATATGAAGTATCAACTTGCAACTTTTGGAGTTCTCAAGGTGAGAGTTTGTCCACTTGTGTTCCAGTAGATGTTAATTCTTGGGAAGGATTTGGTTAAAGAAAAGTTTTACAACTTTATGTGAGAAGCTTGGACACTTAGAGACATTCAGGTAGCAAATCAAACATTCACTCATGAAGGTTTGATGAGAGCAGATTCTACACAGGTATTTTGTTAGAGAGATCTTGATAGATCTTGAAGATCTTGAAGATCTTGAGTATTTATGATTCAGATGTCTATCCTTTGTTTGTAAAGTTCTTAGCATTGGAAGAAGTAAGTTGAAGGTTCAGATTCTATCAGATTTGTGTTGCAGAGAAAAAGAAGAAGATACTTGTTATGTTGTAGAAGATTATGGATCCTAAAATTTTGTTTTAGATACAGGTATTGATCACTGAAGATCAGATTTATTGAAAGAAGGAAGGCGTTCCACATGAAGACTTATTTTCAGCCATATGTGAAAGAATGCAGAGTCATACCTATAGGTATTCCTATATTTCCTTTGCCAGTTTCTCTTTATCTTCCAGCTTTGAAAGAAGAAGGAAGAAGGAGAATGTATGGAGAAAGTTCCTATTAGGGTGTTCCTGCTTAGGAGAAAGTTCCAAAGTTCTATTGCAAAGAATCTTGATATTTCAAAGAGGTATGTTACTTGTGAGGTGCGCACATTTATGTTTATACCAGACTCTGAAGGAAAGAGGTATGAAAGACTTACAAATAGAACAAGGATGAAGACAAGATGACATCATAGATATGAAATTTTGGTGAGACTCATGAGTTGAGTTGAGTTGAGTACAGTCAGAGATGAACTAGATAGTGTTCATAATACACTAAGTTGTGCGTTGTCAATCACATGTCCCAAGATTCAGTTTTTTATTTTGTTTACTGTATTTACATCACACAGCAGAAGTACGTTGAGAAACCTTTCGTAAGGTAAATGCAAATATGTGGATCCTAGTGTATGTTTACAGGTTTGAGAAGACAGGAGATAGCAAGTTCAGAGTCAGTTTATGCGACATATGTTGTGAAGTAGTGATTGCTTGATGTATACACTATTTGATATCTAGTTTGCATATTTTCTCAGGTATTATGGTTCATACTCAGAAATTTCACTTTTTTGAAGTTTGAAGAAAGTCAAATTCAGTTGTGAAGAAGACTTTTGAAGAAAAGGTTTGAAGGTCAATTCAGGAGTACAAGTTTGAAGTTTATGACAGTTTGCAGATGAATGAAGTTACATATCCAATTTAGTTTGTACCAATATGACATTGCAGGGGGGATTGTTGGAAAACAATGTCACATTAGTCCAAAATCCTATTAGTGCAAAAACCCTAATTTTGATACTGTCATTTTTGGCACAAAAATGGGTAAAACTTTTTATGAGCCTATCTTGTAGAGCTTGAAGAGAACTTTCTAATGGTATATGACATGCAGTCATCAGATATCAGATTTGGGAGAAAACCCTAACCCTAATTTTCTATTGATTTAGGGTTTTGACCTCATATGATAGATCTCGGCATGAGGATCATAAAAATGTTTTCAGATCATTCATCAGGTAATCAGAAGTGTGAAAAAGTAGTTCAAGGAGATATTTTTAAAGTTAGCTAAAGCAACTTTAAAATAAAGCAAACTCAATAAAAAAATAGCGATCCAATTTTTAAAAAGCTAGGATGATGAGTTTTTTATGCAAAAAGCTGCTTTATTCAATTTTGATCGCTAGAAGTCCTTGAGGGCTATATAAACAGTGCCTTGGATCACTTTTGATTTATCCTACACCAATTGCAACACCAGCTTTGGTCCCTCAGTAGAGGTGGTGCTCTAGTACACAAGGGGCAGCCATGGTGCACTCTAGGAGCATGTTGAGGAGCAACCATGGAGTACTTCTTGGAGAAGAGTGTGCTCACACTCTTGCTTATGTAGAGGACATACTCGTCAGCAACTTGGTGGTGTGGATCAGCCATCTACATAATGTATTTGAAGATTGTCTTCTACATGAATATTTTGGTGTACTTCAAAGACATTGGATGGAGCTTAACATAAGATTGCATCTTATGTTAAGAATTTAGATACATATTCTCTTTATGCCCACAGGTACTACTTGGAGTTTATGGAGACAGTGGCATCCATATCAGCAGGAGTCCTATTCGGCATATCTAAAGGAGAATCAGTACATGCATGCTACATGCATTCGGATGAGGTGTTAGAGAAGGTGTGTTCACATGGGTATGAGGATTTCTAATAGAAACATGTTAACATTCTATGCTAATTTTGTAAGTATGTGATCTTTCACACACACATCTGATTTAGGGTCCTCCATAGCCTAAATTCAGATTAGGGTTTGTTGAATATCAGTTTCACACTGATCCTTCCTCTTTCTGTCACTCATATTCACTCTTCTACAACCTATCATCATACATCTCATACATATTCAGATTTCTGTCCTTATATCTGAATAATCTTGTAATTTTGTAGATACACTCATCCATCTATTTCTGTTCACATAGTGGTTGATATTTTGACTCCCACATTGTCAATTGACATTTGTATATATGATAGTGTGAGTAAGCAATGGCTTACGTAACACTTTACACATAAGGTCTAATCTCTCGCTATCTTTGTCTCATCATTTGTGTGATTAAGTGTGGTATGTTCATGTTTTGTCAATATTGGAAGATTGTTGAAACCTGTGTTGTAGATCCTGGACCTATGGAACCATGGACCTGTGATATTAGTTATGGGCCTACTAAATTTCCAACAAAAGTCAGAGTCAAATACTTATAACCATATGTAACCTCAACCAAAGCCATTTTTATAGATGCATGACATGCACTATTGTATGCAAACTTGACTAAGGACAAATATTCACTCCAACTATCTTGCTTTTCATTCACATACATACATAACATATCCTTAAGTACCCAATTAGTCCTCTCAATTTCCCCATCAATTTGTCGATGGAAATCTATACTCATATGAAGTTGAGTTCTAGTCAATTCAAATGTTGCTTTTCAAAAGTTTGATTTGAACCTAGAGTCTATATCAGAAATTATGTTTTTAGGCATTCCATTTTTTTTGAAAAAATTCTTTTACACATACTCTTGCAACATTCAAGGAAGTATCATTCTTTTTCATAGGAAAGAAATGTGCCATCTTGATAAGTCAATCAACTACCACAAGAATAGTATCATGTTTACATTGGTCCTCAATAATTTATTGATGAAGTCCATAGAGATAGACTCCAACTTCTAATTTGGAACATCCAAAGGTTGTAGCATTATAGACATTCCCTTGAATTTTAGATTTCACATGTTGGAACTTCAAACATTCACTAACATATTTTCTAAAGTCCCGCTACATACACGGCCAAAAGTAAGAATAATTCAACATAGGTTCTTGAATAACCTGAATGTGCAAAAAAGGTGCATCATGACAATCATGTAATAACTGAACTTTGAATGGAGACTCAGAAGATATGCATAATTGATTGTTACAACGTAAAGATCCATTCTACAAATGAAATTTGTCTTCATACATGGATCACTTGTTCACATGCAAAAAATTCAAGATAGGTATATAAAAGGAGTCCTATTTCAGTTTATCTTGGATTTGGTTGAGAAAATAAAACATTATTATAGAAAAGAAATTCAATAAAGGTTTCTGACTCAATAAATCAACAATGTTATTTTCCCTACTAGTCAAACATTTAATGCCAATCTTACTTGCTTAATAATTCAATCCAACACTTTTGCCTATTGTAAAAAAAGTATTGTGTGAAAGTTTAGTTTAGACATTAATGATCTACTTCTAGTTCAAACTTAACCCCTAATAGTAGATGTCCCCAATGCTTAAGTGCATGTACAATAGCAAGTGTTTCTAGATCATGAATAGGATAGTTAAGTTCACCTTTTCTTAATTTTTTGGATTCATATGCAACCACACTACCGTCTTGTGAAAGAACACATCCTATTTGAATACCGCTTGCATCACATGAGACAATAGAAGGTTCTCCCATATTTGGTATTTTCAAAAGACAATTTTCAATGAATTTTTGTTTGAATGATTGAAATTATTTTTAAAAGGCATCACTCCAAACAAATCTTGCATTCTTTTAAGTCAACTCTGTGAGGATATTAGCTATCTAAGAGAAATTCTTAATATTTGCTCTCTCATATTACACCAATCCTAAAAAACGTCTAACATGCCTTCCAGTTTTAGGAACTGACCAATCAAATATTGCTTTCACTTTGTCTATATGAATTCCCTCTTTAGATATGAGTCTTCCTAGATACACAAGTTTATCCTTAGCAAAGAAACATTTACTCTTGTTTCCATATAATTTGTGTTCTCTAAGAGTTTGCAAAGTCTTCTTCAGATGTACAACATGCTCATAATCATCTTTTGAGTATAGAAATATATCATCAAGAAATACTAAGATGAATTCATTTAGGTAATCATGAAAACTATTGCCATCAAGCACATGAATGTGGCAAGAGCGTTTTTTAATGCAAAAGGGAAAATCCTAATCTCATAGTGGCCACCATGTGTTTGAAAGTTGTCCTGGGTATATCTTTTGTTTTGGTACTCATTTGGTGATATCCACATTTCAAGCCAATCTTAGTGAATATAGTCACTTCACTTAATTGACCTAATAAGTCATGCATGTGAGGGAGTGGGTACTTATTTTTAATAGTTCTTTTATTCAACCCCTGTAGTCAATACATAATCTATAAGACTCATCTTTCTTCTTTTGAAATTAATTAGGTGCTTCCCAAGGTGAAATGTTTGTATCAAGCCTTTCTTCGAGAGATAATCTAATTGAAGCTTAAGCTCCCAAAGTTCATATATGTTAAATATATAGGATGCTCTAGAATATGGTTCACTGCTCGGATAGAGGTCACGGGTTTGGTCAATCTACCTAAGGGGAGGTATACCAAACAGGTCTTCTAGAAATACATCTGCATATTCTTTCAAAAGTTTTTCTACATAATTAAGAAGATTCTCATCATTATCTTCCTCATGCAAATTTTTCACATGCACTACAAATGTTTACAACCATCACATATACCTCTAATTATCTACATAACAAAAATGAGAATAGGCTTAGGATTATGTGCATTACCTAGAATGTGGATAGAGGCATCTTCTAGCGTTATTGTTCTTTGCTGACAATCAATTGCTGCAGAATTTTGAACTCCTAAAAAACACCTATCAGAAAAAGTAAATGTAAGGTTTTCAATGTATCCTTTCGTATAATGTCGTTTTCCATTGGCCATCTTCATAGGTCTATTTATTTGCATATTTAGGGGTGTCCCTAAATTTTGTACCAAGTTGAAAGAGAGAAAACAATGCATACTACCAAAATCAATAAGAAATCTTATTTAATGCTTTAGAAATCATACCCAAAATCATAATTATTGAGCCCTTGGGAAAGAACTAGCCACCATGCAACATAAAGTAGAGTTAGGGCACTTATCTTTATCATGTATTTTGTCGATTGCACCATTCTCAATGATTTTTATCACATTCGATTCTACAAGCCAAAAGATTGCCTTATTGGGGCATTCATATGTCTGATGCACTTTCTCCCTGTAATGGTAACACAAATCGTGTCTTTCTGCCCACCCAATAAAATGAAGGTCTTGTTGGCAATGGATAGGTTGATGCTCCTTTGGTTTTCCACCTGAGAAGGATTCTTACCTTGATTATTAAAAGATGAAGTGTTCTTTGAATTATTCATGTTTGTTGTGGTAGGTCTTGATGGATTATGTCCTATCACAATGAATCTAGTTCTTTTCACCCTCTCCATATTGAACTTCTTTGTCTTCTCAAAATTCTTAGAGAATCAACCATCACACCAACATTGAGGAAATCAACACATTGAGATCCCTTCACTTGATAACAAAGCTTCTCATGAAGCCCACCAATAAGCTTTCTCTTCAAAGCATCACCACTAACCTCCAATGCATATTTGTGAGGACATAGGAACTTTTCTTTGTACTCATCAATAGACAAGCTATGCTTGTCACTAGACCAGAATGCATTTGAGTCAGTATATAGGAGTTCCACTATAGCTTTGTGATGCCATGCAGGTGTAGGATCCCAAATTTTGCTTTGGACTCCTCATTGAGTTGTCAAAGATAAAACATATCCGCTAGCGCTTGAATCCATGCCTCTAGATCTTTGCCACGCTTCTTCTCACCATCAAAATTGTTCAATTTTTTCTCGAAGACTTGTTTGAGGGAAAATCACCAACCTTGCGATCTTCATAATTGCATTGTTGTTTCCCTCTAGGCATACTATATGTTCAAAGACCTCCATCCACTTCATCATTCAACTCCACAAACACATTTATGGTGCCTTCTGGTTGCTTTTGACCTCGTTCTTTGCATAATTCTCCAAGAAGATTTTGAATAAGCTTCTCTTGCCCACAAATCTTCTCTGTCAAACCTTCCATTGCTATTGAGGATCGATTCTGATTTGATACCACTTATAACACTTCCTCAATCACAAACTATCTCTAATCACTAGCTTTTGATCACTCAAGCATAGTAGAAGTGAGAAAAACAGAACTTGCACAAGATAAGAGAAAATTCAATGCAAAAGGTAGACAAGTTTCTGCCCAGAGAAAGAGAAGTCCTTGTATTATATATTTGAATCAATTGATACAATAGCTTTGGAGAATAGATTCTTGACGAAGCCTTGACCTCCTGGCCATCCTCAAGCTATCACAATCTCATTCACACGTGTGTTCTCAATCACAAGAAAATTATTTGATTTTGAGCCTCTTCCTACATGGTGCAAAAAAACTTCCTTAAAACAAAGTCAATCATCCCTCATAGAAGTGTGGGATCCACCAAATTTAGCAAAATTTTGCTCTCCTAGTATTGAAAAACTTTCATAAAAGCATGCGTCTGTAGTAGTCAAGTGCTTTCTTTAGTAGTACCAATCAAAACTACAAGAAAACCAACAAAAAGACATATCCAAAGACATCCATAACTGAACATGATAATGCATGCATCGAAATCAAAGATTCAAATAGAAATAGAGAAGCCTACTTTTTACGTTTTTTTGTGTTGATATATTTAGCTAGTGATATGTGTGAACACAGTAGGATTGCTGGGGCAGTTTTTTCCCTCTTTAGGAGGTTCCCCCCCCCTTGTATATATGCCTATTGCCCTAACGGGCTACTTATCTTTGTACATTATAGTGGTAATACATTCAATATTGTGTGTTGAGCTCCAAGCTTCTTCTTCTTCCTTGTGATGTTTGTGTGCTTCCATCGACGTCTATCTCCAACAATTGGTATCAGAGCAAGTTGTCACTTCATCTACGGTGTCATCGACACCTCTCCGATTGCAGTCTCAGAATCACACGAATTTTGGTGAGCATACTCAGCGTGTTTTCAAGATCAAAACTGCTTCTCTTTCTAGTGTGGAAAACACGATCTAAGCTCGTTTCAACCTCCAAACACACTATCATAGTGCTTGTGCAGGCTATTTTGTCTTTTTGTGCCAAAGGTATATACAAGTTTTGGTTCACCAGTATAAGCATCTTGAAGCTTGTTATAGTTTTAGCAAAATTCATCTGGGCAGTTCAACTTTTTGAGATATAGTCAATTTTTTGCATCAAGGTATTTTAGTCACTAGCCATCGCTGAAAGGAGTGATGTATTTCATATGTTGGCTATTGAGGATAAGTTGGATGGTAGCAACTACCCGTTGTGGGCTTATATGATGTGACATGTATTGGTTGCAAAAGGACTATGGAACATTGTGCAAGGTGTTGCAACTGTTACATTTGCAGGTACTGAAGTTGATGTAGAAGGTGTCGAAGATGATGATATTCTGCATATTTCTGTTCGTGTTGCAGTTCCTGCTGCACCTACTGGAGAGCAAATTTGTTGGGATGGCAGAGATGCCCAGGCACATGCATTGATAGCTTTGACTATCAAACGTGCCATTATTCCTCACATTCGCTCTTGCATAATAGCTAAGGATGCTTGGGATACACTTAGCACATTGTACCAAGCTAGGAATGAGGCTCGTGTTGCTTACGTCCGAAAATAGTTGGAGAGTGAGCACATAAATGAAGGTGATTCTATGGACCACTTGCATCACATGAAACCACTTGCATCACATGAAACCACTTGCATCACATGAAACCACTTGCATCACATGAAATCACAAAAGTTTTTTTCCATTTTTGGTATTTTCAAAACACAATTTTAAATGAATTTTTGTTTCAATGATTCAAATGATTTTTTACAAGCATCACTCCAAAAATCCTCCATTCTTTTTAGTCAACCCTATGAGGGGATTAGCGATCTTAGAGAAATCCTTAATATGCTCTCTTTCGTATCATACCAATCCTAACAACTTCTAATATCCCATATAGTTTGAGGAATTGGAACTACAACATATGAGGGGCGTACCGACGTTGCCTATATAGATGGTCACTCCCGGTATTGGTATAAACGTTGGAAAAGTTGACTTAAAGATACCGATGGTCAAGTGACCATCGGTATGACCGTTTAAAATGGATCATTCGGATCTCTCGCGACCGTCGGTATGGGCGTTGGTATAAGCATCGATATATCTGTCAGTATAAGTGTCGCTATATCCATCGGTATAAGTGTCGGCATAAGCGTCGGTAATTTACTGGAAATTACCAATGCTCATATTGATGCCCATACCAACGCATATACCGAGGTCGTGTTTTAAACATACCCGGAATCCTAGAGCAAAACTCAACATTTTGCGCATGTTTTACACTGAGTACTGGTTGTCTTCTGTCGAACTTGGGCGCGCGAACCGAATTGTGACCTGCACTAGATAGATAGATAGATAGATAGATAGATAGATGGATAGATAGATAGATAGATAGATAGATAGATAGATAGATAGATAGATAGATAGATAGATAGATAGATAGATAGATAGATAGATAGATAGATAGATAGATAGATAGATAGATAGATAGATAGATAGATAGACAAACAGACAGACAGACAGATAGAGAGACAGACTGATTGACTGACTGATAGACAAACAGATAGACAGACATAGAGACAAACAGACAGGGAGATAGATAGACAGATAGATAGATAGATAGATATATAGTGTGGGGATTTCACTCAATAATTAAGTGTAAAGACATGAAGACTTAAGTGGAAAGAAGAAGGACAAGAGAACTATGGAACTTGGATGCTAAGAAACCATGCCTATGTGAAGGGATAAGTCAGACATGTAATATAGTGATATAATTAGGATATAAAAATAGTCTAGAACTTTTCATATTATGAGTGAGAGAAATAGGAGCATAAAGACTCAATTTGAAGGATAGAAATGTAGAACAACGCGATTGTAAGTCCTTAGATAGAAGAGAGGCAGTCAGGGTTTTCTAAGAGAGATTCTGGTGAGAGATCAAGCTTTCATGGATAGTCAGAAAGGAAAAGGTAGATGGAGCTCTTCTACTAGTAAGCAGAGATCTTCTAATTCTACACAATCAAAGAAGGAAGACGGAGATGAGAAGAAAACAAAAAAGTAGAAATTGTTTTGCAAATACATAGGTCTTTCTATGGCTATGAGTAGAATGAGGCCAAGCCTTTTTTTTACATCTTCTCTAATAGAAAAACGTATTTGTGTAGAAGGATTTGAGTTGATTCTCTTTGTGTGAAGAAATCAAAGTTATTTCATAACTTTATGAATACCAATTGAAAGTTACGAGTTTTTTGGTGTAGATTTTGTTGAACATTTTAAGAGTGAGATCTCAAAGTATAGTCTAAAGCTTGTGATGAGTGATAGTTCATTTCAAATCGTTCATCCTTAGCTACAATCGACCAAAATATCTTTGCAAAATGGGATGTGTGCTCAGAGAAATGAGCTTAACATTGAACAATGAAGGCATGTCAAATCGATAAAAGTAAATTTCAGATTTCAGACATGGTGTATGTCTTGAAGACATTTCAAGTTATTTGCAAGTAATTACTTGAAAGTATTGCTTTGAACTTGTTGCTTACTATACGTAAGAACTTCTATTAATCATTGAGCACAAGAATCTCTGAGATTCAAGACAACTCAAAGAAGATTTGGAGCTAGAATAAAATGTGCAATTATGAGAAGAGTAAATGTTCACATTTACTATGTAAAGTGTTAAAGCTTTTGAAGTTTGAAGACTTGTTGAGCTAATGATGATTGTAGAGGACTTCTAATATGACACCAGTAGAAAGGTCAAAGAGTAGAAGAAGGTGAAGATAGAAGAGATCTTGGAAAGCTTTCATTGGAAAGGTTGAAGTTGAAGCATTTATCAACAAAAGACATCAACAAGGAGTATTAGAGCAGAAAGGTCCAAAAGATTAAAAGAAGGTGAAGATACAAGAGATCTTGGAAATCTTTCATTGGAAAGGTTGAAGCTGAAGCATTTATCAACAAAAGACGTCAAAGAACTACTTCAAAATCATCCTTAAGAGTAAATATCTACAAAAGGTAATAATCTTTAAACCTTAAAAACACGGGTTACAGCATAAGCAAGAAGATCATGGCATATCATATCTCCATTGACAAATTGGATAGAGATAATTATCCTGCTTGATAATGAGGATGGAAGCCTTAATAATAAGTAGGGATTTCATTATGTATGTAATAGGTGAAGAAGAAAAGCCTACATTTGAAGATGATAGTCGACCAAAGAAAGAAGACCTAGAAGATTTAAAGCTATGTCAAAAGAAAGATGCAAGTGCAAGAGCCTATATATATAACACTATCACATATCATTTTTTGACACGCATCAGAGGTTTGGAAATAGCTGAAGATATATAGAATGCATTGGAAGATCACTTCCAAAACACTACTAAAGCTAGGAAAACTAGCTTGTGGTCAAAATTTACAACATTAAAAAAGAAGCAAATTCAAAGCATTGGTGATTATGTCACTAAGATGAAGGACGCAATATTGCCTTGGATCTATAGATGAAGACATTGAAGATCATAGGTTGATTCCACAATTACCTAAGAGGAGATGAAATTTTGAAACCTTTTATATTATCAATTGAACACTCATTAAATCATTTTGTACCATATCTAAATCAATTTCTTGGATTGATGTTCACATTTGAGCAAGACTTGAATTCACATAGAGATAAAGGACAATGCTCTACTATGTATGCCAAGAATAAGAAGAAAGGAGATAAAGGCAAAGCAAAGGATGAAGAAGAATCGACTTCTCAAGCTAATTATGTAAAAGGAAGAGGAAATGGCTCTAGGTATTATGTTTTTATATTGATGATGCTACAAGATGGATAGCTCTTTATGTTCTAAAGGAAAGATAAGAAGTATTTGGAGCTTTCAAGCATTTTCATGCATATGCAAAAAGAGTAATAGGTCAAACGTTCAAGAGATTAAGGTCTGATGGAGGGGGATAATACTTCTCCCAAGAATTCAATGATTATCTTTGGATTGCAGGTATTAAGAGGGAAATAACTTGCAAGTACACACCTCAACAAAATGGGGTGGTAGAAAGAGGAAATAGAACATTGGTTGAATTTTCTAGGGCCATGTTAAAAGAGAAAAATTGTCCAAATTATCTATGGATTGAGGCTATGAATACAGCTACATACCTTGTGAATACATTACCATGTACAACTCTTAACGGAATAACCCCTTATGAAGCTTGGTGAGGTAAAAACCAACACTAGATCATTGTAAATTGTTTGGATCAATTGCATATGCTTATGTACCATCACAAATCATAAATAATCTTGAACCAAAAGCTGAAAAATATGTATTCATTGGATATGATGAAAAGCGAATGGGTTATAGGTTGTGGAATCCTCTCACCAAAAAATTTCTTGTTTCTAGAGATGTGACATTTGATGAACAAAAAATCTGGTATGTAGAAAAAAGTCACAGGATTGAAGCATTTGAAGAAGAGGTAAGAAGAAGTGAGAGAGGTAAGTCAATATGCAAGTAAATGGAGATTAATATTACATGCATGCAAGCACATCTAGAGTTGGATCATCAAGACGAAATGAAGATGCACCTAGGTTTGATGAGCAAGAGTATTCAGATACACATCAAGAGAATGAACCAAGAAGGTCAAGTACATTAAGGAAACAACCAACAAGTATTCTTATGATACTTCTTATATGACTCAAAGAAGTTATGCTTATATGATGAACCTCAGATATATGATGAAGCAAAAGGCAAAAAACAAGTGGGAAGTAGCAATGAAGGAAGAATTCAATGCACTTGACAAGAACAAGACATGGGAACTTGTTCCAAAATCAAATGGTAAGAAAGTGATTGGAAATAAATGGGTTTATCAAATGAAGAAGCTTGTAGATGGAAGAATAGCAAGATATAAAGCTAGATTGGTGGTCAAAGGTTGTGCCCAAAATCATGGCATAGATTATGATGAGACATTTAGTTATGTGGCAAAGATGTCAACCATAAGGACAATCATTGCTGTTGCAACATCAAAAGGATGGACCTTGAGTCGATTGGATATAAATAATGCATTCTTAAATGGATACATATCTAATAAAGTATACATGGATCAACCTCAAGGGTTTGAAAATTCCAAGTATCCAAATTTATGTTTGTAGATTAAGAAGAGCACTCTATGGCTTAAAGCAAGCTCCAAGAGCTTGGAATTATAGGCTTGTGAAGTATCTCAATGATCTTGGATACCAAAGTTCAAAGGCAAATGCAAGTCTACTTACCAAAAGAACAAATGAAGGTATAATCTACATTTGTATTTATGTACATGATATTATAATCACAAGTATTTCAAAGGAAGGAATCAAGGAAGTAAAGAGATTACTTGAGAAGGAGTTCAAAATAAGTGATCTAGGGAAGTTTCATATTTTCTTGGAATGGAGATCACCTATGCAGATCATGGTATATATGTATCACAAGAAAGGTATCTTATGAACCTATTGAAGAAGTTTAACATGGAGAATTGTAGAGAAGCTTCAAGTCCACTTGAAGCTAATCATAAGCTTAACAAATATGATGGTGCAAAGTACAAAGACATGAGGAAGTATTAATCTTTAGTAGGAAGTTTGATTTATGCTAAACTAACAAGACCTGATCTTAGTTATGCAATGGGAGTTCTCTCACAATTCATGCATTGTCCGAAGGATCAACATTGGATTGCAGGTCAAAGAGTTATCAGATATATCAAAGGAACTTTAAAAGAAGGATTGTATTATCCTTTTACTTTAGACATAAAGTTGAGAGCATATAGTGACTCAGATTGGGCAAGAAGTCAAGATGATAGAAGATCAACCCATGGATTACATGGTGTACATAGGTGATAAGCTTGTGAGTTGGTGTTCAAAGAAATAACATATAGTGGCATTATATCAGCTGAAGAAAAATACAAAGGGCTTGTGGAAGCAGCTAAATAAGTAATGTGGATGCAGACCTTGTTCAAAAGCTTGGGCATTCATCAAGGTATAACTATAATACATGGAGATAATATGAGTTCACTTTATCTTGCAACAAATCCAATATTTCATGCAAGGACAAAACATCAGAGATCCAATATCCTTTCCTAAGAGAAAAGGTAATGGAGAAAGAACTTGAAGTAGTGTATACTCCTAGAAAGGATACGATAGCAGATATCATGACAAAAAGCTTGGATGGTGTGAAGACAAGAAGATTCAAAGGATTGGCAGGGATAAAAGAGAAGGAGATTGTATGGAGAGTCAGAAAATGTTAATTAATTATTAAGGGGA
>CM035429.1:29759056-29851556 GCA_020310875.1 Ceratopteris richardii
CTAATCTAATGGCATAGAAATTTACTTACAATCAGCCATACCATACTTTTGCAGCATATTCAAGGCATACTGCCTTTGCGACGTCCATATACCTGTTTCTGTATGTATAAACTCAATGCCCAAGAAATAGCATAGCACGCCAAGATCTTTCATGTCGAATTCCTGCATAAGAAGTTGCTTTACCTCTTTAATGCTTCCTTCATTATCACCACCTACAACTGATGGAGAGTATTAATCTCCAAAAGAACAAGCTACTCCTGAATTTAGAACACCTCTATATCAAGAGTAACTCCAAACCTTCACCAATTTAGAGGATCAATGACCAATTATCAAAATTTTGACCAAACTATGAAAATGATAACTCTACAGAAAGTCTGCTGCACATAACTCTCTCATTGACTTATCAAATGTGTAAAGTTTTTTATAGAACTTTGCACAAGGTGTTGCCTATGGTTTGTGCACCTCCTCAAAGTTAAATCATTCCAAAAGAATCAGTGGATCTTGAGAAATGGACTTAACAAGTCACCTATATCTAAAGCTATTCTTTTGAGAAGTCGATTTAGACACCTGTAACTTCTAACACTTGATTTTCTTAATCTAGAACCCATTTATGAAAATGTTTTTAGCCACACGTAGCTTACCTTCCAACTTAAAGATTGAGTGCTTGCTTGCTCAAAACTTTACACTGTGGAAGGAGAACTCACCAAAACATTAACATCAAATTTTGCGCATGTTTCAGGAACCAGTGAACACTTCTTCACATATGAATGTTCCTACTCATAATTCTCACAGCCTATTTACAATTAGGCTCTCAAACTTTAACCATAGACTCATTAACTATTAACTTAGACATCTACAAAAGGATTCTTGAAATAATCAAGCACAGAAGGAGAATACACAGAAAGGTCGGGTGCAACATTTTTCATTTCTGAGAAATTCTTACATCTGAGTAATGAGAGAGATTCTACTCACTTCTAAAAGTCTAATGACATCTAATTCTTCTCAATTCTTGTTCTCACATAATCTCTCTACTTTGGCCCGACATTTTCTTTGTATATATAGGCAAATTTTTACAAGCTCATGACCATACAAAAGTATATGATGAACTGACTCTAAAATAATGTACATACGTATACACATATTTATCTCCTGGATATGCATTTCCTTCATGCTTCATGACTTGGTCTTTTCTTCAGTCCTTGACTTCAAGTTTTCACTCAAAACTTCAATTGTTGATTGCCCTGCACCAATAGCTCCCTCTCAATCATCAATTGAGGTTTTATCTATCCTCTTTATGCCTGCCACGTCTTTGAATCTCTGTAGCTTTGGTCCATCCAAGATTTTGGTTATCATATCAGCTATCTGATCTTTTGTTGAAGTATGTATGACTTCAATCTCTTTATCCATCACTTTCTCTCTTAGAAAGTGATACTGAATTTCAATATGTTTGGTCGTGGCATGAAAAACAGGATTAGCAGCTAGATACAATGAACTCATGTTATCTCCATGAATAGTGGGTGTACTCTGAATGATATCAAAACTCTTCATCAGAGTCTTACGCCATATCACTTCTTTTGCAGCTTCCACCATACCTTTATACTCTGCTTCTATAGATGAAAAAGCGACTGTGTGTTGCTTCTTTGAACACCATGAAATTAATTTATCTCCCACATAACACAAGTATCCATAAGTTGATCTCCTATCATCAGGATTACCTGCCCAATCTGCATCATTATATATCTTGATGTTTGTATCTAATGTAAAACCATAATACTAACCCTCTTTGAGTGTACCCTTAACGTACCTCAACACTCTTTGTCCTGCAATCCAATGTTCTTTCCTAGGACAATGCATGAATTGAGATAATACTCCCATTGCATACGACAAATCAGGTCTAGTTAAAGTAGCATAAATCAGACTACCAACCAAACTTTGATATAGCTTCATATCCTTGAACTCTTCTCCACCATATCTGCTCAATTTGTGATTCACCTCCATTGGAGTAGGTGCTACCCTACAATCATTCATTTTAAACTCGATCAACAAGTTCTTCAAATACCTTTCTTGAGTTATATACACTCCATTTCGAGTGTATGAGATCTCCATGCCCAAGAAATATGACAAGTCTCCCAAGTCACTAATCTTGAACTCTTTCTCCATTTGCTTCTTTAAGCTTTGAATGCCTTTCTCATCTGTACCTGTAAGAATTATATCATCAACATATATGCACATGTAAATGAACCCATTATCACTTGCTTTAACAAGCAAGCTACTATCTGCCTTTGATACTTGAAATCCAAGTTCTTTCAAGAACTTTACAAATCTATAATTCCATGCCCTTGGGGCCTGCTTCAAACCATACAAAGCTCTCTTGAGCGTACATACATACTCTGGATATCTTTCATTTCTGAATCCTTGGGGTTGCTCCATGAAAACATCATCTGAAATATAACCATTCAAAAAAGCATTCTTCACATCTAATTGACATAATTTCCAACCTTTACATGCAGCAATAGCTATGAGTGTCCTGATGGTTGTCATCTTTGCCACAGGACTATAGGTCTCATCATAATCTATACCATATGTTTGAGCAAAACCTTTCACAACAATTCTAGCTTTATACCTAGACACACTTCCATCTGCATACCTCTTTGTCTTGTAGACCCATTTGCACCCAATGATCTTCTGACTATTTGGTTTAGGAACCAACTCCCATGTCTGATTCTCCATCATTGCATCATACTCCTCCTGCATGGCTTTCTCATAATTCTCCTTACCTTTTGCCTCTTCATATGTAGAAGGTTCTTCATCTGCCTTTATCATATAAGCATAATCTTTGGTAGCCAAAAAAGAAGTGTCATAGCTATACCTTGTAGGTTGCCATTTGTGTCTTGTTGACCTTCTGAGTTCTCCACTTCTTGAGGTTTCTGGTTCATCACACTCTGGATCAAACCTTGGAACTTCTTCAACTTCAACGTGCACTTCATTGTTCTCCTCTTCATCAAATATGTGAACCTTTGATTTACCTTTCTTTTGATTCACTATTTATTCATCTCTTGCATAAATATTGATTGTACCTGCATACCAAGTACCTTGCTCATCAAACGTAACATCCTTAGACACAAGGAATTGTTTTGTGGATGGACTCCACAACCTATATCCCATCTGTTTATCATCATAACCAATGAATACATACTTCTCAGCTTTAGGTTCCAATCTATGCCTCAATTGTGATGGCACATATGCATATGCCAAACATCCAAATACTTTGCAATGATCTAGAGTAGGTCTCTTACCCCACCATGCCTCATATGGTGTCATACCCTGCAAAGCTTTACATGGTAATCTATTGACCAAATAAATAGTTGTATTTACAGCCTCAGCCCACAAGTAATTTGGGTAATTTTTCTCCTTCATCATGGATCTTGCAAACTCAACAAGAGTTCTATTCCTCCTTTTTGCTACACCATTTTGTTGAGGAGAGTACCTGCAAGTTATTTCCCTTTTTATACGTGCATTCCACAAGTAATCACTGAACTCATTAGAGAAATACTCTCCTCCTCCATCTGACCTTAGTCTCTTCAATTTATGACCTATAATTCTCTCTGCATACATATGATAATGTATTGAATACTTCTGACTTATCTTTGATCACATAGATAGTGATCCATCTGGTAGCATCATCAACATAAATCACATAATACCTTGAACCATTGATACTGAAATCCTTTGATGGTCCCCACACATCTGTGTGTACCAATTCAAGCTTCTCTGAATACATAAAACCATGCTTGGAATAAGATTGCTTATGAGCCTTACCTAATTGACATGCCTCACATCTGTATGTCATATGTTGACCTGCAATATTAGGCACTCCAAGCACTGAACCATTATTAATCATATCTTTTATACCTCTTTCATTGAAATGTCCAAGCCTTTTGTGCCAAAGATCTAACTCAGAGATCTTATGTCCTCCATAAGTGAACAAGGCATGACCAACATTGCCTTGGATCTTCAATGTGAACAATCTTCCTTCTTTCTTCCCTGAAACAATCTGTTATACCCATTGCTAGGGTCTTCCACAAACACTCCTTCATTAGTGAACCTAACTTCATAACCTTTTTCAACAATTTGTCCTACACTTATCAGATTCTTAGGAATTGTAGGAACATACAAAACCTTACTCAAGAGAGTACTTCCATCCTTGGCCTTCACTGATCCAATTGACTTCACATTGTGCTTTCTATTGTCACCTGTTTGAACTAAATGATTAGTTATCTTATTCTCCAAATCAGTCATCAAAGCTATGTTGCCACTCAGGTGATTGCTACACCCTGAGTCAATGTAGAAGACTCTTTGGTCTTCACTTTGCCTTTCACAAGTTGCATTCATTATCAATGTTGAATCCTCCTTCTGATCTGAAGCATAATTGTAGTAGGTATTGTTGTATTGTTGACTTTGGAATCCTCTACCTGCATTTCTTCCAAAGTAACCTCTACTACCTCTACCTCGGAAATTACCTCTTTGATTTCTGCCACCTCTTCCTCTTGAATTAAAATTCTGATTATATCCACCATTACTCTGAGTATTATGCCAACAATCATTAGCTAAGTGTTTTGTCTTACCACAAATCCAGCAAGCTTTGACTCCATATTATTCTTGCCTCTTCCTCTACCTTTGCCACCTCCTCTTCCTCTCACGAAGTTAGCTTGACTAGTTGCACCTTCATCCTCATTTGCTTGTTGCTTTCCTTTGATATTATTCTTCTTATCCTTTGAATACATTGCATGTCCTGTACTCTTATCACTTTCACCTTTGACATCCTGCTCAAAAGTTAGCATATGTCCTAGCAACTGATTTAAATCAGGAGTGAAATGATCAAGTGATAATTCAGTAGACAAAATGAATGGCTTCCATTTATCATCACCTCTCAAACCTGTGAGGATTTGCCTTAACAATTTATCCTCCTCAATTTCTTCATCAACTGCTCCTAATGCATCTGCAATATCCTTCATCCTTGTTACATAATTTGAGACGGATTGAGAGGCCTTCTTCTTGAATGTGGCAAATTATGCCCACAAGGATGCCTTCCTTGACTTTGTGGTGTTTTGGAAATGCTCTTCCAAAGCATTCCATATATCACTTGCACTTTCAAGACCTCTAATGTGAGGTAGAAACTAGTCATTAACTGCCATATAGATAATGCTCCTAGCTTGAGCATCTTTCTTCATCCAATTCTTCAATTCTGATAATTCCTCCCTAGTTGGAACACTAGGATCTCTGAACTGAGGCTTTTCTTCTTCACCTGTGATGTATCCTATCAAATCTTTGCTCATAAGGTGAGCTTCCATCCTCATTGACCATGCTGGATAGTTCTCTCTATCCAGCTTCTCTATCTGAAGAGAATCTCCCATCCTTTCTTCACTTGTATATTGAATTCTTCAAACTTTATGAGTAATAGATGTACCTTTACTTCTAATGATACTCCTTTTGTATTCCTTGATTTCGTATGGCCTCCTTCTCAAGCTTTGCTCTCAAGATTTCTCCTTCTGAATCTTTAATTGTTGAATTCTTTATGTCTGCAGCAGTCGGGGTCCTCCTTTCTTCAATTTTGACGTTTCGTGCTCCAATACCACTGATGGAGAGTATTAATCTCCAAAAGAACAAGCTACTCTTGAATTTATAACACCTCTATATCAAGAGTAACTCCAAACCTTCACCAATTTAGAAGATCAATGACCAATTATCAAAATTTTGACCAAACTGTGAAAATGATAACTCTACAAAAAGTTTGCTGCACATAACTCTCTCATTGACTTATCAAATGTGTAAATGTTTTGATAAAACTTTGCACAAGGTGTCGCCTATAGTTTGCGCACCTCCTCAAAGTTAAATCATTCCAAAAGACTCAGTAGATCTTGAGAAATGGACTTAACAAGTCACCTATATCTAAACCTGTTCTTCTGAGAAGTCGATTCAGACACCTGGAACTTCTAACACCTAGTTCTCTTAATCTAGAACCCGTTTATGAAAATGTTTTTAGCCACAAGTAGCTGACCTTCCAACTTAAAGATTGAGTGCTTATTTGCTCAAAACTTTACACTGTGGAAGGAGAACTGACCAAAACATTAACATCAAATTTTGCGCCTGTTTCAGGAACCAGTGAACACTTCTTCACATATGAATGTTCCTACTCATAATTCTCACAGCTTGTTTACAATTAGGATCTCAAACTTTAACCATAGACTCATTAGCTATGAACTTAGACATCTACAAAAGGATTCTTGAAATAATCAAGCAGAGAAGGAGAACACACAGAAAGATCGGGCGCAACATTTTTCATTTCTGAGAAATTCTTACATCTGAGTAATGAGAGAGATTCTACTCACTTCTAAAAGTCTAATGACATCTAATTTTTCTCAATTCTTGTTCTCACATAATCTCTCTAATTTGCCCTGACATTTTCTTTGTATATATAGGCAAATTTTTACAAGCTCATGACCTTACAAAAGTATATGATGAACTGACTCTAAAATAATGTACATATGTATACACATCTTTATCTCCTGGATATGCATTTCCTTCATGCTTCATGACTTGGTCTTTTCTTCAGTCCTTGACTTCAAGTTTTCACTCAAAACTTCAATTCTTGATTGCCCTGCACCAACAACAATCAGGTCATCAATGAGGTCATTAATGTTAATTAATATATGTGAATGCATGAATGTATATATGCATGTATAACTAATGTATGGGCATGCATAAGACTGATGTGATATGCATATATACATAATATGAAGTGCATACATATATATGTGAGCATATAGATATATGTGTTAGTGTGTGTGTGCCTACACATAAGAGTTAATGCATGTGTATGCATATGAGTGTATGCATGATATTAGATGTATGTGCATGATAATATGCATTTAGAAGTGAGAGTGAATGTGTTAATATACATGTGCATTTGCATAAGAATGTATGTTAACATGAGAGTGTGATGTATATTAACATGAGTTTAAAAAGTATGAGGATGATGAGGAATGATAATAGATGTATGTGAGCATGTGAGTGTCTATTTGCATGTGCATATGAGTATGTGTATAAGCATGGTAGAGTGTGTGCATGGATAGTATGCATGTATGTGCATATGTATGTAATTGAATGGATGAGCATAGATATTAATGTATCCATTGTTATGTTATTTTACTTAGGATTAAGTGTTAGCATATGCTTGATTGTAAGTTAGCATGTTTGTATTTTGAATACATCTAAATGAGAATGTGTCTAATGAGCGTAAGTGTAGAGTAAGTTTAATTAGTAATGCATGAGCATATATGTTTGCATTTGCATGATTATATGTATTTAGAAGTGCATGTAATGTTAGCATGCGTGTGTGTGTACTAGCATATATTAGCATGATTGAAACCATGCATGTAAAGTGCATTAGTATGCATGAGAAATGTATGCAAATGAATATAATAGCATGAGTGTGAATGTATGCATTAGAGTGTATGTGAATGCTTTAATGTATGTATGAGCATATGCATGTGTATGCAAACGTTATGTGAATTATGTCTTTAAAGTTTATTTATGCTGCTTGTAACTTTACTTATCTCTACTAATGTTTTTTGCAGACAAACATTGAAGAATTAAAGAGCAGTTCAAGTGAAAAGATCCATGAAGTGACAGATTGAAGTCATTCCATTTACCTTATATTTTCACTTAACCATTTACCCATTTGCTTAGATATTTATCCTATCATTTAGACCTTATATTTGTATTAGAGGAATTGATTTAATTTGTTAGCTTTATCAACTCATTTGTTCAAGCAGATTTAGCATTAATATCATATTCCATTGATTTCTTTGATGTCTTCTGAGCTATCCCATGAGTCTGATCATAGTAGTTTTGAAAACATTGAAACTAGAACTGAGTCTATAGAAGTAGTGACAGAAGAAGTCATTAAAGATCATATTACTTCTGAATCTTTAGTTTCCATATCCTATGACCATTGTTTAACTAATTTTTTAACTTTATTCTCCATTGCATCTCCTGAACCACATAGTAGTGAAAACTTATTTCCGCCACCTTTAAATAGACACACTCATTTGAAGCCAATTGAAATCGCAGTAGAGAAAGTAATTAAAACTCAGATAACCGAAGAATCATTGATTTTACCATCCTATCAGGAAGATATTGCCAGATATAGAGCAGCACGTCCTTATGGTCCTTAGGTGCATAAAATATTAAAGTATTTCTTATAAGTTAAAATCGTTCGGCACACATGTGTCTGTAGCGGACTCATGCTTATGAAAACAAGGTTTTTGATGTAAAGCAATTTAAAATACCTATTTAAATGGAAACTAAAGTCAACTTATATGAAATACTTTAATATTTTATGCACCTAAGGACCATAAGGACGCGCTGCTCTATATCTGGCAATAGCTTCTTGATAGGATGGTAAAATCAATGATTCTTCGGTTATCTTTTTCTTTTTCCTCTACTTCAATTTCTATTGGCTTCGGATGAGTAAGTCTATTTAGAGGTGGCAGAAATAAGTTTTCACTATTATGTGATTCAAGAGATGCAATGGAAAATAAAGTTAAGAACTTAGTTAAACAATGGTCATAGGATATGGAATCTAAAGATTCTGAAGTAATATGATCTTTAATGACTTCTTTTGTTACTACTTCTATAGACTCAGTTCTAGTTTCAATGTTTTCAAAACTACTATGTTCAGACTCATTGGATAGCTCAAAAGACATCAAAGAAATCAATGGAAGATGATATTAATGCTAAATCTGCTTGAACAAATGAGTTGATAAAGCTAATGAAATAAATCAATTCCTCTAATAAATATAAGGTCTAAATGATAGGATAAATATCTAAAGCAAATGGATAAATGTTTAAATGAAAAATATAAGGTAAATGGAATGGCTTTGATCTTTCACTTCACGGATCTCTTCACTTCAAGTGCTCTTTAATTCTTCAATGTTTGTCTACAAGAAAACATTCGAGGATAAGTAGAGTTACAAAACATCATAACTTAAACAAACATTAATAATTAATATATATATATATATATATATATATATATATATATAACATCTTCCTACACATGCATTTGTCTATGCAAAATGCATTAACACACTCATGCACATTCATGCTTATGCATATGCACACTCACATGCACATACATCACTCACCTTTGAATACATATAATCATGCACATATATTAACACTAATTGATATGCACTAACACTCTTTAGCTCATGTATGTATACACATTAGCACATGCATCTACTACATACGCTCATGCATATACTCATGCTAACACACATTTTATGCAAATCATATGCATGCTACACTTAGATGCATTCATGCATATGAAAACAATATCACACAAATTTTCATTCAAACATTCATGCACATCACATTTAAAGGCTTACTAATTTAAAACCACTATCTATTAAATTAAATGAATTAATTATCTAATTAACATTCATGTTAATAATTATTTGGTTTTAAACTATTAACTAGCATTTTTATGAAAACACTATAAACAAAACATAATTCAATGACTACATATATATATATTATTTGTTTTTAATCTCTACTTCTTTTTCTCTCTCTCATTCTCTCTCCCTCTCTCTCTCACTCTCTCTCTCTCTTTCTCTCTCCCTCTCTCTCTCTCTCTCTCTCTCTCTCTCTCTCTCTCTCTCTCTCTCTCTCTCTCTCTCTCTCTCTCTCTCTCTCTCTCTCTCTCTCTCTCTCTCTCTCTCTCTCTGCGTGCTGCCGCGCGTAGCGCCATGGAGGGAGGAGAGATAAAATGTCCTTTTAAAAAAAAACTCAAACTCTTTCTCTCTGAAAATCTGCCGCGTGCCAGAATCGCCTCTTCTCTTTGACTCTCTCTCTCTCTCTCTCTCTCTCTCTCTCTCTCTCTCTCTCTCTCTCTCTCTCTCTCTCTCTCTCTCTCTCTCTCTCTCTCTCTCTCTCTCTCTGGCGCTGCCGCGTGCAGTCTGCAGGGGAAAAAAGAAAAGCTTTTAATTCTATCTCTCTCAGTCTCTATCTCTAGCGCCATCACGTGCAGCCAAAAATGCTGCCAGGCGGAGAGAAGAGAGTTAAAATCTCTTTCTCTCTTGAGTCCCTATAACACCCATCCCTCGCGTCTCTCTATATCTAAAGGGTTTTGCGATTCTCGTGAACGCTCCTCAGTGAGTTTTCTCATAAATGGTGCAGT
Organism: Ceratopteris richardii; assembly: GCA_020310875.1. Taxonomy (NCBI): domain Eukaryota; kingdom Viridiplantae; phylum Streptophyta; class Polypodiopsida; order Polypodiales; family Pteridaceae; genus Ceratopteris; species Ceratopteris richardii. The sequence continues at coordinate 29,769,300 of CM035429.1, forward strand.
AGCGATGCGCGCCCAAGACTTCGATTATTGGGAGCTTCTTCTGCCTGTGTTGCAATTCACACATGGCAAAAAAAAAAAGAACAGATGAGAGTTCACAGTGGATCTTCTTGGGAAACTACGGTCTGAAGAAGGCTACCTATGCACTCTCTATGTAAAGCTTACATAACCCCTCCTCCAGGTTCATTTTGCTCGAAGATTGAGACAATGCTCTATCTTTCTAATCACTCTCTCTCCCTAAGATGGTCAATAACAGAATAAAAAGAAAGAAAGCAGAGAATCAATAATAGTACTTGCAAGAAAACATTAGAAGAGAGCAGAGCTCAACACACATATAAATGCACACAAAAAGTCTTCTCTATACCACTTTTTTTGTTTTAACTTTTTATCTACAACCTCACTTTAGCCCACATTTATCCTCCACACTTTTATTTGGCTTTAATCACACAACTCACCCTCGTCACTCTTTAACCCTTTTTCATATATACCTCTCATTTAAAATTTGACTTTAACCTCCTTTAAGTGCATCATTCATTCAGACCACTCCTTAAATCACTTTAAATACACATAGTTTGTGAACCATTCTTTAAATACATACTCCCACACACCATTCATTATTTATCCATTTATTTATCTTTTTAATTCAATTATCCTACATTTCCTAATTAAATAATTCATTTAATTTAAGCTTACTTTAAGAGTTTACTAATTAACTACCTTAATATTTATATCTACACACACAATTAAGTTAACTAATTAAATCATAATTTAACTTATAACAAATAAATACCTAATTTATAGATTAATTTAATTGAATACCAAATATCTTTATCCTTAAAACACACTAAAACCCTTAAATCCTTTTGAAACCCATTCATTAACCCATTGAAACCCTTTGGAAACCTAGCTTTAACCCTTTTTAAACCCTAGATTTAACCCTAGAATTAACATTCTGACATCAATACACATAAATTTAAGTAACCCTAGGGTTTTACACCCATGAACCAATATTCAAATGGCTCAAACACACATTAAATGAACACTTTAGGTAAATCCTAATATCAACACATTTCCTTCTTCATCAATTGTACCTATAAACATTTTCAAAGTAGTTAATTCCAACCAAAACAGTTGATCAACAGTGATATAAAAGGTTAGAGTTCACCAATAAAATTGTTTTCATTTTTTTGGTCGTCAACTGGAAGATGCAAATCTTTCCGACAGCGATGGTCCCAGACCATCGTGATTATCTCAAACTATCGTGATTGTCCACCTAGAACACCAAAATCAGGATTTGATTTTTTGGGCTATTTTAAAGCTATTTTGAGTGAATTTTTGGGTGACTAAGCTTATTGGAGACCGCTTAGCTCATAATTGAAGAGAAACTTGTTTGTCAATTTTTATCCCCGAGGACCTGAACATCCATACTTTGTCATTCAAAGTCTATTTTTTGAGCTCTAAGGCTCGTTAGAAAGCTCTTTACAAGTCCTATGCGATCTCGACTGTTTTTTTCAAGAAAAACGTGTTGATCTTTAGATAAGATAATTTGAGGTTGACCCATTTGTGGGACTAAGATTTGGCTACCAAAGATTATGCTTATATGATAAAGGTAGATGAAGACCCTTCTACATATGAAGAGGCAAAAGGTAAGGAATATTGGGAGAAAGCTATGCAGGAAGAGTATGATGCATTGATGGAGAATCAGACATGGGATTTGGTTCCTAAACCAAATAGTCAGAAGATCATTGGATGCAAACGGGTTTAGAAGACAAAGAGGTTTGCAGATGGAAGTGTGTCTAGGTATAAAGCTAGACTTATTGTGAAAGGGTTTGCTCAGACATATGGCATAGATTATGATGAGACCTATAGTCCTGTGGCAAAGATGAAAACCATCAGGACACTCATAGCTATTGTTGTATGTAAATGTTGGAAATTATGTCAACTAGATGTGAAGAATGCTTTTCTAAATGGTTATATTTCAGATGATGTTTTCATGGAGCAACCACAAGGATTCAAAGATGAAAGGTATCCAGATCATGTATGTAAGCTCAAGAGAGCTTTGTATGGTTTGAAGCAGGCTCCAAGGGCATGGAATTATAGACTTGTGAAGTTCTTGAAGGAACTTGATTTTCAAGTATCTAAAGCAGATAGTAGCTTGCTTGTTAAAGCAAGTGATGATGGGTTCATTTACATGTGCATATATGTTGATGATATAATTCTTACAGGTATAGATGAGAAAGGCATTCAAAGCCTAAAGAATCAAATGGAGAAAGAGTTCAAGATCAGTGACTTGGGAAACTTGTCATATTTCTTGGGCATGGAGATCTCATACACTCAACATGGAGTGTATGTAACTCAAGAAAGGTATTTGAAAAACTTGTTGATCAAGTTTAAAATGGATGATTGCAGGGTAGCACCTACTCCAATGGAGGTGAATCACATATTGAGCAGATATGGAGGAGAAGACTTCAAGGACATGAAGCTATATCAAAGTTTGGTTGGTTGTCTGATCTATGCTACATTAACTAGGCCTGACTTGCCATATGCAGTTGGAGTATTATCTCAATTCATGCATTGTCCTAGGAAAGAACATTGGATCGCAGGTCAAAGAGTGTTGAGGTACATTAAGAGTACACTCAAAGAGGGTTTGTATTAAGGTTTTACATCAGATACAAACATCAAGATTTATAGTGATAAAGATTGGCAGGTAATCCTGATGACAGGATCAACTTATGGATACTTGTGTTATGTGGGAGATAAGTTAATTTCATTGTGTTCAAAGAAGCAACACACAGTTGCTTTATCATCCACAGAGGCTGAATACAAAGGTATGTGTTGAAGCTGCAAAGGAAGTGATATGGCTTAAGACTCTTATGACGAGTTTTGACATCACTCAGAGTACACTCACTATTCATGGAGATAATATAAGTTCATTGTTTAGCTGCTAATCCTATTCTCCATGCCAGGACTAAACATATTGAGATTCAGTATCACTTTCTAAGAGAGAAGTTGATGGATAAGGAGATTGAAGTAATACATACTTCAACAAAAGATCAGATAGTTGATATGCCAACAAAAAGCTTGGATGGACCAAAGCTACAGAGATTCAAAGACATGGTAGGTATAAAGAAGATAGAGAAAACCTCAATTGATGATTGAGGGGGAGCTTTTGGTGTAGGGCAATCAACAATTGAAGTTTTGATGAAGGTTTAAACTCAAGGACTGAAGAAAAGATCCAGATATGAAGCATGAAGAAAGTACATGATCAGAGAATGAAGATGTGTATACATATGTACATTAATTTAGAGTTAGTTCACTTATACTTTTGTATGGTCATGAGCTTGTAAATATTTGCCTACATATACAAGGAAAAAATGTTGGGTCAAATATGAGAGAGTGTGTGAGAACAAGATTTGAAGAGAACTAGAAGTCATTAGAGACTTGTGAAGTGTGTAGAATAGCTCTCTCATCCATATGTAAAATTTTTCAGTAATGAAGAAAAATTACGCCCGATTTTTCTGAGTGTTCTCCTTCTATGCTTGTTCATTTCAAGAATCCTTCTGTAGGTATCTAATTCCACAGTTAACGAGTCTATGGTTAAAGTTTGAGAGCCTAATTGTAAACAAGTTGTGAGAATTATGAGTAGGAACATTCATATGTGAAGAAGTGGTGAGTGTTTTCTGAAACAGGTGCAATCTCGATGGTCAAAGAATTGATCATTTCTCAATGCACAGTGTAATGTTTTGCACAAATGAGGAGTCAAAATCTAATTTGTAAGGTAAGCCATCTATGGCTAAAAGCAATTGCATAAATGGGTTCTAATTTGAGAGAACCAAGCTTAAGAAGTTGCATGTGTCAAAGTCGACTGTAAAGAACTACAATTTTAGACATAGGTAACTTGTTAAGATCATTTCTCAAGATCTCTGAATCTTTTGGAATGATTTAACTTGGAGGAGGTGCCCAAACTATAGATGACACCTTGTGCAAAATTTCATAAAAAACTTTACACATTTGATAAGTCAATGTGTGAGTTATGTGGAGCATACTTTTTGTGTAGTCATCTTCTTCACAGTTTATCCAAAATTTTGATAATTGATCATTGATCCTCTAAATTGGTGAAGGTTTTGAGTTACTCTTGATATAGAGGTGCTCTACCTTCAAGAATAGCTTGTTTTTTTGGAGATTAACACTCTCCATCAGTATCCCTGACATATACCGGTGTGACCACTATACATGTCAGAGAAACGAAAAATTGGTACGTGTCATCTTGGATCTTCACATGTTGAGCTTGATATCTCAACACTCCCCCTCAAGCTCAACACCATATCCTATAATCCAAGAATCTCCCGAAACTTCTTCAACTTCTCAGCTCCAAGTGCTTTGGTGAAAATATCAGCAACCTGCTCATCTGTTCTCACATAAACAAGATCAATATCATCTGCTAATACCTTCTCTCTAATGAAGTGATAATGTACCTCGATATGCTTTGTTCTAGCATGGAAAACAGGATCCCATGTTAACTGTATGCTGCTAAGATTATCACTATAAATAGTGATAGGCTTTCCCACTTCCACACCTAAATCTGCAAGTAGCATTTCTAGCCATGATGCCTCACATGCTGCCATTGCAGCACCTCTATACTCAGCCTTTGTACTCGACAAAGCAACAGTGGGTTGCTTCTTGCTGCTCCATGTAACAGCTACACTCCCAAGTGAAAATAGAAAACCCCTAGTAGATCTTCTATCTGGCATGCTACCAGCCCAATCTCCATTGGTATATCCATAAACCTGCAAATCTACACCAGCCTCATAAAACAATGCATAATCCAAAGTAGCACTCACATAACGTAGAGTGCGCCTCAGAGCATCCAAATGTGGCTTCTTGGGAACCTGCATAAACTGACTTTCAAGTCCAACAGTATAACTTAGATCAGGCCTTGTAATTGTGAGATATATAAGACTTCCCACAATTTTCCTGTACATAGTAGCATTTTCCAATTCTTCACCTGATGTAGTATCTAACTTCAAATTCTGATCTAATGGCATAGAAATTGGCTTACAATCAGTCATACCATACTTTTGTAGCATATTCAAGGCATATTTCCTTTGCGACATCCATATACCTGTTTTTGTATGTATAAACTCAATGCCCAAGAAATAGTGCAGCACACCAAGATCTTTCATGTCAAATTCCTGCATAAGAAGTTGCTTTACCTCTTTGATGCTTCCTTCATTATCACCACCTACAATCAGGTCATTAACATAAATAGCCACAATAGTGATGCCATCATCATCCTTCCTTGCATATAGTGAGTGATGTGCATCACACATAGAAAACCCAGTGCTGGTTAAGTAATCAGCAATCCTTGCATGCCATGCACGAGGGGCTTGCTTCAGCCCATACATAAGCCTTTTGCAACGTGCAAACATATTCTGGATGCTTTGAATCTTCGTATCCTTATGGCTGGTCCATATATACTTGTTCCTGTAACTCACCATGTAGGAAAGCATTCTTCACATCCATCTCATGCAAAGTCCATCCTTTTGTTGTAGCTAATGCAACAAGTGTTCTAACAGTAGACATTTGAACTACAGGGCTGAATGTTTCCTCATAATCAATGCCATATGTCTGTGTATATCCTTTAGCTACCAATCGTGCTTTATAACTGCTTATGCTACCATCAGCATTATGCTTTACCTTGTAAACCCATTTGCAACCTATGGGTTTCTTTCCTTGCGGCAATGGAACCAACTTCCATGTATCATTTCCATAAAGTGCAGCCATCTCCTCATCCATAGCTTTTTCCCAATCTGCAATTCCAATTGCATCTTCAAAGCAAGAAGGTTCAGCATCTTGTATTACCTGTGTCATGTAGGCACAATGATGAGCCATATAACTGTCATACGTCAATCGTTGCACTGAATTCCACATCCTCCCAGATCTTCTTGGTCCTGGGCCACTTCTCCTTGTATCACCTGTATGTGCCCTTCTTACTCCTAGAGTCTTCACAGAGGGCAGTCCAAGTTCCTCATCAAAACTCTTTTCTGAACCGCTTGAATCTCCATCAACGTCTTTGAAACCTGCACATGTTTTATGACCTGCAAAAAGCTTTTCTTTACCTTTCTTGGATGTATTTGATGAATTTGTTGGAATCAAATTTCCATGCAATCTTCCACTCCATGGATTTGAGTTGGAACTATTGCTTGGTGATGTGTCCGGTCCACTCAAAACTTGAGATTTTGCACTTGAATTTTCAGCATTTTCTTTGTCATTTGGTTCAAGATTCAGTCCTTCTTTGGCATCTGCATAGAGGCTTGACATTTCATCAAATACCACATCTCTGCTCACCTTCACCTGTCGTGTGAGTGGGTTATAACATGTGTATCCTTTTTGCTCAAGGGAGTATCCAATGAAGACACATTTTTCTACTTTTGGATCAAGCTTCATCCTCAACTCATCTGGAACATGTACATATGCAATACAGCCAAAAACTTTCAGATGTGATAAGTTTGGATTTTTACCTGTAAACTTCTCTTCAGATGTAACTTGATGTACAACAGCAGTCAGAGTTCTGTTCATGATGTATACAGCAATATGCATAGCTTCTGCCCAATAACAATGAGGCATATTCTTCTCGGCCATCAAGGCTCTTGCTATTTCTGCAATATGTCTATTTTTGTATTCAGCAACGCCATTCTGTTGTGGTGTGTACTTGCATGAAAACGGACGCCGAATTCCCTGATTTTTTAGAAAACTATTGAACTCATTTGACACGTATTCACCTCCTCCATCAGATCTTAATGTTTGAATATACTTCCCTGTCTGCTTTTCCACCATAGCTTTAAAATTCTAGAAGTGAGTGAACACCTCACTCTTCTCTTTCATGAATTATACCCATACCTTGTGTGTAGGTCATCAATGAAAGTAACATAAAACCTGCAATCGCCCATAGATGTGGTCTTTGCTGGACCCCAAACATCTGTATGTACTACTTCTAGTACATTCTCACTAACATGATTGTCATGTGGAAATGATGTTCTTGACTGTTTACCAAATTGACATGATGCACATACCTTCTGCATTTCTGCAACTTTGAAATTTGGTAGTCCATGGACAATCTCCTTTGACTGCATCAATTTCAGCCTTTTCAAATTTGCATGGCCAATCCATTTGTGCCACATCTCTATATCTGTAATAACTCCTGCACCTTTTGCAAACATGGCTGCATTCATTTCAGGAATCTTCACATTTAAGGTGAACATCCTACCCACTTTGTTTCCTTTGGCAACCAATTGTCCATCCTGCTTGTACTCCTCTACATATAATCCATCAGCATTGAACCTGACTTGTAATCCCTAGTCAACCATTTGTCCAACAGAAACCAGATTCTTTGTTATATTTGGAACATGCAGCACATCAGCAAGATGTTTTACCTTTCCTTCCTCCATCGATAGTGCTATGTTTCCTGTATGCTCAATAGGATGTGATGTGTCATCACCTGTTTCAATATATCTAGGAACTGGCAATTTCTGCAAAGTACTAAACCATTTTGCATGATTGCTCATGTGATTTGAAGCACCTGAATCAACATACCAGACATTATCATACGATTTTGAAACACCCAACAGACATCGTATTCATCATGTGATGTTGAATTATGAACAGCTTCTCAGAGTCATTTGTACTTGTGGATGCATAGTTGTTTTGTTGTCTTCTGTTATTTTGATTCTTCAACCTACAATCACATTCAAAGTGTCCAGGTTTACCACAATTCCAGCATCCTTTACTATCATTACCTGAATCATTTCTTTGGAAATTTTTGCGACCTCTTTGGCTCCCCCTACCTCGAAACTGTCCTCTTCCTCTTGCATGATTTTGTTGTTGACCTTGGTCTTGGTTACTGTTTCCTCTTCCATTTCCAAAACCTCTAACTCTGCCTCTTCCTCTGCCGGAGTAGAATACCGGCTCAAAACTAGGATTTCCTTGGGAGTTTGAATCCTCACTAAGATTCTTTTCTTTAATAATCAGCATGGATACCAAATCAGCAAAATTCATAATATTTTTGCTAGTATGTATAGAAGTTCTGAACTACTTATATGCAACTCCTAAACCACGAAGGCACACTTTCACCTTATCATCATCATCTACATTCAGGCCAATAGATGCAAGTGACTCACATATGCTTTTGATTTTCAGAGTGTAGTCACTTATCGACATGCTCTTTGTCTCCAATGTACGCAGCTCGTTCTTGAGTTGCAATTTATGTGCCTTTGTATTGGTCTCGTACAGTGTGACCAAACTGTTCCAAGCCTCTTTCGGAGACTTGGCATCCTATATGTGTCCAATCATGCTATCATGTATGCTAATAGATAGCCAGTACATTACCTGATCTGCAGTCCGATTCCTTTCTGGTAAGTGCGGAGCATTTTCATTCTCTCCTTCGATGTACTTCCAGTAGCCTTTTCCCATTAGGAAATTTGTCATTCTGAAACTCCAAGCATGGAAGTTGTTCTCATCCACCTTATCGCTCATAACCTGACTCATTCCATCTGCGTTTGCCATTTCTTCAGCAATTCACAACACTGCAAAACACTACAAGCAGCACTTCTGCTTGAACACTGTCGCACTATGACATGATAGTTCGATCTCATAAAAACACAGTTTTCGAGTATCAATAGTACACAGAATCACTTGAAATTCTGGATTTGGAATATATGAGTGTTGCCGAACACAAGGCAAGTTACAGTTTCTTAAACTGACCTGGTTTCTATGCGCCCACCTTACGGACTCAAAATGGAGGTCGAGATGGCTCCGAAACTTCGATCTGACAAAAACGAGTGACCCTAAAGGGATAACTTGCGAAAATATTTTGAGGTCTTCTATCTTCATGCCAATTTTTGTAGCAAACAGAAGTCATTTGTGAATTGCATTTTCTCCACGCCTTGCTACGTACTCTTCACCGTCGCCTTCTCCATGAGCTCTCTATAGCCACACTGGCTCTGATACCATGTCGCGAGAAAGTAGATAAGGAAGAGAGCTCACACACACACTCACTCTCAAGGAGAAGCACACACACAGATTGAGGCAAGGAAGAATAATCTTCTTCTTCTTCTTCTATTACATAAAAAGGAATGTACAAGAATGACCTAAAAATAAGAATACAACAAGTGCAGTATAGAAAGATCAGTACATAAGCAAAAACCTATTGTCCGTGAATGAGTGAGCTAGCAAGGAACAAATGTGCCATCACTCTCGGCGTGACCACTATACATGTCAGAGAAACAAAAAACTGGTATGTGTCATCCTGGATCATCACATGTTGAGCTTGATATCTCAACATCCTTAGCCCATGGAATTCAGAGAGAGAAGAACAAAGAGAAACCAGAACTAAGTTTCACTCATCCCATAGGGAGAGATAGACCAACCTGGAACACCGATAGATTGGAAAGACAAAGAGAACCAAGAATACCAGGTGGTAGAGATGATTTTCCTCTACCTAGACCACGTGAACACCCCAAGGTACTAAGACCCACTCAATTACTAAATCCAATGAAAAACTACTTTGATGGGGCCGGGGATCCCTATGACCATGTTGCAGAATTTAAGCAAGTGCTACAAGCAGAGCAAGTAGAAGACATTTTCATGCAATACAATAAGACCTCTAGGATTGATCGAAGGGATAACTCTAACCACATGGTGTAGAGCACACATTCGCTATTTGTGACTTTGAGAAAAATAATGTTTACGAGATGATCCTAGGAAGACCCTTCCTATGACAATGCGTATAGTACAAGATTGTGGAACCAACTCCTTGTACTTATAGCACTTAGGGGTCACCACCAAGGTCAATTTGAAGGATTACACCTTCAGAGATGTACCACCCCTACAGTGGAATCCTATCCACAAACCCAAAGAAGATTCTATCTCTGTGCATTCTGGAAGTTCACCTGATCCATCATGGCTGCATGAAGATACTCACTTGTGGATGTGCAAGGTCGCAGAGGAAGAGGAAAATCGCCTAAAAGCAAGAGAAGAAGTAACTCCCCCAGGAGATAGACCAGTTAAAGAGCCAGCCTATACACCGATGATATTTCCAGATGAGGAATTTGAGCCTCATGGTTGGGCTGAAATCTTAGCTACCATGGACATTGCAGTCAATGAAGAACAATGGACACCTCATTGTGATGAGGAGAGTTATGATATTTCAGTGTTCATGTGTCAGCCCTTGTTGGAAGAATGTGACCCTAGTGATGTCATAGAAGAAGAAGAAAACGACGATGATCTAGAGTCCATTCTGATGGATAGTTGCTTTAACTCAAAAAAGCACTATTTAGAGGATATAGGATTGTTCAAACAAAACGAATACGAACCTCTCACGAGCATTAAAACTATAAATTCAAAGGATGGAAGTGAAGGAGGTCAAAAGAAAAAGAAGAGAAAAGCAGTGAAACAAGAAGACGAGGAATCATTGGTCGAAGTACCAGATAATTTCAAGAAATACGAAGTGGAAGACCAAAAAATTTTGGTACGAATGCCTAAGAGAGAGGCCATTATTGTAGCATATGACAATAAAGAAAAGACCAAAGAGATTGTTGTGACCATTGAAGAGAATGAAGAGAGATGTACATACATAGGAGATGACCTAAGTGCAAAAGAAGAAGCAGAGCTTGTAGCTCTATTAAGGGAATATAGGGACGTGTTTACATGGCACTATAGAGACTTGAAGGGAGTAGATCCGAGAATTTGCTCTCATACTATCCCCATGACTGTTGATGCCAAGCCCACCAAACAAAAGCCCTACACATATAATGATACTTATGCAAGTAAAATCAAAGAAGAAATTGATAGGTTGATTGAAGTTGGATTTATCTGTGAGATTGGGCATACTGAATGGGTGTCCCCCATTGTAGTGGTGCCCAAGAAGAATGGAAAGTTGCAAGTGTGCATTAACCTTAAAAAAGTTAATGCTGCTACGATTCGACATAGTTATCCACTTCCAATCTATGAACATCTATTGGAGCGTGTTGCAGGCAAGGAGGTGTATAGCTTCCTTGATGGATTTTCAGGCTACAACCAAGTAGCCATTGCCCCAGAAGATCAACACAAAACGGCTTTTGCCATAGAGTGGGGAATCTTTGCATTTCGTGTGATGCCATTTGGGCTCACCAATGCACCCGCAACATTCCAGAGACTCATGTGTCATGTCTTCAAGGAGTTCTTGCGAAAGAGCTTAGAAGTATATGTGGATGATTTATGCACTCATTCCCAACAAAGAAGATACCACATCCTTGAGCTCAGACAAATCTTCAACAAGTGTAGAGAATATCGAGTGTGTCTGAACCCAGAGAAGTGTGTGTTCATGCTACGACAAGGTAAAATCTTAGGTCACATTGTTTCTAAGAATGGAATATCTATAGATGAGGATAATGTAAGAGCCATAGCATAGCTACCAAGACCAAGGAATGTTAAAGAGGTACAAGCCTTTATGGGCCATTGCGGATATTACGATAGATTTATCCACATGTATGCAATCATAGTTAAACCTCTTTATGGCTTGTTGACAAATTTTGAGTGGAATGATGAATGTGAAAATTCCTTCAATGAACTGAAGAGACGTTTGTGCACAGCACCCATATTGACCACTCCTCATTGGAATACACCATTCCATGTCCATGTGGATGCATCCAATCATGCAATAGGATGTGTGCTAGCACAACCCACAGGTGAAGGAAACCTAGATTTGCCCATAGCATATGCTAGTAGGCAATTAAATGCGGCTAAACGAAACTATACAACAACCGAGCGAGAAGGTTTAGGCATGGTATATGCTGTGAAGAAATTTAGACACTATCTATTGGCCAACAAGTTCAAACGATAACCTATATCGAAGAGGCAAAGATGGATACTTAAGACTGTGCGTTCATGAATCTGACTACTTGAAAGTCTTAGAAACTGCACATAGTGGGGTTGTAGGTGGACACTTTGGGCCTGACCGAGTAATTAAGACCATTCTATTCTCAGGACTTTGGTGGCCCACTCTTCATATGGATGCACATACCTATGTGAAGAAATGTGACACATGCCAACATGCCCAATATCTGATAAGAAAAGATGAGATGCCTTTGAGACCAATGATGGGAGGACGTGCATTTTCGAAGTGGGGTATAGACTTTGTATGTCCTATTAACCCCCCAGCTAGAAACTCCCATGCAGAGTACATTATTGTAGCCATAGATTACCTTACAAAATGGGTGGAAGTAAAAGCAACAACAAAGAATGATGCTCAAACAATGGCTAAGTTCTTATTTGAGAGCGTGTTTACTAGATACGGGTTACCAATAGAGTTAGTAAGTGATAGAGGCATGCACTTCTTGAATGAAGTTATTGAAAACCTTCTCCAAGAATTCTTGGTAATACATAAGAAGTTTGCTCCCTATCATCCACAAGCTAATGGACAAGCCGAGAGCACAAATAAGATCCTATGTAACATATTGACAAAAGTCGTAAATAATAAACACTCTGATTGGGACAAATAGCTTCATCATGCTGTTTGGGCTTACCGAGTTGCTTACAAAACAGTGCTCAATGCTACCCCATTTCAGATGGTCTTCAGATAGAACGCTGTGCTACCATTGGACTTCCTAATCCCAGCCTTGAGAGTAGCACAAGAGCATGAGCGGAATGGACATGAATTTTCCTCTAGGATCTTTGATCTAGAACGCTTAGGTGAGACGAGGCTACGAGCGGTAGCAGGCATCTATGCTACTAAGAAAAGACAAAAGGCATACTTTGATGCACACATCAAAGACAAAGGATTGAAAGAGGGAGACCTAGTGTTGGTTTACATGCTAAAGCAACATGCCCGTAAGTTGGAAAAACGAGGATATGGACCCATGATCATTAATAGAATTTCCACTAGCGGTGCCGTTAAATTGGCTACTTTAGAAGGTGAAATCTTGCCAAACTATATCAGTGGTTGTCGAGTCAAGTTATATCAAGAACCTCTTACAGAGGATATGCTCATGAGACTCAACACTGCTAAGAAGCGAAAAGAAGAGGAGTTAAGGGTTAGAGAAGAAGCACAAGCAGAGGCTAGAGAGCGCATCAGAAGAAATAAGTTAAGGTGACTAGGCCTAGATGTCAACCCGAAATCCCCAAAATATCACATGGACATGTGCCAAAAATCGGGCACAATTACTTCTCGAATCATCGACCGACACCCCTTTGTAACCATAGAGGTAGGACAAGGAAAGAGTGTAAGGATTGTGAGAGCATTGGTTGACTCAGGTGTAGCAACTAGTGCACTTAGACTTTCATACTGCCAAGACCTACAATTGAACATCAAGCCCATAGAAGCCTATCTCATAGGGTTGGGAGGTGTGGAAATCCCTTGCTTGGGTGAGGTGGAGCTTCCCATCTACCTTCAAGATGTTCCAATGAAAGTCAAAATGCTGGTGTGTCAAGATGAGGACCTTACAGAGCCACTTGTCTTGGATCAAGATTGGATTTACGACCATGCAGTCAACTTGAACCTAAGAAGTCAACTTCTTCAAGTTTGGGTACATGAACAATGTATTCTATTAGAATTACACAACTAGATGCTCACAGATCATGGCACCACACACTCTCTTAGTTCTTCTAGGAGTAATCTTAGCAAAAAGGATGTTGTATGTGTCCAAAGCTCTATGTTCCAGAAGAACTCAATTATGGAAGAACACGCTCAAAGACAAACGACATCCTCCTCGTGTGCTCAAACTAAGGCCGCCACCATGAATCAACCAAAAAGGCCAGTAAAACAATAAAAGACAACCACCATATCAAATAGACCAAGAGCATTCAACAAGAAAGAAGTTTTGGGCATGACGCAGATCTAGGTGAAAAGAGGAGAGCAACCATCGAATTTTCCTCAAAGATTCCCACCTAACCAGAGTGACCATGAAAAAAGAAGGACCAAACACCTACAACACGCTCACGCACAAAGAATCCAACAAATTTGGGTACCGAAGCAATCGATGAAGGCCGAACACAAAAAGGTACAAATTTGGCTGCCTAAAAAATTAGCTACAGCTCAACAAGGACGATCACATATGTGGGTTCCCAAAGCATTCTTACATGCACAAAGACCTATGCTCTCCACCATGCACAAGGTCTCAACAAAGAAGTCAAGGAGAGAAAAGGGTAGGAACCGAGCACAAAGATCAAAAGAAGATAAACTCAACCCTTTGACAAAAGTAAGAAGATAATCATCAAGGATATGGGTTTGGAAGCCTAAGGTACCAGTAGCATCCACAGCACCAAAGAACAAACCACTCCGGATACAAAATTTAAGCAACCAACCAAAGATGAAGATGTCAACAAGGACTTGTACGCAGCCCAACATTGTTCTGAAATGGGTCCCTAAAATCAATTGTCCTTTGGACATCCAAGGGATACCTCAAACAAAGGTTGCATCAACATCGCCAAGAACATTGAAAGCCTCGACGGGCAACAACCATGTGTCTGTGGCATAACCTTGTCTTTTGCACCATTGAGGTCATGCACTTCCAAAGTATGCATCAACATAGGGCCACCTTTCATGGCCGTGCATAGACACAATTGAGAATCCCAGGCACATGCGAAAGATCTGACACATGTAAGATATTTTATTGATACTAACACCTGTATTCTTGTTTTATGCCATTGTTCCAAAAAAAAAAGACGAGAAGAAGAAACAGGACCAAGCGAGCCAAGAATCTCATCAGTGGAGCATCAACAAGGACATCCATCAGCAACGAAGGACAAACCCATGGTCAATCACCATGATGGGAGTACAACATGAAGAGACAACTATTGACAGACCTTTCACCATGGTAAGAATTGTCTGCTCCAACAATATCACCATGATAGGTTAGGAAACCTCTTCGTCAGCATACCCTTGAGCACTTTGCTCAAGACCCCAGTTGTTGCACCATACTTCTTCCAATGCATTCCCCAAGTGCGCATCTATAGGGCCACATTGCAAGGCCATGCACAAGGCACATATTTTGTTCAACCCATGCACTAATGCACTTACCCATCATCCATTATGGGTTACAAGTACTTGGCATAAACATAATGAAAGCCATGATTGGAAGATCTAGAGGACATCCAGGCTACAACATCAAAACCTATGGATTAATTCACAGTCAACAACTGCTCAAAATCACCATTGACAACCTCTTTTGAGCAACCAACAATTTTTGGGGAAGCTCCTAAATACACCATCATGCGAGGGTCCAAGGCAGAAGTACATATACAAGAAATGACGCTTGCAAAGAATAGTAGAGGACATGAAGAACCCGACAACTGACTAGGCTACATTGGGAAGATGGACCACTCCTATTGATACATGAACACTACCTCTCTACGTATTACATGGAACAGCCACCACAAAAAGGGTCTATTAGGGACCACAAACTCAAGAAGGGGGGGAGTGTTGAAGCTCAAGGTCAAGTACAAAGCATGGAAGAGCATCAAGGAAGTGGACACACAAGAAGAAGGAGCAAGTAGGGAACTCCAAGGAGCACCTGTCAAATTTTCATAAGAAATCCCTATAAAAATAGTGATTTTTATCACTAAACACATTGTAAATGTTCAAGCCGAGGAGTCCTCGAGCTTGAGGAGTATTAGAACTATCATCCTACCAATTTTCATAATTTTAGACTCCGTTTGATCCCCCAAATAATCCCTAGAACCTAATTTTTTAACTAGGCCGGACACTAGGTCTGGACAGGGCCAAAACCACTCAAAAAACTATAAAAAGGGCTAGAGAGCTCATTTTTGAGGTTAGCTTGTTGTAGATTTCAGCTTTGTAAGAGATTTCTTTTGTAATCGAAGCTTTCCATTGTTCCACTCTTTGCTCTTACCTTGTGCATGTGTGTGTCTATGTGTGTGCATGCTTGTGTGCTTTCACTCACGCACTTGTGCCATCACTTGCTCACAGTCTTCATACTAGTCCTCACATCTCCGCGGATTGACATTTATGAGGTGAAGCTCCTCACGTTGGTACTTGCCATTGTGCTAGAGTGACACCAAAGTCAAGGACAAAGCATGGAAGAGCATCAAGGAAGTGGACACACAAGAAGAAGGAGCAAGTAGGGAGCTCCAAGAAGCACCTGCCAAATTTTTAGAGGAAATCCCTATAAAAATAGTGATTTTTATCACTAAAAACCATTTTAAATATACCATTTTTTATTTCTGCAACTCCATTTTGTTCAAGCCGAGGAGTACTCAAGCTTGAGGAGTATTAGAACTATCATCCTACCAGTTTTCATAATTTTTAGACTCCGTTTGAGCCCCCAAATAAGCCCTCGAACCTAATTTTTAACTAGGCCAGACACTAGGTCTAGACAGGGCCAAAACCACTCAAAAAACTATAAAAAGGGCTGGAGAGCTCATTTTTTAGGTTACCTTGTTGTAGATTTCAGCTTTGTAAGAGAGTTCTTTTGTAATGGAAACTTTCCATTGTTCCACTCTTTGCTCTTACCTTGTGCGCATGTGTGTGTATGTGTGTGCATGCTTGTGTGCTTTCACTCACACACTTGTGCCATCACTTGCTCACAGTCTTCATACTAGTCCTCACATCTCCATGGATTGACATTTCTAAGGTGAAGCTCCTCATGTTGGTACTTGCCATTGTGCTAGAGTGATAGCTACAAATGGCTGACGGACATATAGAAAAACCATTAGGCTTACTTGAAGGCATATCTCTCACCACTTGTGGTGTGGAGTTTGAACATACTTTTTCCATTTGTGATTTTGGGAAAAATCATGCTTATGAGATGATCTTAGGACGACCATTCATGCATCAGTTGCAAATCCTACAAGATTGGGGAACTAATTCTTTGTACTTGCAACACTTAGGAGTGACTAATAAAGTCAATCTTAAATACTATTCCCATCGACATGTACCCCCAATACAATGGAACACCATCCATAAGATACAAGAAGAAACAGAGTCCGTACACTCATTGGAATCAAACCCCTCATGGTTGCACGAGGACACTCATCTATGGATGTGTAAGGTAGCAAAACAAGAGGAAGAATGATTAGAAGCCAGGACTTTAGGTTGAGAATGACATCCAAGAACTCTTCAAGACCCAGCTTATGCACCTATAGTATTTCTAGACGAGGAATTCGAGCCTCACAGTTGTGTAGAAATCTTAGCTACAATGGACATAGTGGTGAATGAAGAACCCTCATTGTGATGAGGACGGATATGACATTTCCATTTTTATGATTGAACCTATCGAGGAAGACTTTATCCTAGAAGAACGCACGGAAGAGACCCAAGAATTGAACGAGAGTACTAATGAGGACCTAGAATCCATCATCATGGAACCCTTCTGTTCCACAGAAGAGGAATATATTTATTTTGTAGAAGCCAAGACCCTTGAAGAGGAAAAGGAAATTCAAACCAAACAACTCGAGTCCCTCATAGAAGATACAAGAAGTAAGCAAAAGAAGAGAAATAAATCACCTAAGACAGAAGAAGAACCACTCATGGAAGTACTCGAGAACTTCAAGAAGTATGAAATAGAAGATAGAAGAATCATGGTAATGCCTAAAAGAAGAGCCGATGTTGGAGAAGTATATGATAATCGAGAGAAAACCAAAAAAAACATAGTTACCATAGAAGAAAGAGAAGAAAAATGTACATACATAGGGCATGATTTGATTACTGAAGAAGAAGAAGAGTTAATTGCCCTATTGCGAGAATATCGAGATGTATTCGCTTGGAGTTATAAAGACTTGAAAGGAGTAGACCCAAATATATGCTCCCATAGAATCCCTATGACTCTAGACGCAAAGCCTACAAAACAGAAACCATACATGTACAATGATAACTACGATGTTGAGTTCTAACAAGCTTCCTATCAACTATTGAACTCCTACTTGTTGACGCAGTGAGTGAGCTTAACTAGCTAAAGCTCAACTGCGGAATTCACCACGCCACAAGAAGAACTAAGCTAGAGTGATATTAGACCACCTTTATAATCATCAGTAGCTTAGCAACCTTCTGTAATTCAAATATATCAAAAACTGTGTTTTGAACTGACTGAAATTCCACCGGAACTTCACCGGACTGTCACCGTAATCTTACCGTAATTACACCGAAATGTTATCGGAATCAACTGCAATTCTGTTTATAGTTACTTCAAAAGATTATTGATGAAATAAGGAAGTAATATCTGAACTTCCTTCACTAAATGAACTCTCTCTGAAGTTTAAGAAAAAACTTCACCAGTTTTGGATGCCTTTTTACGGTCAGACTTTGTACTGTGTACAAGTCCCGTTTCACAAAAATCTTTTGATCAATGTATAGTAGAGACTCGTAGCTTCAAAATAATTTATCTCTCATAAAAACCTTTACACTATACTTCGAGATCTAACTCATAGAAGTACCGGAAAACGTTTACGAAAAAACCGTAACTATTAACTAACTTTCACAGTAACATGAAATCTCTCAGATTTCTTCACATATGAATAATGCGCTCAAACTTCCACATGAACATGTGTTTTCTATTAGAGAAGATGTGTACAAAATAGCTTGGCCTCACTTTGCTCATAGCTATGGAAAACTCTCCTACTCTGAGTACTTATTCCTTACCATCTCGTTTAGATGAATACCTGACATTTCAGGTTTTGTTATTCACCTCCACATATGCGATCTCTGGCATCTTTTACTCTAACTTTCTCTCTTTTTCATTGCTCTACTCTACTCTTACATCTCTCAGCTCTCTTATATACAATTTTTTATCCGGGCTGGAAATTTCTACGCTGTATATTACAGGCGTGAATTTGTCCCTTCACTAAGGCTTTGATTTTCTAAATACTTTGTTTCTGCTTCTCTTTGTCTTTATGTCATTATGTTTGTCTGTATGTCAAATTTGTGAGTGATTCTTCAACAGCTCCCCCTCAATCACTAATTTGCATCTTCCGGTCTTTCATATATCCTTCTTTCCTTTATTCCTGCCATTTCTTTGAATCTGCTTGTCTTTACTCCATCCAAGCTCGTTGTCAGAATGTTTGCGATCTGATCTTTTGTAGGAGTGAATACTATTTCAATCTCCTTCTCCATTACCTTTTCCCTCGGGAAATGATATTGAATCTCTACGTGTTTTGTTCTTGCATGAAATATTGGATTTGCTGCAAGATATAACAAGCTCATATTATCTCCATGTATGATAGGTATACCTTGATCAATACCCATGCTTTTGAATAAGGTCTGCATCCATATTACTTCTTTAGCTGCTTCCACAAGTCCTTTATATTCTGCTTCTGTTGATGATAAAGCTACTGTGTGCTGCTTCTTTGAACACCAACTTACAAGCTTATCTCCTAGGTATATCATATACCCATGTGTTGACCTTCTGTCATCTTGACTTCCTGCCCAGTCTGAGTCACTGAATGCTCTCAGCTTTATATCTGACGTATAAGGATAATATAATCCTTCTTTTATAGTTCTTTTAATATATCTAAGAACTCTTTGTCTTGCAATCCAATGTTGATCCTTCGAACAATGCATGAACTGTGAGAGAACTCCCACTGCATAACTGAGATCAGGTCTTGTTAGTGTAGCATAGATTAAGCTTCCTCATATCTTTAAACTCTGCACCACCATATTTGCTGAGTTTATGATTTACTTCAAGCGGTGTTGAAGCTTCTCTACAATTATCCATGTTAAACTTCTTCAGTAAGTTTAGGACATACCTTTCTTGCGAAACATATATACCATGATCTGTATATGTAACTTCCATTCCAAGAAAGTATGACAACTTTCCTAGGTCACTGATCTTGAACTCTTTTTCAAGCAGTCTCTTTACCTCCTTGATTCCTTCATCTGAGGTTCCTGTGATTATTATGTCATCTACATAAATACAAATGTAGATCATACCTTCATCTGTTCTCTTAATGAGTAGACTTGCATCTGCCTTCGAACTTTGGTATCCAAGGGCATTGAGATACTTGACAAGTCTGTAATTCCAAGCTCTTGGAGCTTGCTTCAATCCATAGAGATCTCTTCTTAATCTGCAAACATGGTTTGGGTAACTGGAACTTACCAACCCTTCAGGTTGTTCCATGTAAACTTCATCTGATATATATCCATTCAGAAATGCATTATTAATATCCAACTGACTTAGCTTCCATCCTTTTGATACTGTTATAGCAATCAATGTCCTTATAGTTGTCATCTTTGCCACCGGACTAAATGTCTCATTGTAATCTATGCCATGCGTCTGAGCATAGCCTTTGACCACCAGTCTAGCTTTGTATCTGGCTATCCTTCCATCTGCAAGTTTCTTAACTTTGTAAACCCATTTGTTTCCAATCACTTTCTTACCATTTGGTTTTGGAACAAGTTCCCAAGTCTTGTTCTCCTCTAGTGCATTATACTCTTCCTTCATTGCTTCTTCCCATTGTTTCTTACCTTTTGCTTCACCGTAATTCTGAGGTTCTTCATCTCCCTTTACTAAGTAAGCATAGTTTTTCTGAGTCAAATAAGAAGTGTCATAAGAATACCTTGTTGGTTGTTTCCTTACTCTGTTTGACCTTCTTGGTTCAAATTCTTCATGTGTATTGAATACACATCTTCATCAAATCTTGTATTATCTTCATTTCTTATGCCTGATCCGATCCTGGACGTACTTGCCTGCATATGATCCTCATCTCCATTCACCTGCATATGTGATTTACCTTTTTCATTCCTTCTTATCTCTTCTTCAAGTGTTTCAACACTATGCTCTTTATCTGTATACTAGCTCTTTCCTTCATCAAATGTCATATCTCTAGAAATAGTAAACTGTTTGGTTAGAGGACTCCATAACATGTAACCCATCTGTTTTTCATCATATCCGATGAACACATATTTTTCAGCTTTTGGTTCAAGCTTATGTCTCAGTTGTGATGGCACATAAGTATACACAACTGATCCAAACACTTTAAAATGATCAAGTGTTGGTTTCTTACCACACCAAGCTTCATAAGGGGTCATCCCATTTAAAGTTGTACATGGTAATCTGTTTACTAGGTATGTAGCTGTATTTACAGCCTCAGCTCAAAGATAATTTGGACAGTTCTTCTCCTTTAGCATTGCTCGTGCAAACTCAACTAGAGTTCGATTTCTTCTTTCTGCTACTCCATTTTGTTGCGGTGTATACTTGCAAGTTATTTCTCTTTTGATACCTGCATTCCACAGATAATCATGAACTCTCGAGAAAAATATTCTCCTCCTCCATCAGACCTTAGTCTTTTGAGTTTCTATCCTGTAAGTCTTTCAACATATGCATGAAAATGCCTGAAAGCTTCAAATACTTCTGACTTCTCTTTCAAAACATAAAGAGTTATCCATCTTGTTGCATCATCAATAAACAGAACATAATACCTCGATCCGCTGATAGATCCTTCTTTTGTTGGTCCCCATACATCTATATGTATGAGCTCTAGCACACCATCATGTTTGTAACCATTTTTCTGAAATGGTAACCTGTGGGCTTTTCCTATCTGACAGGCTTTGCACTTGTGAATCATATGTTGGTTCTTCATATTTGGTAATCCTCACGGATTGTTTCTCTACCATAGCTTTGATTCCCTTTTCATTAAAGTGTCCTAACCTCTTATGCTAGAGGTCTAATTCTGTGAATACCTCATCACCATGTGTGATCAAGGCTTGACCAACATTCCCTTGTACTTTCAGAGTAAAAAGTCTACCTTCCTTTTTACCATGGACAATCTGTTTGTATCCATTCTCTGGATCTTCAACAAATACTCCTTCATTTGTAAGCCTGACTTGAAAACCTTTTTCTACTATCTGACCCACACTGATCAGATTCTTCGGGATTGTTGGAACATACAAAACATTTGTTAGTAGGTCAGCTCCATTCTTACACTTTACCTTTCCAATTGACCTTACATTATGTTTTGTGTTATCACTTGTCTATACTATATGATTTAACATACCTCCTTCCAGTTCTGACAACAATTCTATATTTCCTGACAAATGATTTGAACAACCAGAGTCAATATAGAATACCTTGAGGTCTTCATTTTCTGATGTACTTATCGAGTTCATCATCAACGTTGTATGACCATCATTCTGCGTATCATTTGCATAGTTGTAGTAGGTAGTGTTGTGAGACTGATTCTGTCCCCAACTTCTTGCTCCACCTCTACCATATCCACCTCTTTGGCTTTGTCTTCCTCTTTGATATCTTCTGCTTCTGCCTCTGCTAGAATTATGCCAACAATCATAAGCCAAGTGATTGCTTAATCCACAGATCCAACAAGACTTCTTATTATTAGTCTGATTACCTCTTCCTTTACCTCTTTTCCTGACGTTACCTCTTCCTTTTGCAAAATTTGCTTGAGCAGTCATTTCTTCTTCATCTTTTTCTTTAACTTTATCACCTTTCTTCTTATTCTTTGCATACATAGCCGAACTATGTCCTTTATCTCCGTCTGTCTTCAAATCTTGCTCAAATGTTAGCATTAGTCCAAGCAACTGATTTAAATCTGGTACAAAATGATTTAAAGAAAGTTGAGTTGGGAGTACAAAAGGTTTCCACCTTTCATCTCCTCTCAAACCTGTAAGCACTTGTGCTATTAACCTGTGGTCTTCTATATCTTCACCAATCGATCCAAGACTGTCTGCCAAGTCCTTCATCTTAGTGACATAATCACTAATGCTTTGACTTTGCTTTTTCTTGAATGTTGTGAACTCCGACCATAAGCTAGCCTTTCTAGCTTTCGTAGTATTTTGGAAGTGATCTTCCAGCGCTCTCCATATGTCTTCTGCTTTCTCCATACCTCTAATGTGCGGTAATAGATTATCTGTAATGGTACTGTAAACATAAGCTCTTGCCGTTGCATCTTTCTTTTGCCACAGCTTCAAGGCTTCTAACTCTTCTTTCTTCTGTTGACTGTCGTCTTCAAAAGTCGGCTTCTTTTCTTCTCCTGTCACATATTTCATTAAGTCTTTACTCATAAGTAAAGCTTCCATTCGCATTACCCATGCGGGATAATTATATCTGTCCAATTTATCCATTGAGATATGATCTGCCATGATCTTCTTGTTTCTGTTACTTCCGGTGAGTGTAACGTTAAAAGTTTTTACCTTTTACAAACCTTTACCGTTGAGAATTACTTCGGAACGTTTCTTGACGCCGTTTGTTGTTGATCACCTCAGCTTTCACCTTCCTTTATGAGAATTCTTCAAATTCTCTTTCCGTTTCTTCTTCTGAGAAACCTTTTCTGCTCTTCAGAACCTTTTTTGTTCTGATATCACTTGTGGATCTTACTGCTCTTATACCACTTGTACACCTTAAGCTCTGATACCACTTGTTGAGTTCTAACAAGCTTCCTATCAACTGTTGAACTCCTACTTGTTGACGCAGCGAGTGAGCTTAACTAGCTAAAGATCAACTGCAGAATTCACCACGCCACAAGAAGAACTAAGCTAGAGTGATATTAGACCACCTTTATAATCATCAGTAGCTTAGCAACTTTCTGTAATTCAAATATATCAAAAACTATGTTTTGAACTCACCAAAATTCCACCGGAACTTCACCGGACTGTCACCGTAATCTTACCGTAATTACATCGAAATGTTACCAGAATCAACTGCAATTCTGTTTATAGTTACTTCAAAAGATTATTGATGAAATAAGGAAGTAATATATGAACTTCCTTCACTAAATGAACTCTCTCTGAAGTTTAAGAAAAAACTTCACCAGTTCTGGATGCCTTTTTACGGTCAGACTTTGTACTGTGTACAAGTCCCGTTTCATAGAAATCTTTTGATCAATTTATAGTAGAGACTCGTAGCTTCAAAATAAGCTATCTCTCATAAAAACCTTTACACTGTACTTCGAGATCTAACTCATAGAAGTCCCGGAAAACGTTTACTGAGAAAACTGTAATTGTGAACTAACTTTCACAGTAACATGAAATCTCTCAGATTTCTTCACATATGAAGAATGCGCTCAAACTTCCACATGAACATGTGTTTTCTATTAGAGAAGATGTGTTCAAAATAGCTTGGCCTCACTTTGCTCATAGCTATGGAAAACTCTCCTACTCTTAGTACTTATTCCTTACCATCTCTCTCAGATGAATACCCGACATTTCAGGTTTTGTTATTCATCTCTACATACGCGATCTCTGGCATCTTTTACTGTAACTTTCTCTCTTTTTCATATTTCTTGATGGTTTTTCAAGCTATAATCAAGTAGCCATTGCTCCTGAAGATCAACATAAAACGGCTTTTTCCACAGAATGGGGCATATTTGCATTTCCTGTGAGGCCATTTGGGTTGACAAATGCACCCACCACTTTCCATTGACTTATATGTCATGTTTTTAAGGAATTCTTATGCAAGAATTTGGAAGTTTATGTCGATGATATATGTACTCATTCGAATATGAGGAAGACTCATATCCCAAAACTAAAGCAAGTATTTGACAAATGTCGAGAATATCAAGTTTTTCTGAACCTAGAGAAGTGTGTTTTCATGGTCAAGCAAGGCAAAATTCTAGGACACATTGTGTCAAAGAACGGAATTTCGACATATGAAGAAAAAGTGAAAGTAATTGCAGACCTACCTAGGCCAAATAATATAAAATAGGTACAGGCCTTCATGGGTCATTGTGGTTATTACAAATGATTCATACATATGTATGCTCTCATAGCCAAGCCTCTGTACTCTCTTTTGACCAAGTTTGAATGGACAGATGAATGTGAAAATTCATTCAATGAACTTAAATGACACTTGTGCTTAGCACCAATATTAACAACCCCATATTGGAGTAAGCCATTCCATCTACATGTGGATGCATCCAACTATGCCATAGGATGTGTGTTGGCACAACCTGCGAACGAGGGCAATATAGATCTCCATATATCTTACGCGAGCATACAATTGAATGCAGCAAAAAGAAATTACACCACTACAGAACGTGAAGGATTAGGAATGATCTATGCGGTAAAGAAATTCAGGCATTATCTGTTGAAAAATAAGTTCAAGTTCTTCATGGATCATCAAGCATTATTATACTTAGTCAATAAGTCTTGTAATGCCGGATGATTGATACGCTAGTTTCTATTGCTCATGGAGTATGACTTTGAAGTCATAGTCAGGAAGGCAAAGACACACCTTAGAGCTGACCACCTCTCAAGATTAACTTCAGGAGAAGCTCCTCAAGGAAAAATGGATGAATTACCTGATGCATACCTATTTAACCTTGAGATAGTACCAGAATGGGCTAAGCCTATTGTCCCTATTCTCACATATGGACCTAAGAATCCAAGGATTAGGATCAAAGAAGGAGAAATCACCAAGTCACAAAGATATCAAATAATAGCAAGAAATATATATATACTGGATAATCAAAAGATTCTTGCTTGTTGTGTAGATGAATCAGAACACACAAATTGGTTGCAATTAGCACATGTAGGTGCATTAAAGCAACATCATTCAAAACATCGTACATTGCAGACTCTGCATAGACTAGGTGTCTATTGGCCTTCTATGGAAGTAGATGTCTACAAGTTGTGTAGAGAATGTCCTGTCTGTTGTGAAAGACCACCAGTAGAACATGCCATGTTATATCACATGTCTCTCACACCAGAATGGAGTGAACCTTTAGTGACGTACTTGAGGATGAAAACATTGCCTCAAGGAATGATGTTAGCAAGACAACAAATTCTAGAGTAGGAAGCTCAAGACTACTCACTTATTGGCGACAATCTATATAAATGAGGAAGAGACAGATACCTAAGACAATGTGTTCATGAGAGCGATTATTTGAGCGTACTAGAGACTGCATACAAAGGTGTTGCAGGAGGTCATTTTGGCCCCGATAGGATAATCAAAGCCATATTGTTTGCAAGATTATGGTGGCCCACTCTTCACATGGATGCACATACCTATGTTAAGAGATATGATGTGTGCCAAAAAACTCAGTTTCCTACTCGTAGAGATGAAATGCCACTGGAACCCATGATGGGAGGACCTACATTTTCCAAGTGGGGCATAGATTTTGTAGGACCCATTAACCCCCTTGCAAAAGGTACTCATGTTGAATACATCATAGTAGCAACAGATTATCTTACCAAATGGGTAGAGGCCAAAGCCACAAAAAAAAATGATGCACACATGATTGCAAAATTCTTATTTGAAAATGTCTTTACAAGATATGGATTGCCTATAGAGCTAGTGAGCGATCGAGGAACTCACTTTCTAAACCAAGTCATTGAATATTTGTTACAAGATTTTATGGTGATTCACAAGAAATCCGCACCATATCATCCTCAGGCCAATGGTCAAGCAGAAAGTACTAAGAAGATCCTTTGCACTATACTGACAAAACTCGTGAACAACAAATGTTCAGATTGGGACAAATAGTTACATCACGTTGTTTGGGCATATTGAGCGGCCGTACTCAACACAAATCCCTTTCAGATGGTTTTTGGTCAGAATGTTGTGTTTCCTTTGGACTTTTTGATACCCACCCTTAAGGTAACACAAGAACATCAGTGGACTAGCCATGAATTATCATCAAGAATAATGGATTTGGAACGATTCAGAGAAACCGGACTGAAAGTAGCAGCAGGCATATATGCAGCAAAGAAATGATAGAAAGCCTATTTCGATGCACATGTGAAAGACAAAGGCTTAAAAGAAGGTGATTTAGTCCTAGTGTATACATTGAAACAACATGCATGAAAATTAGAAAGGCGAGGTTATGGACCTATGATCATTAACAAAATTTCGACAAGTGGAGCGGTACAATTAGCCACCCTAGAAGGAGAGATAATGCCTAATTACATTAGTGGTTGTAGAGTCAAGATTTATCAAGAACCTCTTACAGAGTACATGCTTAGATGACTCATGTTGGCAAAGAAGCGTAATGAGGAAGAAAAGAGAATACACATGGAAGCTCAGGCAGAAGCTATAGAACACATTAAGTGCATGAAGCTAAGAAGACAAGGACTAGGGAGAGAACATTATAACCATCTAGAAACAACACCCAGATACCCCATGGCCATGTGTCAAGCAAAGTTAATTACTCATCCTAGCATAGTGGATAGGAGACCATTCATTACAGTCAGGCTAGAGCACGGCAACCCTTGCCAAGAGCTCAAAGCTTTAATTCATTCAGGTGTTGCGAGGAGTGCCATTAGATGGTCCCACTATCAGGATTCAAGAATAGAAATGCAACCAATTGAGGCATACCTGATAGGGCTAGGAGGCATAGAAATCCCTGGCATGGGTGGGTGGACCTTCCTATCCTCATACGTGAAGTGACCATGACAATGAAGCTCCTACTGTCCCATGACAATGACCTGATAGAACCCCTAATCCTTGGCCAAGATTGGCTATACGATCACTTAGTGGACCTAAATCTTAGATTAGCAGTGAGTGATATTGCTTGACTTCCCTAACAACACTCTGTCTGAGGTATGTAACCCTAGACCATATGAACTGCATGCGAAGGAGGACCGGAAGATCTTTGGCTAGATAAGTCACATCACGTCTACACCAACCTATGCGGGCTCGGCGATGGAAAGTTGTCGTTCAGAAGAATATCAACAGATTTTCCCCTAGTCTTCCTTCAAACTAGAAGGGGTCAGCACCCAATACTTGGGACAAATGGGGACCATCAGCGGTCAGGTGGGTTACATCAACGATCAGGTGGACTTCATCAGCGGACAGATGGGCACGATAGCCCTCGATGGCCATCCTTCCACACTTACTATGGACTGGCCTAGATCTGTTGTACAGAATGCCTCACTTCCTAATGGGCAAGTTTTGCAAGTGTTTGACCTCCCTTCTTTTCCAAAGCAGAGTGTCAACCCAACCTCTTATCCCCAACCACGAAGGAGTCAACCATGACTGAGGAACCCAAATCGACGATCATACCAGGGGACGCAAAGAAGGCAGCAATATCAGCATCACAAAGCAAGCGGCATGAAACAAGTAAGGGTGCCAAAAGGACAGAAAGCACCGATAGATTTCAGCAATGCAGACAATGATAAGATGAAGTTTCAGTAGAATTAGAGGCAATATTCAACATCCCCTCGACCTTCTTCTACCTCGACGAAGCTTCGATAGATTTGGATTGCCAAGCAGTACTTAACCAAGCGACCCACACCCACGCAGATATGGGTACCCAAGTAGTGTATTATAGCCCAACACTCAAGCCACGTAACATATACCCCTCAAAAATCTCTTCACCCCTCAACACCACAACATCCAATATCACCTTTTGTCCCACAGCAGAAGCATACCACCCGCTCAACAAACCTTAGGAAATGGATACTGAAATGTATCCAGAAGCCCTCTCATGACCCGTTGTATAACATTACCCCCATCCCGAATAACCAAGCCCCTTGTAATAATTCTTTCACCACTGAACTTTATATAAACTCAACTGCACTAACCCAACAGCACTTGTAATAACATCTCATCAAGCAATGTATGCACTGTCTAAAGCATGTAGGTTTCTAGTGACCTGCATTAGTTTTGCAAAAATCATTCCATAAAATGGTCTCACCTTATGGGGATCATGATTAATTTCCATACTAATGTGTTAATCTTTTGTAGCAGATCTCCTCCACATTCGCATCACTCATCATGCAGACAGAAGGACCCTCCCGAGCTGGCCAGTGCACCCGTGCTCAATTTTGGCAATCTATAGGCTGAACCATATCCTATGTTGCAACTGTTAGAGTTTAAGGGCTTCCCAAGACCAATGCCCATTGATGACCCTCCTATGGGATACACCGAAAAAGTTCACAGTAATTCTCATTGGTTCCAAGGTCTAGCAGGACCCTTAGCGGATGCAGACTTTATTTTTGATGCCATGTTGAGTTTTGACAATATTAAGTGGGCCAAGTATCAATTTTTCTCCAGAGAATTTGAAGAGCTCCAAAATTTAGAAGAGTTAAAGCACGTTTGGGCTAGAGCATGTTTTACGGAATATTTTAGTGACCCATTGCCCAAACCTGACTTTTATAGATGCTACTACCTGGTACCTACACTTCAAGCCTCTGAAAACAAGGACTTACGCAGAACTTTCATTCTCCCATCCTTGGTAAATGACCCCCCTTACAAGAAGTTTTATCTTTCAAAAGATCTCATTCGGGCAGCAATTAAGATCCATGGGATTCACACACTGGCAAAGCACGAAAGGCTGATTCCAGAGCCCATGAAGCGTGGTGATGTTTTGAAATGGGCAGACATTTCGGCCATTACACCAAAATTCTCTAAGCCGTTACGCATCTGTACGCAACACTTTGCATTCCCAGCTCAGGATCGCTTCACCATCCCTCAGAAATGCATCTGGTTTGGATTATATCTGGCATGCATTGGTCCCCAAACCATAGATCTGGCTAGTTGGATTATCGAGCAGTTGTATTTAGCTCAGCAGAGATGGGAAAGAAAACATGTTATCCATGGTTGTTGCACTCTTACTCAAATTTTCTACATGTGTTTGGCATATGATTTGCCCATAGAACACATAATGACTAGCGAAGAATTGGAAGCATTCAAAGGAACTACTAAGAAAGCCAGGAAAGCTAGCAAGGGATGGGTAGGCAAATGCATGCATGGATCTATCCCCTATTTGCAAGTTCCAGAGTCCTCATCACCTCAGCGATCCCCAGAACAGTCGCCAAAGGAACCCCCCGCACTTGTGCAGCCCATCTGTATATGCCTTTCATGACCTATTATCATAGAAGGTACTACTAGTGTGGTGATTTCTCAAGCAACCCCCAATCAAGAACCTACCACTACAGCAGGAGAACTTCCCACCACCATCGGTGCGGACGCATTCACTTTCCCTATACCCAACTTGGAGGCAGAACCTTTAACTTTGAAATGCATGATGCTTTCTCCAATGAATTTCAATTTTCAGAAGGGCAATTTTTCTCACAAGAGTATGAATGTCCCAGTTACTTGACCACACCTCCTGATCAACCACAAGAACAAGTAGTCTCCAGTTCCAAAGACGAGAGAACAGAAACCGACAATGAGGATGGTGATGATGAAGCCAATCAGGGTAGCCATGACTCTCAAGAGGATGTGCAAAATGACGAACACGAACAGCAAACCGAAGCTCAAGGTGACACAAGTACGCATGAAGACGACACGTTCAAAGCGGCTGCCTACACTTTGGCAATCAAGAAACTATATCGCACTATGTAGCTAGCCAAGGCACATAGACAACACTCAAAAGAAGAAAGTCAAGCAATTCTAGAACAAGAACTCGCTATAGGAGGGTTCGAAGAAGCTTTCATTCAAGGCTTCAGGGAATAAGTTAAATCAGTTGGAACCAATGAAGCACTACGATATCTGCAAAGAAAGCCACTACTGAAGTTTGACCCACAACAAATCCGTCTACTATCCAAGCCGGGTCAGTATATTCATGTACCAATGGATGCCCAATCTTCACACCATGCAAGGGAAGCACTACTTATTCCGGAAGACCCTATTGAAGAAGCGACCATAGTCATCGACTCCCCGCCTCATCTTCCCACTCTAACTACCACCACCATCGATGTACCCACCACACCACTTGCTCCTCTTTCACCTCCCGCCCCTCCAATTTCTCCTGTACACCCCACCTCTCCTAGATCGTCCATGTTTATAGCAAGTACGGTAGCAGAAACCCTCGTGGCCTCAACCCCTCAACCTATCTTTCCTCCTATGGGTCCCACTATTCCTCCCAGTCCTTTTGTCCCTTCATCCTTTCCTTCTTTCCCCATCCCTCCAAGACCTATCACCTCCACTGACCTTCTCACCTGTCTCACCTCCCTGCCCCATTGTATTCCCTCTCTCCTCCCCTCTCCACCAATCAATACAAGAAACCCAACCTGTAATTTATTTTTCAACCTTTGTAAATATGGTATTCACACCCACTCATGCACCCACTCTCACACCACTCTTCACAGTCACTACACTCGACACCACGTCCAGTGACATGGACATCTCACCACCCACCGCACCACCACTCACCTCACCTCTTTCACCACCCCATTTAGGCATGTCACACTTCTCCACGGTCACCACTGCATGCACCTTCCCCTCCCTCTTTCCCCTTCCCCTTGCATCAACAACCACAACCACAACATCTTCACTCACTCCACCATTAATATTGTCGCCCACAATCGACACCGCTTTCTTCTAGATGTTTTCTTGCATGACATAAGTTCAAGATGAATTTGCATCTCTCGGGACCAGCTACCAGACACTCCAACAAACAACTACAGATTTACAGGTGCAATTAAAATCTTTAACCATCAAGAATGCCTCACTTAACTTGCGATATCAAGAGCTACATGAGGCCTATCACTCCCTTGAACTACAAAACGAACAGAAGATGAAGGAAGCAATTACTGATATCAACAATCGATTATGGGCTCAAACAATCAAAAATGCGACCTTCACTCGCAATATAGAACTGTTATGATGCCACTTCAAAGCGGTCAAGGAAGAGAATCAAAGATTGCAAGAACAGAACAGAGAAAAACTTGAAGCAGCTCTGGATCAACTGGATGAACCTCTGAGTCCTAGCCGCTTTAAAACAGTACCATCAGAGTCCATGCAGATATTATTAGAAGATCATGCATGACTCTTAGAGGATTATGACAATATGAATGAAGCATATCAAAAACTCCACGATGACCATAAAATGCTACTATTGCGCACAATTGCGCAACAACCACCACCAGCTCTTGAAGTCATCTCTCTAGAGATTATAGAGGAACTCAATACTTTATGCGCTCAGGTACTTACTCTTCAAGCACAAATTGTTGCTTTCCCAGAGGCCCCCAGGCCTGATTCCCCACCTGAACTCCCAAATGATGAAGAAATTGTGTCTATCCCGATGGAGGAAATTTATGAAGAGGCCTACGAACCACAACCCATCCCATGCGGACATGTCACAGCTGAAGGCCAAGACACTTTTGAACTCCCTACACCCACATGGATGAAGTCAGTAGAGGAACTTGGAAAGACCCACTCAGCACGGGTGGAGGCACAATTATATGTCATGGCTATGATAGAGGAACGCATTTTACAATCACCTTACTTCACTCACTTGGCCCCTCGACAATATATCTCAGGCCATGAGCTTCAATATAAACGATATTTCATGCTAATGGACGAATATCAATTGGCAATTGAAAAGAAGATGGGCAAGAAACCATCACATGCCACTCAGTTTGAGCCTCACGACTTGCCACGAGAAGCACAAAAAGGTCAAATCTTTCAACCAACTTGGCATCAGAATTTTCTACAAAAATATCCACAGATGATGCATACATCGGTCAAGGCACCACTGCATTTGAAATACAACCCATGTTGGGGACCTATGCCAAGACTTCGCTCCTAGAAAGCATTGGCAATCAAAGTTCAAAATAATAAGTAGTGCCAAGTTTGGGTTAATTATCCTTATTTCACTCCACCCCACGGACCCCCCACAGTCGGATACATGATGGCCACGATTCGCCATTGGCTCCCCCGCTTACACTGCATGGATGATGTTGCCACACATATGACTATCAAAATATGATATGATGCAGACTGTATTTAAAATCTTCCACCACGTCAAAGCACTGCATGTTAACACCTCGGGATTTGAGCATGGTAACCAGGACTTAGCATATGATATGAGCACGACACCATCGCTCGAGGTGTGCTATGCTTCGCAATACCGAATCAAGTATTTACCAGCCTGTTATAAGACAACATTTGAAGAGATGTTTACCACCAGATTTTAGGAGTACCATTCTGAGGTTTTCATAAGCAAGCCCACACACCTACTTCAATTATTTGCCTGTGAACAACTTGTGTACTCCACACACGATCGACTTCCATCGCCTAATGAACCTCAACCCATAGATTGGGAAAAACTTGAATCTGATCTTGCACCAAGTATTCGCATCGCGGAGCACACCCTCACTCATGACCTCCTACAAAACCATATTCGACAGACCCCACAACAAGGTTTTGTCGAGGATGACAGACGCGAGAGGGAGGGGGTGTTGGCAGTAGCCAAAGGCACAGACGACGAGGAAGTGTGTGAAGGCGGACTACAATGAAGTTGTGGGGAGCCAGGCAGTTTATTTTTTCCAAAGAAACATGTTTTATATTACTTTTTCAAAACTTCAAATAGTGATTTTCATCACTCGTGTCATATGTAACATAGAACCATACATTTTTTTAATTATCCTTTTTTGCAAGCCAAGGAGTCCTCAAGCTTGAGGAGCTTAAATAGGATAAGAATACCAATTTTGGCTATTTTTAGATCTTGTTTAAACCCTCAAATAGTGCCTAGAACCTAATTTTTAACTATGCCAGACACTAGATGTGAAACCGGTCAAAACTAGTCAAAAAACTATAAATACAGCTAGAGAGCTCATTTTTGAGGTTAGATAGTGTGAGCTAGTGTCGACTTGTATGAGTTAGTGAGAGCTTGAGCTTGTAAGAGTGTTCTTGAGTAATAGAATCTACTTTCAACCTTCCATTGTGTCTTACTTGTCTCTTCCTTGTGTGTGTGCATATGTGTGTGCATCTCTATGCTTCTCACCTTCACTGTCACTACATCTCGCATTCATGATCTTCATATCACTCCTATCTCTTTCACGGATTGACATTAAGGAGGTGGAGCTTCTTAATGTGGTGCTTACCATTGTGCGAGAGAAATAGATAGATAGATAGACAGATAGATAGATAGATAGATAGATAGATAGATAGATAGATAGATAGATAGATAGATAGATAGATAGATAGATAGATAGATAGATAGATAGATAGATAGATAGATAGATAGATAGATAGATAGATAGATCGATAGATAGATAGATAGATAGATAGATAGATAGATAGATAGATAGATAGATAGATAGATAGATAGATGGATGTTGATGTATGAAACATCACAAGAAATGAATTAATGTGACACTAGACAACCTCTATGGTCACCATTAACTCAATGCTTCTCCAAACTTTGAAAAATGATAGCCAAAACTGACAACTTTACTTGTTCAGAAATTTCTAGTCATTGAAATGACATACTATCACTCTTTTGCTTATTTCTCTTAGCACAAATATTATTTAGCAGATATTTCTTGATGGATGAAAGTAGAAGAGAAGATCTTTCCAATAAGCTATTATTTGCTAAAAACGCTTCACTACACACCAAATTATGGCCTTCACAAGATGACTATGTCTAATTATCAAAATAGGAAATTTTGCTTGTTTTAGTAAAAGCATCTGTCTAAAAATAAAATTTTTCAACTTAGCATCCACTTGCAACAAGAATTCGATGTCAAACATTGAATTGGTGTGTTTTCAGCCACTTTTTCAGCACCTGGAATACCCCCATGAACCACAGGCATGAAGAAAATCACTTTTACATGGGAGTTCAATGCTAGGCATCGATTTTATGTTGAAACTCGATGCCAGCCATCGAGTTGCTTCAAAAACCTCATGATTCTAGCAAGCTTTACCAACATATGATGCACAGGGAAGAAGAAAATAACTTATCAGCTCAAACTGGATGCCAAGCATCGAGTTGCTTGGAAAACTTGAACTTTTGAACTCATTACCACAATAGGCAAAGCATAGAGATGGAGGAGCAAGCATCATACATAGAACTTCTATTATCTCTTCTAATCACTATTGAAACTCAATAACTTTACAAGTGCTTTCTCTCTCAGAGAAGCCCGACTATTTCTCAATCATACAAAACCTCTCTCTTTCTCTCTTATTCTATCTCACCGTGTCAGTTGATACAAACTAACTTATATAGATTTTCTCAATCTCGTGACTTTTGAAAATTCTAGAACTAAAGTTAAGTCTAACTTTACAAATATAGTACATGTGTGAAATTGTCCCTTCACATAGGCATGTGCTTTTCTTCTTAGACTTTCACCTTCAAATTAATGTCCAATTTGTGATTGGTTCTCCAACAGCTCCCCCTCAATCACTAATTGACATTCTTTTTTTCTTCACATCATCTTCTTTTCTTTTACTTGTGCCATACTTTTGAATCTACTAGTCTTCACACCATCCAAGCTCTTTGTCATTATATTTGCTATCTCATCCTTTGTAGAAATGTACTCC
This sequence comes from Ceratopteris richardii, assembly GCA_020310875.1. Lineage (NCBI taxonomy): Eukaryota > Viridiplantae > Streptophyta > Polypodiopsida > Polypodiales > Pteridaceae > Ceratopteris > Ceratopteris richardii. The sequence goes on from CM035429.1 coordinate 29,804,444, forward strand.
ACTTCAGTTTCTTTCTTCATTACCTTTTCTTTTTCTCTCAGGAAATGATATTGTATCTCTATATGTTTTGTTCTTGCATGAAATATTGGATTGGTTGCAAGATAAAGTGAACTCATGTTATCTCCATGTATTGTAGGTATACCTTGATTAATGCCCAAGCTTTTGAATAATGTATGCATCCATATGACCTCCTTAGCTGCTTCTACAAGTCCTTTGTACTTAGCTTCAGTTGATGATAATGCTATTGTATGTTGTTTCTTTGAACACCAACTTACAAGCTTATCACCAATGTATATCATGTAGCCATGAGTTGATCTTTTGTCATCTTGATTACCTGCCCAGTCTGAGTCACTATAGGCTCTCAACTTCAAATCTGAAGTAAAGGGATAATATAAGCCTTCCTTTATGGTTCCTTTGATATATCTGAGAACTCTTTGACCTGCAATCCAATGTGGATTCTTTGGACAATACATGAATTGTGATAGAACTCCCACTGCATAACTAAGATCAGGTCTTGTTAGTGTAGCATAAATCAAACTACTCACAAGAGATTGATACTTCCTCATATCTTTGTATTCTACACCATCATATTTACTGAGCTTGTGATTAACTTCAAGTGGAGTTGAAGCTTCTCTGCAATTTTCCATACCAATATTCTGCAATAGGTTCAGAAGATACATTTCTTGTGATATATATATGCCATGATCTGTATAAGTGACTTCCATACCAAGAAAATATGATAACTTTCCTACACCACTGATCTTGAACTCTTTCTCAAGTAATCTCTTTACCTCCTTGATTCCTTCATCTGGAGTACTTGTGGTTATAATGTCATCTACATAAATACAAATGTAGATTCTACCTTCATCTATTCTTTTGAAGAGTAGACTTGGATCTTCTTTTGAACTTTGATATCCAAGCTTCACCAATCTATAGTTCCATGCTCTCGGAGCTTGCTTCAATCCATAGAGTGCTCTTCTCAATCTGCAAACAAAATTTGGATACCTGGAATCTATAAGCCCTTGAGTGTTACCGTTAGTGTCCATGTGAAAGGCCAAATGGCCACCGGACACTTCTTTGTATATGTTATTTAATAAAACATATAATGGCATGGTCAGTCACAGACTCTAAGTTCGACCGCATTTGTAAGACCTAAGAAGTTTGTCTTCGTGCTCTCTGTGTACTATGTGTTTTGCATATGTTGTGAAGAAGTTTAGACACTATCTATTGGCCAACAAGTTCAAGTTTTTCACTAATCATCAAGCTTTATTATATTTGGTCAATAAACCTTGCAATAGAGGACGCTTAGTAAGATGGTTCCTCTTACTCATGGAATACGACTTTGAAGTTATTGTTAGGAAAGGTAGAACCCACCTCGGGGTAGATCAGCTTTCTCGCATCACTTCAAGAGAGCCACCTCAAGAGTGTCTGATGAACTACCTGATGCTTATCTATTCAATTTAGAAGTTGTTCCTAAATGAGAAAATAAGTTGGTACATGTCCTAACCTTCGCACCTACAAATAAGAATGTGAGAACGAACAAAGAGGAAATTGTAAGATCACAAAAATATCAAATATTGATAGGAAGTATGTGCAAACAAGATACTGAGGGTGTACTAGCTTGTTGTGTCGAGGATGATGAACATAGTAGTTGGTTGCAACAAGCTCATGAAGGATTGCTAGGAAATCACTATTCTAAACAATGAACATTACAGAATCTAAAACATTTAGGAGTGTATTGGCCTAGTATGGATAGAGAAATACATGAGTGGATTAAGAATTTTCCAATGTGCAAAGAGAGACCCCCAATGGAGCATGCTACCCTTTATCACGTGTCACTAATTCCAGATTAGACTGCTCCATTGGTAGAATTTATGAGATTAGGGACACTACTCGGTGAGGCTAGTCTAGCAAGAAAACAAAGCATGGAGCAAGAGGCTCAAGACTATGCTTTAGTAGGAGACAACTTATACCAAAGAGGCAAGGATGGTTACTTAAGATTATGCGTTCATGAATCAGACTATTTGAAAATCTTAGAAACTATACATAGTGGTGTTGCAGGCGGACGTTTTGGTCTTGACCGAGTAATTAAGACCATTCTATTCTCAAGACTTTGGTGGCCCACTCTTCATATGGATGCACATACCTATGTGAAGAAATGTGACACATGCCAATGTGCACAATATCCGATTAGAAAAGATGAGATGTCTTTGAGGACAATGATGGGAGGACGTGCATTCTCAAAGTGGGGCATAGACTTTGTAGGTCCTATTTACACCCCAGCTAGAAACTCCCATGCAGAATACATTATTGTAGCCACCGATTACCTTACAAAGTGGGTAGAAGTCAAAGCCACAACAAAGAATGATGCTCAAACAACGGCTAAGTTCTTATTTGAGAATGTGTTCACCAGATATGGGTTACCAATAGAGTTAGTAAGTGATAGAGCTACGCACTTCTTGAAGGAAGTTATTGAAAACCTTCTCCAAGAATTCTTGGTGATACATAAGAAGTCTGTCCCCTATCATCCACAAGCTAACGGACAAGCCGAGAGCAAAAATAAGATCATATGTAATGTATTGACAAAACTGGTAAACAATAAACTCTCTGATTGGGATAAATAGCTTCATCATGTTGTTTGGGCTTACCGAGTTGCCTACAAAACGGTACTCAATGCCACCCCATTTTAGATGGTTTTTGGATAGAATGCTATGCTTCCATTAGACTTCTTGGTCTTGACTTTAAAAGTAGCACAAGAGCATGAGTGGAATGGACATGAGCTGTCCTCCAGGGATTTGATCTAGAACGCTTAGGTGAAACAAGGCTACGTGCAGCAACAGGCATCTATGCTGCAAAGAAAAGACAAAAGGCATACTTTGATGCACACATCAAGGATAAAGGATTGAAAGAGGGAGACCTAGTATTGGTTTACACACTAAAATAGCATGCTCATAAATTGGAAAAAAGAGGATATGGACCCATGATCATTAATAGAATTTCCAGTAGTGGTGCAGTTCAATTGGCCACTCTAGAAGGTGACATTTTGCCAAACTATATTAGTGGATGTAAAGTCAAGTTGTATCAAGAACCTCTTACAGAGGATATGTTAATGAGACTCAACACTGCTAAGAAAAGAAAAGAAGAAGAGTTAAGGGTTAGAGAAGAGGCACAGGCAGAGGCCAAAGAGAACATTAGGCAAAATAAGTTAAGGAGATAAGGCCTAGATGTCGATCCCAATGCCCCAAGCTATCACATGGCCATGTGCCAAACTTCGGGTGCAATTTCCCCTTGAATAAGTGACTGACGTCCCTTTGTGACCATAGAGGTAGGACAAGGAAAGAACGTAAGGACTGTGAGAGCCTTGATTGACTCAGGTGCAGCAACTAGTGCACTTAGATTTTCCTACTTCCAAGATCTACAATTGAATATCAATCCCATAGAAGCTTATCTCATAGGATTGGGAGGTGTGGAAACCCCTTGTTTGGGCAAGGTGGAGCTTCCCATCTACCTTCAGGATGTCCTAATAAAGGTCAAAATGCTACTATGTCGAGGACTTATGGAACCACTTGTCTTGGGTCAAGATTGGATCTATGACCATGCAGTGAACTTAAACCTAAAAAGTCAACGTCTTCAAGTTTGGGTACATGAACAGTGCATTACATTAGAATTAGAGAATTGCATGCTCACAAATCCAAGTGTCACACATTCTCTTAGTTCTTCTAAGACTAATCTTATAGAAGAAGATGTTGTATGTGTCAAAAGCTCTATGATGCAGGAGTCAATCATGGAAGAACAGGCTCAAAGGAGAGTGGATCTCTCTTCTTCTTCAAAGACTAATGCAACCACAGTAGTTCCACCACAAAGGCAAGCATGACAATTCTAGACAACTGCTATATCAAATAGAAAGACACCATTCAACAAGAAAGCAGTTTTGGGCATGACACAGATCTGGGTACAAAAAGGAGGACAACCACCAGCCTTGCCCCCACAATTCCCATCCAGGCAACCCAACCAGGCCAGAAGGCGAATGAAGAAACTAGAACAAGCTCAACCACAAGTATCTGACAATTTCGGGTGCCTAAGAAATTAGTTGCAAGTCAACAAGGAAAATTACAAATATGGGTACCCAAGAAGCTCTTACATACACAACCAGCTATGTTCTCCCACATGAGAAAAGTCTCAACAAAGAAGCCAAGGAGAAACAAGAGTCATAACCAAGCATAGAGATCAAAAGAAGATCAACTCACCTCTTTGGTAATGGTAAGAAGACAATCCTCAAGGATATGTGTATGGAAGCCAAAATCACCAGTATCCCTTACAGAACTAAAGATCCAACCACACGGGCTACAGAATTTAAGAAACCATTCAAAGATGAAAATATCCAAAGGTGATCTCGACGCAGTCGAACATATTTTCAAGTGGATCCCTATAAGGAGGAATGGACGGCCATCATTTCGAGATCCAATGGATACCCCTCAACAAAGGCTTCATCCACATCTCCAAGAACATTGAAAGCCTTGACGTGCAACAACCATGTGCCTTTGGCATGATCGTGTCTTTTGCACCATTCAGGTCATGCATTTCCAGAGTATGCATTAATATAGAACCACATTGCACGGCCATGCATAGGCACAATTGTGAATCCCGAGCACATGAGACACATTTGACATATGTAAATTATTTTATTGATACTAACATCTTTCTTCTTGTTTAGTGACAAAATTCAAAAAGAGAGAGAGAGAGAGAGAGATATGGGTATGGAAGCCAAAGCACCAGTATCCCTTGCAGAACCAAAGAGCCAACCACACAGGCTATAGAATTTAAGAAATCATTCACAGATGAAAGAGCCAAAGGTGATCTCGACGCAGTCGAACACTGTTTTCAAGTGGATCCCTATAAGGAGGAATGGATGGTCATCGTTTCGAGATCCAATGGATACCCCTCAATAAAGGCTTCATCCACATCTGCAAGAACATTGAAGCCTCGACGTGCAACAACCATGTGCCTTTGGCATAACCATGTCTTTTGCACCATTCAGGTCATGCATTTCCAAAGTATGCATTAATATAGGACCACATCGCACGGCCATGCATAGGCACAATTGTGAATCCCGGGCACATGATGTTGAGAGTTCCATGCTCCACCCTTTTGTCCAAACCTAGATTCATTCTCATGCAAGCACATATATCCCACATGCAAGGGAATTCTCCCAAACTCCATATAAGCAAGGTCTCTCCTTCACTCCTCACAAGCCATAGAGCAATCTTTGTAAGTTCATTTCCATTTTAATTCATTCATCATGCTTTGTTATCTTTTGTTCCTTCCTCCTTAGCTTGTTAGATATGTGCATGTGAGTAGAGTAGTAGTCCTTTTTCATTTCAACATGGTATCAGAGCATAGATTCATTGTTTGTTTCCTTTTGCGTTATGATTTTTTTTATACTCATCTTTAGCATGTATGTTATTCTTAATCCCTCCCTCCCTCCCTTTCACATCTTTCTAATAAAGTGCTTCTAAGCGCAATTTCCATCTTTCTTTTTTATCCTTATTTTTTTCTGTTGCACACTATTATGAACCTGTAGAATAAATTTTTGAAGGATAGAGTAAAGGATGGCACCAAGGAACCAAATAACAAATTGGGCGCCAGACGTCCAAATACTGGAGTTGGGCGTCAGACGTCTAAATTTCTGGAGTTGGGCACCAGACGTCCAAAATCTAGAGTTGGGCACCAGATGGTAGAGTTGGGCGACTGCATGCCCAAGGCATGCCCAGACAAGCAGACCTGACAAGGCGGCCAAGTGGGACCCAGCCACTCATCATTACACGACAAAGTCTAGTACTTGCGGCGGCCAGGCTAACAAATGAAACCGCCTAGTGCATTAATTGCCCATTACTCCCATGTAACAGACTTCTCTATTGTACCGGCTCCTCACCTCTCTCCTATAAAAAGGGGAAACCTCAAGAGAGAAATACATGACAGATGATATATGATATCCGATAGGAGATAGAGCGTGTAGTGCACTCTACAGGAAATTTAGCTGAGAATGAGAGCTAGTGGATGGTTGAGTCCTGCTCATGTTATTTACTTATGCTTCTTATGTTATTTGCCATTTATGTGAGAATACTTGGGGGTTGTGTTCAGTTGTTGTTTTGTGTTTGAATGATAAGTAGTATGCTTAGCTGTGGTATGATTAGCTAATGACTGGTATTCAGATTGAGTTTGCTGCTGTGACTCTTATTTCTAAGTGCAGTTCTTAGTGATGATCTGAAGGCTTCATGATAAGTGTCTATTATGTTTATGTGATTTAATGTGTCATGTGCTTTCATGTTCTCCAAGAGTAGTGCATTTTGCATTCCCTGCACCCACACACTTCACTTCACCACCTATAGGTGAAAATTTGGCACGCCCGGTGGGACAGGGCTTCTGGAGATTTCTCCTTCCTTGAGAAATCACTTAGAATTGAGTACCCTTTCCTTTGGGAAATCATTTAGGATTGAGTGCTCAGGGCCACCACTCCTCCTCCTCTTTTGGTTTCCTAGGCGACCCTCCTCCTCCTCCTCCTCCGGCGACTCCTCCTCCTCTTTTGGCTTCCTAGGCGACCCTCCTCCTCCTCCTCCTTCTTGGCTTCTTGGGCACCTAATCCTCCTCATCCTCTCTTGGCTCTTGGCTTGGGCAACTCCTCCTTCTCTCCTTCCTAATTTCTTGGGCGACTACTCCTCCTTATCCTCCTTCCTAATTTCTTGGGCGACTACTCCTCCTTATCCTCCTTCTTGGCTTCTTGGGTGTCTACTCCTCCTCCCCCACTGGAGTAACCTCTTCTTGGGCAAAGAATCCTCCGGGGCGACCTCTTCATTGGGGCAATTTCCTTCATCAGAAGTAGTTCCAAAGATGGTCCATGACCCACACCAGAGCTAGCAAAGAGAAGCAGCTAAGCCCTAAGAAGACACAAATCAAGAGTTACCACAGAAGAAGGCCAGATCCTTACCTAACACCCATAAGAAGTCTATCTATCTCAAGCCTAGTCTCTAGAATAGAAGGGTTAGACGACAAGGCTAAAACTCAAAAGACTTTACCTCAAGACACTCTTCTTAATAAGGCTATGGCAGAGGAACTTTCCACTCTTTTGTCAAGAATAAATATTAGATTTTCTTCATTTCATGGCGGTGCTAATGAAGATCCTGAAGATCATGTACGAAGATTTCTTTCAATTTGTAAGAGTAGGGGCTTACAGCAACAACAGGACGCATTCCTTGCTCTCTTTCCATCAACTCTTGAAGGACTGGCGGACAAATGGTTCAGCCAATACGTAGAAAACCATTTCCAAACATGGGAAGCATTGAGGACCGAATTCACAGACGCATTTCGGCCAAGTAACTCTACAGAAAGAACGTTAGATGAACTTGAGAATCTAATCTTGCATATGGGAGAATCATTTTCAGAACTTATGATGTGGGCAAGGTCACTCGTGGCAAGATTGCCGGAACCACTAGGGGATTTCCTTGTTAAGAAGTGGGTGGAGAAGGCCTTGCCGAAATCCACACAGCAAAAGCTGAGAGAGCTGCTGAGACCAGATGCCACTCTGAGAGAATTTGAAGCAGCTCCCACAAGGATTGAGGTTGCACGGGTTCATTTTGGAGCACATCCGGGAAAGACTTTCCCCCAAGATGAAGACATGGTGACAACCTTGAGGAAGGAACTAGAGACCTTAAAGCTTCAAAGAAATTGAGAAGAGGACAAGGGTACTTCGGAAGGTCTCACTCAAATACGACAAGAGCTTGAAGAACTCAAAACATTAAGGGAGGTAAGAACTGGACTATGGTGTTCTCTCTGTAGTACCCAAGGACACACATCACAAGAATGTCCAAGGAGGCTAACATGCCAATTTTGTGGCAAGGGTGGCCATGAGGCCAAGGATTGTTATTTTCTGAAGGGTCTTGGAAATCAGGCTATGATGCCAGGACAACCTCCGGCAGCTCAATGGGTGGGAATGGCTCAGTCCTCCTTGTTAGGGCAACCACCCTTACCATCCACTACAACACCTCCTGTAACAACTTTTTACACCAATCAAGGACCTCAACGGTAAGAAAGTAGGCCTCGTCAGAACTGACCATCTAGGCCTATAATGTGTTACAAATGTGGGGAGTATGGACACTTCCAAAGTAAATGTTCACTTACTGAGGATGCCCCACCATGCAACAACTGTCCTGAGACACGGGATCATTATACAAGGACTGCCCAAAGTCAATGCCATCTACAAGCACACCAGGTAACTCCTGCCCCCTACATATGATCACAGTATCTAATGATGAGGGCAATGTAGACTCTCCAAGTGCTCGAGTAGTCCAACTTGAGGAACTTCCCGGGGTAATGACTAGGGCACAAAAGCAGAAGGAAGCTTTAAAAGATGCTGCCAAAGAAGCAACAGATTCAACAAAGGACAAGGCAAAAAGGACCATGGGGCATGAACCTTCTCAGGGAGTCAACCACAACCAAGACAAGGAGAAAATCTCACTGGGAAGAGTAGGAAGAAATGAAGATACTAATGAGCAAGTTATTGACAAAGCTTATGCAGTATCTAAGGAGGACCTAAGGCACTTTCAGAATGGATCTACTTCAAGGAACAATCAAGAAGGCTTTCTCATTGCAGTTCAAGTCTTGCAGAGCACCTACCAACAGGTATCTTTATATAACTTGTTAGCTATGAGTCCTGGATTCAAAGGAGAAGTAATGGCTGCCATAAATGGGTTAGACCCTGGCACCATATTAAGTGGCGGGCAAGGCTTCACTTCTTTAAATTCTCAACAAATACCTATACCCGCAACTTATAGCTCAGAACCATCTAGGATGGCACCTCTTACGGATTACAAGAGCCCTAGATTGACTGTAAGTATCAAGGGAACTCCCTTGGTAGGAGTTATAGTTGATGGGGGGTCTGGTATTAATCTAATGCCTAAGTACACAATGACATTGCTAAATCGAAAACCAACTAAGGATGCTCATTTTACAGTATCATTAGCAGACCAAAGCAAGGTAAACCCACTAGGCATAGTGGAAAAGGTTGAAGTCGTCATCCATAAGCTAAAATTTGTGTTGGATTTTGTGGTAATAACACTCCCGAAGGTGAAGGGAGGATTTCCTCTTTTGATAGCAAGGCCATGGCTACGCCATAGTAAAGCAGTACATGACTTGGGTAGTGACACCTTATGGGTGGCCGGACCAGACAAGGTAATGAGACAACTTCAGATGGAAGGAGGAACAGATGAAGCCCTAGGTACTTCTCAAGTTGTTCTACATCCAGAGCAGACTGCAGAGGAAGACAAAGAAGATAACAATGGAGAAGAGGAAAAACTATACAAGAAGGAGCAAACATTTGGGCCACACCTCCTCCACCATGGGTTCTGGAAAATCAAGAAATATCAGGATAAGAAAGGGCTCCTTCACCTTTCTGGGCATCTCCACCTCCTAATCCAAATTGGGCGCCTGCTCCACCTCCAAACAAGTGGGCGACTCCACCTCCACCTCGCAACAATTGGGCCACTCCACCTCCTATTTGGGCGCCTCCTCCACCTCCAAACAGTTGGGCGACTCCACCTCCTAGTCCAAACTGGGCGCCTCCGCCTCCAAGTAGCTGGGTCACTCCAGAGGCTTGGGCTCCATATTCTGCTCAAGGACCCCCACATTGGGCACCTGAATGGGCAGCTTATCCTCCATCTTGGGCTACCCCTACAATTGGCTGGGCAGCCCAATGGGCATCTGGGAAGCCTCACACAGAGCCATCTAAGACAAAATCACTTGACATTAAGGAAGAAGTTGATATAGGAGAGGAATTATCTAATGAAGATCTAGGCGACATAATGGACTAGATTGAGGAGACTAATAATGTTTCATGCTTTACAATAGCATTCAAGGAGAAAGAAGTAGAAGAACCTACTGTGGAGTCTGTGGTATTAAGAGAACCAGCTAAAGATGTCCGAAGAGGTAAAGTTTTGAAAGGAATTGAAGGAAGAAAAGGGATTGAAGCAAGCCAAACAGAAGAAGAACTAGTGGAAAGCATTTTTCCATTGGTGGAAGTTCCAGTGGGATGGACACAGGAAAAGACCCAGGAAATCACCATCAATGATAGTCCAGCATTCACCAAGCAAATGTTGTTTATGGACGAGGAAGAGGCAATTTTGGAGCCAGTTAAAGAAGTCAACTTAGGGGAAGAAGAAAATCCACAAAATCTTCTACTAGAAATTTGATTGTGGGACCACCCTCTTCTTCTCGTAGAGGTAATGACATTCATGAATAATTTCAAAGATGTATTTGCATGGAGTTACAAGGATTTGATAGGAATACCAAAAGAACTGGGAACACACTATTCCTCTAGTGGCAGAAGCTCGGCCAATTAGAGGGAAAATGTATAGGTTAAATCCCAAATATGCAGAAGTAGTCAAGAAGGAAGTCTAGAAAATGGAGGAAGCAGGTATCATAGTCCCTGTGCAGCATTCCGAATGGTTGTCCTCTATGGTCATAGCACCTAAGAAGCAACCTAATAAAATCAGGGTTTGTGTGGATTTTCGGGCATTAAATAAGGTAACCATCCCTGACGGGTTTCCCACCCCCTTTTTTGAACAAGTGATTGAAGATGTGGCAGGACATGTGCTGTACAGTTTCATGGATGGTTTCAGTGGGTATAATCAACTCGAAATCCATCCTGAAGATCAACCAAAAACAGCCTTTGTAACTCCTTGGGGAACCTATATCTACACCAAAATGGCTTTCGGCCTTAGAAATGCACCAGCCACTTTTAATAGAACAGTATATCTGATCTTCAACAAGTTGCTCCTAAAATTCTTAAGAATTTTCATGGATGAATTTTCAGCCTTCTCTGGAGCAGCCTGCACCACTGCAGTAGAGAACGTGCCAGAACATTTGAAGCAATTAGAACAAGTATTCCAGCGTTGCAGAGAGACAGGTTTGAAACTTAACCCTAACAAATGTCATTTTCTAGTAACCCAAGGTACCTTGTTAGGGCATGTGGTCTCTGCAAAAGGGATGACTCCAGATCCAGATAAGGTAATGTCAATTCTTAAGCTTCCAAGACCTATAAATGCTAAAGAGGTCCAGAGCTTCCTAGGGCACACAGGATATCACTACAAGTTTATACGCATGTATGTAGAGGCAGCACGACCACTTTCACGACTCACGAGTAAGAGTTTTCCTTTTCAATGGTTTGAAGAAGAAGAGTCAGCATTCACTTATCTAAAACAAAGGTTGGCATCTGCACCTATACTCATCTCACTAGATTGGTCTAAAACATTCCACGAGCATGTAGATGATAGCTTGTATGTAGTAGGAGCTATATTGACTCAACCAAGCGAAGTACACAAATTAGATCAACCCATTCATTACGCAAGTAGGCTCCTCTCAAAAGCCGAGAAGAACTATAGCACCACAGAAAGAGAAGCATTGGCTATTGTATTTGCCCTCAAGAAATTCAGGCACTATTTATTAGGCACTACATTCACAGTGATTACGGATCATCAGGCTTTGAAATATTTGTTGAATAAGCCACAAGTTGCAGGAAGAGTATGAAGATGGTTGCTTCTCTTCCAAGAATTTGACTTTGAAATCGTACAGAGAAGCAGTAGGCAACATGTCATTGCAGACCACCTCTCTCGCATCAGGCATCCAAGGCAAGCAACAAAGGGGGTAGAAGATGATTTCCTAGATAGCCAAATCTACCAGGTAAATATAGCACCTACATGGTATGATGATTTAACTCTCCTTCTAGGAAAAGGCCAATTTCGTACTGGGTCTACTCCATTGGAAAGGCGTAGACTCCTCCTAAAAAGTAAGAATTTCATGATGGCAAAAGATACCCTCTATAAGGTTGGTCCTGATGGGATGTACAGAAGGTGTCTTCAACCACATGAAACAGAAATTGTTCTTCAGTTGGCACAGGAGGGAAAGTCTAGTGGTCATTTTCCTGGACATATCACTGCACTGAGGATACTCCAAAGTGGCCTATGGTGGCCATATATCTTCAGAGATGCCACTAAATTTGCCAAGGCATGTGATGTCTGTCAACGATGTGTGCCCAAACCAACACGACAAAGGAACCAACCTCTTAATATCTCTGTAGCGTGGCAACCCTTTGAGCATTGGGGAATAGACTTTGTTGGCCCTATTTTCCTAGTAGCACAAGGTTCAGGAGCAAAGTATCTTTTAGTAGCGACGAACTATGCCACTAAGTGGGCTGAAGTCATAGCCAGTAAGGAATGTACTGCTGAAACGGTACCCAACTTCTTGTATAATTACATCTTTTGCAGATATGGATGCCCAATAGAGGTCACAACAGATCAAGGATCCCATTTCGTCAACAAGGTGCTAACTTTGATTTTTGAAAAGTATCAAATCTTCCATAAGAAGTCATGTGCATACTACCCAAGGGCAAATGGGCAGGCGGAGAGCACAAATAAGGTCCTCATGCTCTTACTAAGAAAAACATGCTTACAGTTTCGTAATACATGGGGCTAGGCATATCTTGGAACCTTGTGGGCCTATAGAACTTCTTTCAAGGCCACAACAGGACATACTCCATTTGAGTTAATGTATGGAATACAAGCCATTGCTCCTTTTGAGTTCTTTCATGGCTCCAACCGCGTGGGAACCAATCGAATTCCTGGATTTACTAGCGCTCTCTTAGCCAACATTGTGAGGCTACAACTTCTTGAAGAAATGAGAAAGATAGGCAATGATACTCTAGTGACAGTACAAGAAAAAAGAAAACAGGATCATGATGCACACCTCTGGACATCAAAAATTAAGGAAGGAAACTTAGTTTTGTTGTACCATCCGCGACTATTTGAGAAGAAGGCTAAGAAGAAGTTCATGTCGAGATGGAACGGACCTTTTAGGGTCATACGCACACTTCCAAAAGGGGCAGTACAAATCTCCACATTGACGGGCACAATACTTCCCTTAGTCAATGAATCTAAGCTAAAACCCTATGTGGAAAGATAGGAAGAAGAAAGTTTGCCCTTGTATATAATGTATATACCTTTATGTTGTTCCCTTTAGTTTATGTCATTCCCTTATTTAGATATTGGATTTTCTCATCGATCTTTTTCACATAACTCATTTATCCACTATCATTTTCCTCTCATAGGCTTCCGCTTCAAACTTCTTCTATCTCTTATCACAGATATTCTCTTTCCTTTTCCTTCTGATGCCACCTCTCTAGGCCAAGAATGGCAATGGGTTCTCGGATCACTTACCTGGGCGACCCTCCTCCCATTCAACCACTTGGGCGAGCCTCCTCCCAATCACTTCTAGGGCCACTTGGGAGACCCTCCTCCTTTTCCACCTCTTATCAAGAATTAGGCGACCCTCCTCCTTTTCAACCTCTTATCAGAATTGGGCGACCCTCCTCCCTTTCAATCATTTGGGCGACCCTCCCCCAAATTACCTTGAATAAGGCGACACTCCTCCTAGTGGCCAAGCTAAGCGACCCTCCTCCCACACAAAGCTAGGCGACCCCTCATCCTCCCACTTTACTAATTTACTCACTCGACTTCCATGGGACTTAGGCAACCCTTCTCCCTCTCACCTTCAAGAGGCGACTCTCCTCCATATCAACTTCAATGTCAAACTAGGCGACTCTCCTCCACATCAACTTCATAGTGAAACTCGGCGACTCTCCTCCCTATCAACCTCCATGGCCACCCTCCTCCCTCTCATCCTCAATCCTCAATGTACCAACATGGGCGACCCTCCTCCCTCTCAACTTCCCTCAATGTCCCAACTTGGGCGACCCTCCTCCCTCTTACCCTCCATCACCAACTTGGGCGACCCATCCTCCTTTGCGACCTACTTCCCAACTCCCATTGGGCAACCCACCTCCCTCTCACCCTCATAGCCATTCTATGAGCGACCCTACCACCTTCCCCCCTCCTTTCTTGGGTTTTAGTTGAAACACCTCATCTCCTCCTCATTCTAGCCTCCTTACGAATCTCAATGACGACCCCTCTTGCCTCACTTCAAGCATTGGCTACCCCACCTCTCCAACTTCACCAACTCTTTGCCTTGCCTTCAATACTTAACCCCTCCACCCCCTTGTCTAGGCAACTTCTCCACCTCCCACTCAATTAATTCTTCAAATTGGCATCTCATTATCAATGGTAAGAACACCACATCTACACCTATCTCTTCTCATCCATCAATGAACCTTTCCCTCCTAACCTCCTACCACCTTCATGAGTGAATTCTCTACCTATAATCAGCACTCATTCCCCAACAGCATACTCTCCACTTTTTCCACCCTCTCATCATCTTCACTAAAGTACATCTCCCTCCTCTTCCTCACTTTAATACGACAAATCCTCCCCATGGGCGACCCCACCTCTCATCTCTACAATATTGACCTAGGGTGACCCCTCCTCCTACCTTTCACCAGGGGCGACACTCCTCCAACCTCTAGTATCTACCTAAACCATCATCTTTCCATACCTGGAACAACCCTGCTCCACCTCTACACCCCTCGATTAATCATTCCCTCCAACCGACTACCACATAAGGCGACACCTCATCTCCTCTAACCTACTGGTACCTCCCACTCCACCAAAGGCGACCCACCTCCTGGGCGACTTACCTCCTCCCTATCTAAATCGGTCTAAATCTAAGCATCATCCCTCACTATGATGACCCCTCCTAGAAAACCTACCCCTTTCAAGGCAAGAGGTAACCCAACAACAAAGGCGACCACTCCTCTAGACTTGGGCGACCATCCACCATATTTACCATTCCTCCCAAGATTGGCGACCCTCCTCCATTTTGCTGAATAAGGCGACCACTCCTCCCAGATTTGGGCGACACTCCTCCAAATTTACCATTCCCTCCTAATCCCGAATTTGGGCGACCCTCCTCCAAATTTTCCTTTCCTATTTAGGTGACCCCTCCTTTATAATTAGGCGACTCCATCCTTAATAACTAATTCTATCTTCCATAATAGATCCGATGCCCACTTAGCGTTTTACCCTCCACCATCGAGGCGACCATCACTCATACTCCGTAGAAACCATAATTTCGACCTGATAAGAACTGTCCACACTAAATTTAGCCTTGCGAATTCCAGTGATCACTATTGCTCAACATACCACATCGCCAACATTCAGCACAGCTCACTAACAACCCCAGCCACGGAGTGCACAGATAGCGTTCGCCAACCAGCAGTGCAGAATCGTGTCCCCTGTACTGTAGAATTCCGTTTTACCAATTGAACACTAGTCCTCCGAATTGCTCTCTCCAACCGCCTCTCTGTCTCTGCATCAGCAAACTACATCAGCTCTGCAATCTTTGCCTCAACGATATATGATTTTTAACTGCCAATGATACAATCTTCAAGCTGTGTAGCATTCCCACAACAAGGACAAGCAGGTCATTCCTTGATACATTTAGCCAGCATCATCGACTGCTTCCTGAACGCAATTCCCTCCAATTCCAAATCCGCATCTCTGTCCAACTCCATAATCGGAAGTTATTCTTCACCATTTCCCTGGCAACCAATCTCTAGACGCTGAGCAAGCTCTCGAGACAAGCTGATTCTGTTCGATCATACAAAAATATTTGAGTCTCTACCTTGAATATGGCTTCTTCTTCTGTAGAGATAGAAGAAACGTTATCAGAATTCAAAACCAACACCGAAAGTGCCACTAGCCAATCCAGTTCTAACGAAGACTCTAGTGATTCCCTTTATGTGGTCTCTGAGGAAAACCCTTCAGAGTCCGAATCACTGGAAGAAGAAAATCAGCAGGAGGAAAGCACAACTCAAGCAGCAAATACTCAGCCAAGTATTCACCAGGACTCGGCTACATCTTCAGCAAATGTGGCAAATGTGGCCACAACCACAGAGATCCTCATTTCCATTCTTGGCGAAATCACCTTGAAATTGGACTTAAGCATATGTGGTAAGCTTCAAAATTCATTTACTTTAGAAGAATTGAAGCATATGGGTTTACTCACAATCTCGAATGCCAAGCTCCCCTCACTTAGTGACCCTCAAACTTGTGGTATGGAGGTCTTGACACTCTTCAAGTCCTTCCCATCCCTTTCTGGAGGAAGAATCACTAAAGAAAATCTCGCTCTGATGTTGGGAACCCAAGGGATTCCAGAATCTCAGAAGGCAGTCACCTATGTAGAGTTGGCCATTCCAGATATATTGCAGACATGTACGACTAGCTTCTCCACTCCCAATTGTAGTGAGGTAATGATGCAGAGGCTCCTATTATTCAAGGCATTTTTCCTCTTGAAGGACAATTTACATTTCACGGATGTGAAAGTATGTGAATCTCTTCTTTGCTTCGCCCAAGCAAAGCCCTACCCATATCATAAAATTCTGCTTCAGTCACTAGTAGAACAAAACAAAAGGTATGGGCAGCAGGTAGGCAAAAAGGCTCTGACCTTCAAAGTGGTAGGAGATCACATCATGCTGTATATATATAGGTACTTTGCAGCCCTCCATGCAAAAGATGAGTCACGCCCGACATCATCAAAATATCCACAGACAACGCACCCTCGAAAGAAACGAAGAGCCAAGGTTTAGAAGGATTCTAGAGAGCTCCTCGACACGCTTCCAATCGACCAGCAAGGATATGCTAGAGCATCAAAGAAGGTACGCACATCAGCCAACACTCCCTTCCCACCTATCAAATTAGTACCTACTTCATCCAAAAAACCTTCTTCTTCTGTTCAATCCCCTCCACCTTCACAAATCCCACACACTTCAACCGTACCTACTACACCCATTGCCCCGCCTCATTCCAACCCAACTCCACCTCCCGCTTCCACCATGACCACTCCCATTACCATTGATCCACCCATAGATCCAATTCATCTCCAATTTCCATCATGTCCCACACCATCACCTTCCCCTCCACAACCCGCACCACCCCACTCCCCATCTCCCCAGCCACCATCTCATCCACCTTCGCCCCTCCCACCAGCATCGACACCTATTCCCCCAAGTCACACACCACTCCCACATACGGTACCTCAAACCTCCATTCAATCACCCCCGTTCGATATACTACCCTTCCCACCACCATTTCGGTTCTCTCCTTCTCGCCACAACCCTCCCACAGATTTACCTCCGCAACCCTTTCTTGATGCATCTAGTGCAGAGCAGCTATCCACGAATGAGAAGTACAAGAAACATATCTGGCCCCTAGTTCCCAATCACTTACAGGATATGTGCCAAATGGATGTTGCAAAAAACAGATTTTCTGAGATTTCTAACAAAATTATGGAGGACAGGCAGGCATGTATGAATCTAGAGCATCGGCTACGCCATTATACTCACATGTTGAGTGAAGAATTTCTCAGAGTAAGTCTAGTCAGCAAGGAGTTGTACATGCAAATTGCAGAATTGTCTACCCACTGCAAGGACGCACGCAGACTTGAAGACAAGGTAAAAAACTTGGAAGCATTTCTGCAGGATGAAGAAGAAAAGACCAAAAGGCTGAAGGCTGAAAATAAAGAATTAAGATCAGCTAACAAGAACCTCTTGGCTGAGAATGCACTGCGTAAGAAACAAAAGGATGCGCTAAAATCCAAATTTAGTGCAGTAAAGGCTTTGCTCACATCTTGTGACACTGAGGACCTCACTCCAACACGAGATAAAGGAGAAACCAATCAGGAAGTTACTCAAAATAAAGACCAGCAGAACAGTTCAGCTGAACATCATAGGCCGGGGAAGGAGCCTGCATGTGACTAGTCTCACTATGACTAGTCTCATTGTCATATGGACAAGGATCATTATTTTTTGTTGTCCAGTTTTCTAGTATTTTATTTTTGCACAGTGTCATAGTTTACTTTTGCACAGTTGTATAACTCTTGGAACTTTATTTTGTACCGACAGAACTCATAGTTCTTTTTGGAAGCTCATGGTGTAATTCTTCCCTTTCTATCTTTTTGGCAGCTCATGATGTAATTCTTCCCTTTCTATCTGGAATTATCTGATGTAATCTCTCCATTTATTCTCTTGTAACACCTCAGTTATGTATTTTTCCCTTCTCTCCCTTATCTCTCCGAGACGGAGAGACACTAGTGGCGGGCAACCTGTAGAATAAATTTTTGAAGGACAGAGTAAAGGATGGCACCAAGGAACCAAATAACAAATTGGGCGCCAGACGTCCAAATACTGGAGTTGGGCATCAGACGTCCAAGT
Organism: Ceratopteris richardii; assembly: GCA_020310875.1. NCBI lineage: Eukaryota > Viridiplantae > Streptophyta > Polypodiopsida > Polypodiales > Pteridaceae > Ceratopteris > Ceratopteris richardii. The sequence continues at coordinate 29,822,652 of CM035429.1, forward strand.
TCTGGAGTTGGGCGCCAGACATCCAAAATCTGGAGTTGGGCACTAGATGGTAGAGTTGGGCGACTGCATGCCCAAGGCATGCCCAGACAAGCAGACCTGACAAGACAGCCAAGTGGGACCCAGCCACTCATCATTACACGACAAAGTCTGGTACTTGCGGCGGCCAAGCTGACAAATGAAACCGCCTAGTGCATTAATTGCCCATTACTCCCATGTAACAGACTTCTCTATTGTACCGGTTCCTCACCTCTCTCCTATAAAAAGGGGAAACCTAAAGAGAGAAATACATGACATATGATATATGATATCCGATAGGAGATAGAGCGTGTAGTGCACTCTACAGGAAATTTAGCTGAGAATGAGAGCTAGTGGATGGTTGAGTCCTGCTCATGTTATTTACTTATGTTGCTTATGTTATTTGCCATTTATGTGAGAATACTTGGGGGTTGTGTTCAGTTGTTGTTTTGTGTTTGAATGATAAGTAGTATGCTTAGCTGTGGTATGATTAGCTAATGACTGGTATTCAGATTGAGTTTGCTGCTGTGACTCTTATTTCTAAGTGCAGTTCTTAGTGATGATCTTAAGGCTTCATGATAAGTGTCTATTATGTTTATGTGATTTAATGTGTCATGTGCTTTCATGTTCTCCGGGAGTAGTGCATTTTGCATTCCTTGCACCCACCCACTTCACTTCACCACCTACAGAACCATAAGGTTCACCACTATGATAGAAGCTTCACTATCTCCCTTTAATCATTCCCCATTTGTTGATCATTTATTAATTAAGTTAATTTGTTAACATCTCTACAATATTAGCCTGCAATTTTCATAGGTTTCTCTTTCCCCTATTTTATTCTACTCCTGAATCTGTTCTTTGAGTTTTCTGGAGATTGCAGTCCATAGAATCATGGAAGAAGATTATGTTCTCTTTTGCCTACACTCAAATCTATGATGAATGTGCTTTTAAGCACACTAGATTAAGGACTGCACTACACTCTCCCTTGGTGAATAAATTATGCATCTCACAAGTTGAGGGCAACGAACAGAACAAAGCTGTTGAAAGGAGGTCGAAGCAAACCACCGTCATTCTATCTACCACCATTGCATCATCTAGCAGAGGAGTTGTTTCACTGTGCATATTGGAGAGAAAACAATGACAAGCCAAATTCGTAGGAGATTAAATGTTCAGGTAACTAGCTACTAGACTCGGGAGAAAGTGAATACATCTACGAGACATGGAGGGAGAGCAGTACAGACTGAGTCATTCTTCCAAGAGCTACACCTTGAGGAAAACACAGAACTGCAACATCATTCTTTGGAATAAGAGAAAGAGTGCAAAGCTCTTTGTTATAGCTAACACACTTCAGAGGCAACTACACTATTAGGCATCAGACCTGGCCAACTATGACAACATAATTCTGATGATCTGATGGGCAAAGAAGGAGAAACAACCTATTGCATCACCTTGAATTACACCAACACAGCTCACCAGCAAAATGTCCACCGCAGGGTTCATCATGCAATGCCCTCAAAACTAGGGCTGCTTCTTCTTCCTCGAGACATCTCCGATAAATGCTTTCATGTACAAAATATCGATAGAGCTGCCCACCAATGATGCTAAGGTGCTTCGCCAATGCTAAGAGTTTTTGCTTCTCTCTCTTGCTTGCTCCTGGCGGATATTTAGTGGTGCATAAGAAGTTCACCAAGTCGGCATACCAAGGTACTTTAGCATCAACCTGGAATAGATGCCCATCAGGAGCATCATCGGGCACACCAGAGATTGGCTCCTCATTAAGAATTCGTGATAAATGGTCAGCCAATATATGCGCTTTGCCTGGTTTGGTTACCACTGTGAACTGAAATTCTTGGAGGAGTAGCATCCACCTCATCAATCATCCTGATAGCTCGGGTTTATTAATGATGTACTTTAGGGCTTCATGATCCACATAAAACGTGAAATGTTTTCCCATCAAGTAATGCCGATACTTGTTTACCGCAAAGATCATCGAGAGGCATTCCTTTTCTGTAGTTGTATAGTTTCTTTCTGTGCTATTCAAGTTTCGACTTGCGTAATAAATAGGGTGGTCCAACTTCCTTTCATCAGCTTGGCATAGCACTGCTCCAACCGCAGTATGAGAAGCATCTGTGTGCACATGAAATTCTTTCATCCAATCAGGTGCTACTAAAATTGGCGCATTTATCAATTTATTTTTGATCAATTCGAATGCAACTTGACACTCTCCAGTCCATTGGTATTGTTGGTCTTTCCTCAAAAGATTCGTCAGTGGTGCTGCTATTGATGCAAAATTTAATATAAATCGTCGGTAATAATTAGCATGCCCCAAGAATCCTCTAAGTTGCCGCAAGTTTTGCGGAGGTGGAAGTTGTCCAATTTTTTCCACTTTATCCTCGTCAACCGCGATCCCTTTTTCGGAAATAACATGTCCCAAAAGCAATCCTCTTCGTACTCCAAATGTACACTTTTCAGGATTTAATGCGATGCCTTTTTCGATGCTTCTTCTTAAAATAGCTTCGATCCTCTCCATCATGTTTTCATCATTGCCTGTGATTGCAAAATCATCGAGGAATATCTCCATCCAATCCTGCAAATAGTCTTGATACGTAGCTATCATTGCTCTCTGGAATGTGGCCGGTGCATTGCATAATCCAAATGGCATCACACGATATGCATACGTACCCCATTCTGTGGTGAAAGTAGTTTTTGATTGATCCTCTTCATGGATTTGGATCTGGTTGTACCCGCTGAAACCATCCAAAAATGAGTACAATTTATGGCCAGCCACTCTGTCCAAGATTTGATCAGTGAATGGCAAAGGGAAGTGGTCCTTTTTTGTGCGCTCGTTCAACTTAGTACGATAATCTATGCAAATACGGATTTTCTTATTTTTCTTCGGAACCACTACAATTGGTGATACCCATTCGCTGGATGCGATGGGATATATGAATCCTGCTTCCAATAACTTAGTCAATTCTAGCTTGATCAATTCCGAGTAGATTGGATTTGTCCGCCTAAGTCGTTGACATATTGGTCGGGTGCCTTCTTCCAAATCTATATAATGTTGGCAGATTCGGGGATCAATTCCTCTCAGATCACTGTATGACCATGCAAAGGCCTTGCTGAAATTTTTGAGTGCCAACTTAATACAATCTCGTACTCCATTTGGTAGCTCTGACCCCACGCTCACGAACTTTTCTGGAAAAACTTCCCATTTTTCCACCTGAGTTTCTCGCGAATATTCCTTATTCCTTGATGACGTTGTGATTGGAAAGTGTTCCCCGATCACGCGTGCATGGTTGGCCAGTAAATCATTGTTTTGTTCTTTTTCAACCGCACCCAATTTCTTTAGTTCAGCTTTTGCAATGGCTTCCCGCACTTTAGTTTTACTTTCCGCTTCTTTGTCTCATCGTCGACTTCTCCTTAGAAGCTCTTCTTCTAGCATTCTAACCCTTTCACTCAACTGTTGCACTTCCATTGTCGGAGCTAACTCCAGTTTCAACTCTTCTTTTGAAGTTCCCTTCTCCAGGGATTGAGTAGCTTTATTTTCCTTTGCGTATATACTCAACATGTAGCACTCAAATTCACTTGTATGTGTCAACCATCCCAGCAACTCCTGGTCTGAATCATCCTTGTAACATAGAGGATCTATGTACTCACCCACTTTCGCATGTTGGAGGTTGGCCGATTGCAGATTGAATCCATCCTGTAAAAGGTCCTTGGAAGTCTCCGTGCGCAGGGCAAATCTTACGCGCGCCATTTCTTGTCTAACCTTTTCCTTTGCTTTTTGCTCCCTTTCCTCAGCTGTTGTCGATTTCTTGCCGGTCGAGTTTGGAGACACTTGAAGTTGTATTCGATCAGCCTTTGGTCCAATTGTGATAAATCCTGTGCGCCAATCGTGCACACATTCAGCTTGCACCAGCCATGGCCGTCCAAGTAAGATCGAGAAGGTATCCTCTGAGGTCCTTGGTCTTACTATCAGATAATCAACTTTAAACTCTAGACCGCCCACAACCGTGCTTACATTCTTCAAAAGACCCGCAGGCTTCACTTGTGTTTGATCTGCCATTCTCAAGGACATCGGCGTTTCTTCCATGTGGTTGAGGCCCAAAGCTTTCATCATGAACTCAGTCATAAGGTTGACTGCGGCTCCACTATCTAACTGAGCGCCAGGGACTGCATACCCTTTAATCTCGACTGTCACAGCTAGAGCATTTGAATCAATTTGCGTCGTAATACTTTGAATGATCCCTTGGACATCTTTATCTTGTCTCTTTTTATCTCGAGCTTTCCTCGGCTTCTTAATATATTCGTTGTAGAATTGTTTCCTATATGCAGGTGAACATTTTAGTAATGTGCCAATATCCAGCGTGACTTCCGTGTCAGCGAGCAATTTTACAATGTCCACTTCCTCCAAACTTTGTCTTTCCTTCCTACTCTTAGGAGCCTTCAATCTTTCAGGGAATGGTGCTATGCCCGGCACAAACTCCTTGGTCACTGGTGGAAGAATCTCTATCTCTTCCCCATCCTCAAACTCTTGCTGCTCAGCAAATCCTCCAACTTGGTTTTCTACCTCTCCATGTTCAACTATCTTCTCTTGACTTGCTTTTCCATTTTCACCTTCTGGATTTTTCTTCAAATACTCTTGAGTTCTTGTGACTACTGCCACAGTTGGCTCTTTATGCGGTTTCTTGGCCTCGTAAGCATCCACAAAGTGCATTGATGAGCTAGAGCCTTCTTGAGGGTTCGGTGTCTTGAAGACTACTCCGATTGTAGGAACGTGCTCTTGAGCTCTGGATGTGGAATGCATATGAGTATCAACATAATTCGAGGACCCTACTGGTCCTTTTTCCTTGCCGGCGGCGGCTCTTTGTTTTGGACAATCTTCATCAAAGTGGCCCTCTCCACTACAGTACCTACATAGTGGGGTATAATCAATTGGTTTCTTTTTGTTTGGACATCTAGATTGAGTATGGCCAAAGCCATGGCATCTCTAGCACTGGATTGGACCATCTCTTCTTTGATCACGTGTAGCTCCTCTTGGATAGTCTCCTCCTTGACCCTGAGCACCATATCCATAAGTAGGTCTATTTTCCCAACGAGATGTAGGTGGGACACTTTGAGCGGGCAATCCCGTGTAAGGTCTTTCTCTTGTATCTCCCGATTTCATGGTCCTCTCCTCATAGGCTCTCTTGTTATAACATCGGTCCTCTATGTGATTTGTTCTTCCACAAAAAGTGCAACACATTCTAGGTGGTGATCTATCTGTGAATACTCTCGAGACTATAGGGCATTCTGAAGCCAAAATGACCGTAACCATGGCACTTTCCACACCATGTATTTGATAGAAACACTTGATTGGGGTTTGTAGTTACCTCGGGTTTTACTGTGTATGTTTCCTGGGTCATTGTGGTAGCTTTTATAGCTTGTGTGACCAACTCCAATATTCGTTCTTCAGTTAGCGCAGGCTTTACCTCGCTTGGCGTGCTAGTGGCAGCTACAAAAGCTGGGGTCGTCAATGCAGGACTACCTTGGCCCGGATCTTTCATTGGTATGTTACCTGGGCCTCCCATTGGCTCGTATAAGAGCTCCATCTTCCTTTGTTGGCATAATTGTACTTCTTCCAAAAGCCTTGCTTGTTCCTTAGCATCCATTAAAGTTGCAGGTCTTGTCAGGCTGATATGCTGCTGTGCTGTAGGATCTCTCAATCCCGAAATGAATCTTCTTTTCAATGTCTCATCGTTCGGGGCATTCACGCCCATCTTTCTTACCAACATTTCCATTCTCTGAATGTAGTTATCGATGCTCTCATTGACTCCTTGTCTCAAGTAATCCATCTGTTGGGCCAATCTATCTTGGAAGCCTTGTCGTCGAAACTTTGCCAAGAAGGCTTCCTTGAGCATCTGATAAGTTCCACACTCTTGAGGTGTCAAATTCCCATACCAGTTGGCTGCCTCATCACGAAGAGTAGCCGGAAAGATCCTTAACCTTTGAGCCTTGTCCACTACCTCATTGGCCGCACACGTAACCTCAAATAGTTGGATAAAACTATCAGGATCCTCATCCCAAGCACCTGAGAACTTGGTGAAGTCCCCCAAGTGAACCGAGATCCGTTGAGCCATTTCAAACAGAGGTGTGATGTCAATATCACTCCGATCCCAGAAATTTAGCACACGCGGCCTCAGAATCCCTCCTTCAAACTTTCGCACTTGATTCACGACTCTCCTACGGGAGTACACGTTTTTAGCAGATTTCTTCGAGCCAGTCGAGGTTGACTCACCTTGCGATTCCTGCCTATTCCTTTCTCGTTCAAGTGCTCTTCTCTGAGCTCGTTCCTCTCTTTGCGTTTGTGTTGCTCCTGAGGATGAGCTCCCCTCGCTCATGTACTAGACCTGGAGTCCGCAAGCTCGGCCAACATGTGGCGCTAGGCGAACCTATGGCACTCTCTTATAGAGACGTGCCAAGCTTTTCCCGGCAAACGCACCAAAATGTTTGGTTCTAATGCTCAAGGAAAAAGTGATTATACGAGACTTTATTTTGTTCAAACCCCTCGGAATCGGTCCAATTGGATTACCTGGAGCCCATAATTATCCCTCGAGGAATCCTTCCTTTGTATATGTACTAGTTCATATGCTTCCCGGCAAACGCACCAAAATGTTTAGTTCTAATGCTCAAGGAAAAAGTGATTATACGAGACTTTATTTTGTTCAAACCCCTCGGAATCAGTCCAATTGGATTACCTGGAGCCCATAATTATCCCTCGAGGAATCCTTCCTTTGTATATGTACTAGTTCATATGCTTCCCGGCAAACACACCAAAATGTTTTCCCCTTAACCCAAGGGAAAGTGCATACACACAACGATATTTTGCCTGAACTTTTTGATGTTAGGCCAACTTTTATCACCCAAGGTTCCCAATTTCACTCCAATGTAACCTTGGAGAAGACTGAAACATACATGCACAAAGAAATATCCGACCCCAGTGATTACTTCGAACAGCCTCTCTCTTTCCGGGTTCACCCTTTCTTCCTTTTTGCTATTTTGCACTCACGCGTACACACACACATTCATACGAGCACCTCCCTCCACATGCGTACTCTCTTACACATTTGCATTCAACATTGTATTGCACATTCCAATAATCGAAGCATTTGTTTAGCCATACAACAGTTTATATAAGCGCAATAAAGCATATCTAAGCATCCCAATGGTCGAGAATTTCCTTTTTGTTGTATTCAACCATGGCCTAAACAATTACAAAAAAAAAAACTTTTCCAAGCATTAGTTTAGTATGGGCCTTGCTTTTGATCTTCATTCGAGTATGCCCATATTGAGAGTATATCCACACCATTTCATTCTATGCCTACTCCTTCCTCGGGTTTGATGGTTCTGTATTTTTTTTTCCGTGTAATTTAGACTATGGAACCGGAGTGGAGCTCAATTTGATGACTAAAAAACAGGCCCTGACGAATTAACACTTTCATCGCATTTAGCGTCATATATATATATACTAATTGCAGAAGAACCTGCATCAATTTGGCCAAGCATTTTTCAAAATAAAAGGGATGCAAATCTGAAGCAGTAATACTAATTATTTCATGCACAGTGAAGCTTGTATATTTTCACAGGTGACTGCATCTTTGCTATCACAAGGAAATGAACAATCTACTCATGCCATGAGTCTGCATACAATTAGGAACATGTATGCTCCCTGAATTTATGCAGTTTCCAATGTTAACACAATACGTGACTGCAAGATAACAGCAACAGACATAGCGATTTCCTATTGATTTCGTTTCTCTTTTCTCTCTTTTTGTGTGTTCTGGAACCACTCGGAAAATGTACTAAAATGGAACTGGTTTACAAAGTTCAGAACCATAAAAACATCTCTGCATCCGCTTAGCACAATGACTCAATAGGATTATCGTTTTCCTTTGTTATGGAAGTACTAACTTAATTGAGAATTTGAACAAAGTGACATCAGCGAACATAGAAAATCCTTTCTCTACCTTATATGGCATCTCCGGTGCCAGCCATTAAATGCCCATAGTATATTAAAAGTCTGCTAGGTGTAATATTGAAACGAACATGTTTTGTGAGCAAGTTGACTGTATGAAGGTTGTTCGTTCAAAATGCACAGTAACATCTCTGTCTAAAACCGAACCTCCATTACAGAATTATGCGGCTTGAAGAAATGAAAGCTAAATCAATTCAAATTCAGGCGAGAACTCGTCGGAATTAATTTGCCCAAGGTGAATGAGTTCAACTATGCAGGTATGTGCATGGAAAGAGCATCCGGGTATTATCTAAAGCTAATCACATAAAGCACAGTGACTCCCTTCCAAAATAAACGAAATTTAGGTAAGGTCAAAGCTCAATTTCCTTACATGGAAATAAACACAACTCCAGATAGAAATGCTTGGGGTGGATGATGCCCTCTTCCTTCGTTAGCCTAAAGTAGACCACGTCCTCGAGCTCCTGCCTCCGGTGCTCTCTCAACATCTGCTCCACTCTACCTTCTTCAACTCTAGATGCCTCTATCGTCCTTGATCCCTTTCCAGTTAACCGTGGCCACCCATGATCTTTGATTGTCTCCTTTTTTCCAATCCCCCTCCCAAGAGCAAAAGGAAGGTCTTATCTTCTTGCATCCTGATCAGCATTGTAACCCCCTTTTTTTTCAAAGTACTTTTTTCTCTCCCCTGATATGGACAGTTTTTTTCTCTGTCCCTGAGGTCCCCAAAAAAGATAAGATAATGTCGACGAAGCAGCCGCCCCCACCTTTTGCATTGGGATTGCCGCCCACCCCAAACGAAAAAAATTGACGCTCAGTTAGATGCAGCTAGGAGTCAGTTCGTAACAAGCTGCGGATGGAAGCGATATCGTGTTCCCAGCAGCCTTTCCAGACTCAGCGATTCTCTAAGCCGACGCCCCCCACCCAAGCAAATCTGTAGACTCCCATAAAACCCTGAGAGAACCGAACTTCTGTGTCTGCTCCTCACCCTCTTTCCAGCTGTCTCTATGCACACCATCTCCTCTTTTCTGTCAGGCTATCGCACGTGACATGGTCAAGATGCCCAGAATTTTTTATCCCTTCCCGCCTGTGCGGTTCTTCTCCCAAAAAATAATCAGCCAAAAGCTGTTGTATTTTCCGTTTTTTCACGCCTCTGATAAAGGGTCATCCCGTTACTCCCATTCCTCTTTTTTTTTTGTCATGATCCTCATTGTCTGCTAATGAAGTACCTTTTTCCAAATCTGCCAAGAAATCGACATGAAACGGATTTCTGGTTTCTGACAAGTGTCCATAAGGTGGCAAGGAATTGTTATGAACCTGTAGCAAAACGTGAAGGTTCACGAGACGAAGTGGTCCCATGTGCCATCGACCCGTGACTTTGCAATATCTTGTTTTTGGAACTTCAAGATTATTTTTGGCATGGCCTCTCGAAGTACTCTTACTCTACGAAGGCTACCTTTCGAAATACAATTTTCCACACTTTAGCAAGCAACCCACCTTTGACATAGGTGATATAAATATTTCCTTTGGCGTAGGTCCAATGGCAACTAGTACTTCTTAGACCTTATTCAAGCAATGGCATCCCTGCATGTCTTCCCTTCCTCCCACAAATGTGAATCATCACGGCATAGCAGCCTTGAAAACACCTATGAGTGCCGCACTCTCTAGAGTGATTCGCTATCCTCATCCACAAAAAACCATGCATAGCTTCACCCATACTGATCTTGATCCCTGTGTCCAGATTTGAGTGGATCTTACTACCACCAGCCATCAGTTCTTCTTGCAAAACACCTATATTCAAACAAATACTTACCAAGATGGAACATGTTAGTGCATAAAAATTACCAATTTTTTAGCTAACAGTTTTGGAAAAGAAGGGAGATCCACAACACTCTTGCCTGGAACTGATGAAAGTTGACATGCATATGAAGATCGAGTCTTATGCTGCCATACTTGTCGGATTCCTGCCTTCTATCCAATTTTTGCTCCTAGATGGGTGGTAATTCTTGTGTGGGTATGGTAGGGTGCAGTGATGCACACAAGGTTGGGGGAATTTCTGTCACATCCATCACCTCTCTGTGTCAGCTTTGGAGGGGTAGTTCATGATACTGTCCTACAAGTTCCAACAATTTTACGATCAAGGTCATGTTTTCTATGGAGATGGGTAACTCGACCTCACCTATGCAGGGGGTTTCCAATCCACCTAGTCTAATGAGATAGGCTTCAAGAGGCTTAATTTCATATTCCTTGAGTTGAATTGCATTTGTGGCTGCACCTAAGTCAATTAAAGTCTTACACTGCATGTGCATGGGTTCCTGGCCTAGGTTGATATTAATGAATGGTCTCCTATCTATGATACTGGGGACATCTCCTCTGCCAAGTTGGAACATAGCTACGGGATATCGTGGGATGTCAACCAATTGAGGTTCTGTCACTAGTCCTCTCCTCCATAGTCTCATTCGCCTAATGTGTTTCAACACCTCCACTTGAGCTTCGACTTTGATTCATTCCTCTTCTTCCTTTTACTTCTTGGAAAGAGTTAGTCATTTAAGCATGTCTACGATTAAAGATTCCTGATATATCTTAACATGGCACCCACTAAGATAATTAGGTAATACTTCTCCGTCAAGAATTGCTAACTGAATTGCACTGCTAGTCGATATCCTATTGATGATCATGGGTCCATAACCTCATTTCTCTAACTTGTGAGCATGTTGTTTCAAGGTGTAAACTAGCACCAAATCTCCTACTCGTAATCCCTTGTCTTTAATATGAGCATCAAAGTAGGCTTTCTATCTCTTCTTAGCGGCATAAATTCTTGCTGCTGCTCGCAGTCTTGTCTCTCCCAAACGCTTTAAGTCAAGTATTCTTGAGGAAAGCTCATGACATGTCCATTCGTACTCCTCAGCGATCTTTAGTGTGGGTATCAAAAAATCTAAAGGAAACATGACATTTTGACCAAACACCATTTGGAATGGTGTTGCATGAAGCACTGTTTTATAGGCTATGCGATAAGCCCACAAGGCGTGGTGTAATTTTTTATCCCAATCCGAACGTTGATTGTTCACAATTTTGGTGAGAATGTTGCACAAAATCTTATTAGTACTCTTAGCCTGTCCGTTAGCTTGCAGATGGTATGGTGCTGATTTCTTGTGTACGACCATAAAGTCTTGTAATAGATATTCAATAACCTCATTTAAGAAGTGAGTACCACTATCACTTGCAAGCTCGATAGGAAGTCCATATCTTGTGAAGACATTCTCGAACAAAAACTTAGCAGTGGTGCATGCATCGTCTTTCCTGGTGGCCTTAGCTTCTACCCATTTCATAAGATAATCAGTGGCCACTATGATGTACTCAGCATGGGAATTCCTTGCAGGGGGATTAATGAGTCCCACAAAATCTATTCCCCATTTAGAGAATGCGTGCCCTCCCATCATGGGCCGTACGGGCATCTCATCCCTATGTATGGGATACTGAGTCCTTTGACATACATCACATTCTTTGACATAGGTGTGGGCATCCATATTCAGAGTAGGCCACCATAATCTTGAAAATAACATGGCTTTGATAATGCGATCGGGTCCAAAATGTCCTCCTGCTGCACCCTGGTGTGCCGCTTCCAATAGATTAAGATATTCATTTTCGTGCACACACATCCTCAGATAACCATTTCATCCTCACTTATACAAGCTATCACCAATGAATTTGTATTCTAATGCCTCTTGTTCTAGGATGCGTTTACGGGTTACAGTCATTTCCTCTGGTAAGTCACTAAAAGTTCACTCTAGTCTGGCATTAGGGTCACTTGGTATAATGTGGCATGTTCTATTGGGGGTCTATTACAGCACTTAGGACATTCGTCACACAGTCATCGAACATCTTTTTCCATTGAAGACCAATACACACCTAACCTTTTTAAGTTTGAAAGCCTCACTTGTTTAGAATAGTGTTGCTCCAGTTCACCTACATGTGCTATTTGCAACCAATTGTTATACTCGTGTTCTTCTACACAGGAGGCAAGAATATTGTGTTGATCTTGTCTATAGATACTTGCTGAAAGAAGTTGATATCTTTGCGCTCTCACTACTTCTTTCTCTTGGTTTTTTACTCGAGGGTTCTTAGGTCCGTATGTTAGTACTGGGACTAATGGTTTGGCCCATTCAGGGAAAATCTCAACATTGAAGAGATATGCATCTGGTAACTCATCTGTTACCCTGTAGCTTCTTCTCCTCACGTTATCCTAGAGAGGTGGTCCACTCTTAAGTGTGTTTTTCCCTTCTTGACTACAACTTCAAAATCATAATGCATCAAGAGTAAAAACCAACGTACCAATCTACTGGTGTTACATGGTTTCTTGACCAAATGCAAAAGGGCTTGGTGATCAGTAAAGAATTTAAACTTATTTGCCAATAAATAATGGCGGAACTTCTTCATTGCATAAACCATTCTTAGTCCTTCTCTCTCTGTAGTGCTGTAATTTATCTCTGTCGCATTCAACTGCTTGTTGGCATATACAATAGGTAAATCTATATTTCCTTCCTCTACGGGTTGTGCCAACACACATCCTATGGTGTGATTAGAGGCATCTATGTGTACATGAAAAGGTTTGTTCCAATCAAGCATTGCTAGAATAGGTGCAAAACATAATCATCGTTCAAGCTCACTAAAGGAACTCTCGCATTCTTCTGTCCACTCAAAATTGGTTAGCAGGTTGTAGAGTGGTTTGGCAATGATTGCATACATATGTATGAATCGTCCGTAGTAACTGCAATGGCCCATAAATGCTTGTACTTTTTTGATGTTCTTTGGCCTAGGTAATTCATTAATTACTCGTACCTTATCTTCATCCGTGGAGATTCCATTTTTTGAGACTATATGGTTGAGTATCTTGCCTTGTTTGACCATAAAGTAACTAAGTGAGCACACAGGTCATCCACATACACTTCTAGGTTCTTTCTCAAAAAGTCTTTGAACACATGGCACATCAACCTTTGGAAAGTGGTAGGTGCGTTAGTTAGCCCAAAAGACATTATCCAAAACATGAAGATACCCCACTAGGTGGCAAATGTTGTCTTGTGTTGGTCCTCGAGGGCAAAGGCAACTTGGTTATATCCTGAGAATCTGTCAAGGAAATTGTACACTTCCTTGCCTGCAACTCTTTCCAATAGGTGTTCTGTAATGGGTAGAGGATAACTATCCCTAATCGTGGAAGCATTGACCTTTTTTAAGTTAATGCACACTCTCACTTATCGTTTTTCTTAGGCATGACTACGATGGGTGAAACCCATTTGGTGTGTTCTATTTCGTAAACGAATTGGGCTTCTATGAGGCTGTCTATTTCTTCCTTGATTTTCAATGCAGAATTGTCATTATACGTATAGGGCTTTTGCTTAGTGGGCCTTGCCTCGGTGGTCATGGGTATCCTATGGGGACATATGTCAAGGTCTACCCCTTTCAAATCTTTATAACTCCAAGCAAACACATCCCTATACCTCTTCAATAGAGCGATCAAATTTTCTTCCTCTTCATCCGTTAAATCATGTCCTATGTACATGCATCGTTCTTCTCCTTCCTTGATTGCCACTACGACTTTCTTTGTGGTTTCCTTATTGTCATAAGCTTCTCCCGAATTTTTGTCTCTTTTGGGCATTTGGATCATGATTTTTGGTCTTCCACCGAGTATTTCCTAAAATTTTTTGGCACCTCCATCAAAGGTTCTTCCTCCTCAGTTTTCACACTCTTGTTCTTCTTCACCTTTTGATTTCGTTGACTAGATCTTAAATTTTCCTTTTCCTTCCTAGGGGTGGTGTGTTCTAGGGACATGGCTTCTACCCAGCCTAGGAATTCCTCTTCCGATGAACATTCAGGTATGTCCGAATCTACTTCCCATTCCATGTTGTTCACTTGCTTACTACAATATGAGATTTCATCTTTAATATTATCTGTTTCTTCTCTTACTAGGCTTACAGTGAAGATGGATATATCATAACCATCTTTGTCACAATGGGGGGTTCATTGTTCTTCATTAATTGCAATATCCATAGTTGCTAAGATCTCTGCCTAGCCATGGGGCTCAAATTCCTCATCTGGAAATACTACTGGGACATAGGTTGGGTCCTCAATGGATCTAGATGGGTGTCCTACTCCTGACGCTCTTCCTGTCGCACACTCCTCCTCCTTGGTTGCAATTTTACACATCCACAAGTGTGTATCCTCATGCAACCATGATGGATCTGATGTTAAGGAATGGACTGATTCCTTCTCCTCTTTGTTCCTATGTACTATATTCCATTGCAAAGGTGGTACATCCCTATGTGAATAGTCTGTGAGATTCACTTTCGTGGTTACTCCTAGCTGTTGTAGGTACAAAGAGTTGGTTCCCCAATCTTGTACAACCTGCAACTGTCGCATAAAAGGTCTACCTAAGAGCATCTCGTATGCTTGATTCTTCCCAAAATTGCATATTGCAAAGGTGTGATCAAATTCTACTCCGCAAGTGGATAGGGCATAAAAGGTCTACCTAAGAGCATCTCATATGCTTGATTCTTTTGATGTGTCCATCTGCCATTTGCAGCTTCATCCTAGTGGGTCTAAGGGCTGGTTTTCCCCAATGTTTCCATAGTGAAGTGGTCACGATGGCTACTCCTGCACCTGTATCTAGGATGGATTTGGTAGTGTGACCCTTGTACGTAATGGGCAAATAAGCATTACCTTCCTCTCCTTCACTTGCATCACCCATTTTATCCAGGAGTATCTCAGGCACCTTTCCTTGTGCACTTGGTTGAGGGGAGGTTGTGGCTATCCCTGGGAGCTAGTTTGCTACATGTTTCCATAGTTCAAGTTTGATCTTCAATAGATCATCCGGAGTTAAATGGCATTTCACTTTCGTGTTCCTAATAGCTTTCGTGGTCCTAGGAAGAACTAAGTTCTCTCCCCTCACTCGAATAGTGGGGGCTTTCACTTGAACTGAATAGTCTTGCCAAGGTCTCGTAAAGTGAGGTAACTCTTGCAAAGAGTTAGATTCAAAACTAGTGTGCTCACTTGGCCAAACATCTCCTTGATCTCCGTAGATAGATGGGATGTCTACAGGGAACTGTTCTCCTGAGTCATCAATATCGAGCATGGGTGGTTGAGATTCTTGTTCCTATTCCATCTTTCTACTTGAATCTCCTTCAAGATGGCATGTGAATCCATATACCCCGTCTGATGATTTTCTAAATCTGACCTAGCCCATTCAATTAGACTGGTCTTCAAGGGTTCCATTGGGCTAGTTTGTGTACTAGAGCTCACTTTCATAGGGTTAGATACGACTTGCCCTAGTTTCTCTAGGAGTCCTTGAAAATGTAGCTCAAGCCTGGCCATAATTTACCAATTGAGGTATTGTGATGCTTCAAACATTGCCTAGGCCAATTCCACCATTTTCATGCACAGTTTGGTTCTCTCAATTTCTAAGTCAGCTCGGGGGTAATTCTTACTAGATTTTCCTACTTGGGGTCCTTCTTATATTCTTGTTTGCTAGGCTTTGAACATCATATCAAGGTTTTCTAGGATGGAGTCTAATAGTATTGATCTTGGTTTAGAGGTGATTACCCATGGTTCAGCCTCCTGTGATGTCATTTCTAAGATTTTAGTTCTGGTTTCCCTTAGGCTTTCCTCTAACTCACTAATTTTCTTACCCCATTTCCTCTTGTGCCTCTCTCATGACTCTTTCCAAGTTCTAGTTTTCTTTCCTGTTGATTCTCCTACTTCACTGGCTTTAACTATTCTTCCTAGGTTTTCTGGCTGTGTTTGCCTTTATGCTTGGGCTCTAGTAACTACCTATATGAGTATGTACTAAGGTATGGAACCTTCGAAATGCTGCATTATGCCTATCACGTTGATCGGCGTCACTTTCGTAGAAGTGTTCACAGGGTTCTTGGGGCAATCTCTTATGAAGTGATCCTTTCCACATTCAAGGCAAAAGCCTTGAATATTGAAGTATTGCAACTACATTGCAATTGCTGCATGTGGACAATCTCGTATGAAGTGCTCTCCTTGGCACTTAAAATATGGTCCTTTGGGTGCTTGTGGTCTTTATTGTATAGCCTACGGTCTCGGGTTGGGGTTTGTGTACATGACTTGAGCATAATTTGGTTCCCAATTTCGATCATATATAGGGTTCTCATGGTACGGGTCTAAGTTTTCTAGTGACTCCGTATAGTACACTCGTGGGCTATCCACATGAGTGGAGTCAAAACTGTTTGCATTGGGGTCATTTTCTATGATTAAAGGGGTCGTGGGGACTAAGGCCATGTTGGAGTTCTCCTTTGGCGTAGCATACTTTAGCAAAACTACATTAGCAGGGGGTGGAGGTTGTTGTCCTAGGATAGGATTCGGTCTTGGCTATACTTGATATGACGTGATACTAAAGGGGGCTTGATAATATTGTTGTGGCTGGTATTGCCCTTGGTATCTACCTGGCTGATATTGTTGAGGATAGTTTTGCCTAACCACTTGTTTGTTATATGGACAATCCTGAGCAGTGTAGTTGGTGTATCTTTGCTCTATAGTACAATACACTCCATTAGAGTTTCCTATGGGTTATAATGCATGTGGACACACGTTCACCATATGATCACCTCTGCAGGTATAACACCTTCAAGGGTGGGCTAATTTGATGCGTGGTTTGCTAGACACTCCCAATTGTTTGGCCACTTGTTTTGCTAAGTTCTCAATTGAATTGGAACGTCTGGATGAAGCCGCTATGATGCTATCCGAGTCTTTGCGATCCTTCGAAAGTTCTACCAATCTCTGATTCCATGCTCTTGGTGCTTGCTTCAAGCCATAAAGTGCCTTTTTCAACCTGGAAACAAAGTCTGGATGGTTTTCATTTTCAAATCTAACCGGTTGACTCATGTATACCTCTTCTTGTAGTTCTCCATTGAAATGCATTTTTGATGTCGAGTTGATATAATGATGATCTCCTTGAAGCACCAATTGCTATTAATGTTCTGATTGTTCCCATCTTTGCAACAGGGATGAAAAATTCATCATAAGCTATGCCTTGTGTTTGTTTAAATCCTTTGGAAACTAATCTAGCTTTATATCTAGCTAGTGAACCATTAGCATTCATCTTTACTTTAAACACCTGTTTGTTTGGAACAATATTCATACATTCTTTCTTTGGCACTAGCTCCCATGTGTGATTATCTTTGAGAGCTTTGATCTCCTCTTTCATATCTTGCTTCCATTCCTTTTGTGTGCAAGCTTCTTCATATGTCTCACGCTCTTTGTCTTTGATAACTTGCGTCATGTATGCAAAATGTTTCACCATGAAACTATCACACAACCTTTGAGTTGGATACCTTATCCTTGAAGATCTCCTTTCATTACCTTTAAAAGTTTTGCTTCTTTAACCTATTTAGCTTTACCTTTGGAGTGATTACCTTTTCATACTCTTCTTCACTTGCATCTATCTCACTGTTTGGAGTAGCACTTGCTTCTTCGGCTCTACTATGAGATGAATTTGGAGACAAGGAATGACTCCCCCTCCATGTTGAACATTCTTCATTTAATGTAGATGCCTCTGGACTTGAAACCTTTGTGCTTGATTGTTGAACTTATCTTTGATTTATTCCTACATAATCATCACAATCTTCTTCAAGAATCTTTTCCTTTGATTTATCTTCATACCATGGTCTTATTTCATCAAAGACCACATCTCGCGAGACTCTTACTTCCTTTCTTCTAGGGTTGTAACACTTGTATCCTTTTTGCTCCATCAAGTAGTCGATGAAAATGCAATTTTCTGACATTGGTTCCAACTTTGTTCTAACTTCTTGTGGAATGTGAACAAAGCAAACACATCAAAACACTTTGAGGTGTGTAAGATCAAGTTTCTTACTGGAATATACCTCCTCTGGAGTCAAGTGATGTATTCCTGATGTTGTGCGCCTATTCATCAAGTAAATGGCGGTTGTGGTAGCTTTAGCTCAATAGTACAATGGTACCTTCATCTCGTTGAACATGCATCTTGCAATTTCAATAATTCAGCAATCTCCTCCACCATCGGACCTTAAGATTTTGATAGACCGTCCTGTTTCTTTTTCAACTTCAACTCTGAATCTTTTGAATATAGAAAACACCTCTGATTTTTGCTTCATACAAAACAACCATAACTTTCTTGAGTGATCATCAATGAAGGTGATAAAAAATCTATTACTAGCCACTGATGCCTCTTGGGTTGGTCCCCATACATCCGTATGTATCAAGTCCAAGACATTTGGGGCCGCATAATTGCTCCTCTTGAATGGATGCCTCGTTTGCTTTCCTAGTTGACAAGCTTCACATAACTCATGTAGTCCAATGCTATTACATTTTGGAAGACCTCTTACCACTTTATGTTTGCTCATGTGCTTGAGCTTTGGAATGTTGATGTGTCCTATTCTTTTGTTCCATAAGTATAACTCTGAAATCTTCTTGTTCCGACATTGAATGTACATGACCTTTCCATGTGAATGTTGGATGTCCAAAATGAACATCCTTCCTTCTCTTCTACCTCGAGCAATGACCTTGAATCCTTCCTTTGGATTCTTATGAAGCACCCATTCGCATTGAATATGACATGATAACCCTTCTCTACCATTTGTCCTATTGAAATCAAGTTCTTTGAATTGTAGGAACATGAAGAACATTAGATAGTACCTTTGTGCCGCTTGTATCTCCAAGCCTTATGTTGATATATTTAGGTAGCGATGTGTGTGAACACACTAGGACTGCCAGGGCACTTTTTTCCCTCTTTAGGAGGTTCTCCCTCCTTGTATATATGCCTATTGCCCTAACGGGCTACTTATCTTTGTACATTCTAGTGGTAATACATTTAGTATTGTGTGTTGTGCTCCAAGCTTCTTCTTCTTCCTTGTGTTGTTTGTGTGCTTTTGTAGATGTCTAACTTTAACAACTGGGCTCAGAGCAGGTCCTCGTTTCATCTAGGGCATCCTTGACACCCCTCCATTCCAGTCTCAGAATTGCACAAAATTTGGTACGTATACTTAGGGTGTTTCAGAGATCAAAATAGCTTCATTGTTCTAAAATCATGATCTGAGCTTGTTTTTGCCTCCGAATGCACTATCACAATGCTTGTGTAGGCTATTTTGTCTTTTTGTGCCAAAGGTATATACCACTTTCGGTTGCCAATATAAGCATCTCGAAGTATGCTACAGGTTTAGCAGAATTCATCTGGCTAGTTCTGTTCAACTTTTTGAGATACAGTCAATTTTCTGCATCAAGGTATTTTAGTCACCGGCCATGGATGAAAGCAATGATGTATTCCATATGTTGGTTGTTGAGGATAAATTGGATGGTACCAAGTACCTGTTATGGGCTTATATGATGTGACATGTATTGGTTGCAAAAGGACTGTGGAACATTGTGCAGGGTGTTGAAAGACATCCTGTTACACCTGCGAATATAGGTACTGCAAATACAGGTGCTGGAGTTGATGGAGATGGTGTCAAAGATGATGATATTCTATAGGTTCCTACTCGTGCTGTGATTTTTGCTGCAACTACTACAAAGCAAATTTGTTGGCATGGCAGAGATGCCCAGACACATGCATCGATAGCTTTGTCTATCAAACATGCCATTATTTCTCGCTTATGTCAAAAAACAATTGGAGAGTGAGTAGATGAATGAAGATGATTCTATGGACACTTTTCTTACAAAGATCAAGGATTTTAAGGAATAGTGGATTTTTGCTGATGAAGTCCTTCCTGATAGTTCACTTGTGCAGACCGTTTTGAACGGTCTTCCTGATTCAATACAGAGTTTTGCTTCAACCCTTCATTTGATGATGAAAGGGAATCCAAATCCTTGTCATTTGAGGAGTTATTTTATGTTCTGTTGCAGGAGGATTAGTCCAAGAAGAATAGGTCTATTATGCATGTTGCAGAACAAGCTTTCTTGGCTAGTCAAAAGGGCAAAGGAAAATGGAGCTCTTCAACTAGTATGCAAAAATCTACAAATGCTCCACATTTGAAGAAGGAAGACAAAGATGAGAAGAAATCAGAAAAGCAGAAATTGTTTTGTAAATAGTGTAAAGGAAATGATCATATCATAAAGAACTGTCCTAAACTGGCTGCAAAAGAGGCAAAGAAAAAGAGGCTGGACTGGTTGTTGCAGAGGGCTCTAGCCCAAAAACAGAGTCTGCTAATCTTGTGCAGGAAGAAGAATGGGCATTTACTACTGTTTGCAGTTTTGAACCATCTTCTCGTGTGCATGTCTGCACTAGACTCAGATGTTTGGTACTTTGATAGTGGGGCTGACCAAACATACTACCTTGCAGTGCAATTTTTTCTCTTTACTCAAGCCTGCTCCTATAGGGAACACTGTTACATGTGCAAACAACTCCTCTTATCCTGTTATGGGACTTGGTAAGATCATTTTGACTACTGCTAATGGTAGTTCTTTCACTTTGTCTGATGCTTTATTTGTGTGAGGGATGAAGAAAAATCCACTATCAGTTTTGGATTTAGCCAAGATTGGTTTGGTTGTGAAATATATTGATGACAGGTGTACAATTCATGATATGTCAAATGGCGACCTGATTATTGCTTCTTGCATTTTATGTCATGGGTTGTATAAGCTCATAGAATATGAAAGATCTGTGAATGATTTAGCATGTGCAGTACATAATTCTCAGGATCTGTCAGATGCAAAGCTTTGGCATGCACGCTTTGGTCATCTGAATTTTGCTAGTTTGTTATGCCTGCAGAAATCTGAAATGGTGTCCTCCTTGCCCAAACTTGAGGCACTCAATAAACATGTATGTGAAGGCTGTATTCTGGGCAAAATGCAGCGTTCCTCATTTCCAAAAGATGGTTTAGTTCGGGATACTCAGAAATTGTAGCTTGTTCATAGTGATGTTTGTGGACCTATGCAGACACCCTCTTTCGGAAATTATCTTTACTTTGTGACTCTCATTGATGAGAGGTTGATTTACATGCCTCATTTGAGATGTCTGATTTAGGGCATTTGCATCATTATTTGGGCATTCAGTTTATGCATGTTGATTGTGGAATGGCTTTGTGTCAAACGAAATATATTGACACATTATTGTAGCATTTTGGCCTTGAAGACTGTAAACCTATTGCCACTCCTATAGAGACAGGTTTACGATTGATTCTTCATGATGCTAGAGATGCATTTGATGCGGTTCTCTATCAATAGGTTGTTGGATGCTTGATCTACTTATGCATTACTCAACGAGATATTCAGTTTGATATCTCACAAATGAGCAGGTTTATGCATTGCCCAGGAGTCAAGCATTGGCAGGCGGTTAAGTGCATCTTTCGTTATTTGAGTGGTACTCAGATACTTGGGTTGTTTTATCCGAAGGGTAGATCACTACCGCCTGTGTTCCATGCTCGCACTAAGAACATTGAGGTGCATTATCATTATGTCAGGGAGAGGTTCTCTACTGGGGAGATCAGCTTGGCATATGTGCCCAAAGCTTTCCGCAAAGCTTTGGGCTTACTTTCTTTTGTGGAGTGATTTCCACATAGCTTGGCACTTCCTTATACATGCGTGCTAGTTGGAGCACTTTTTTCCCTCTTAAGGAGGGTTTTTTCCCTCGACTTGTATATACGCCTATTGCCCTAATGGGCTACTTATCTTTGTACATTCTTGTCGTAATACATTCAGTATTGTGTGTTGTGCTCCAAGCTTCTTCTTCTTCCTTGTGTTGTTCACATGCTTCCATGGACAATATGTTCAATCATGTGTTGAGTATCCTCACCTGTTTCAACACATCCTTTTCCACTTGGTATCTATAGATTAGTGAAAAAACTTCCTTGGCATGACATATGGTTACTACAACCTGTATCAATGTACCATTTTTTGTCATCTTCACAAGAGCTTCTATACTCATGTCTCATTTCAAGTAGTGTGTCCTTGCTTCCTTCACTTGAGGTGCTTGCATAGTTGCTTTGGCTCCTTTGATTTCCTCCCTTTCGTCTTCCATTCTTTAGCCAACAATCACTAGCATAATGTCCTACTTTACCACAATGATAGCATGTTAGAACTTTATGAGAATTGTAGGAGCCTCGACCTCTTTCTCTACTTCTACCTCCACCTCTTCCTTGTGTGTTGGCATTTGATGCATCCTTTGTTATCTTCCGAATTGTTTTGATTGTAGTTGGAGTTGTTGTGACCTCTTCCTTTTCCTCTTGGGCCTCCTCTTGAGTTGCTTCCTTTACCTTGCCCTGCATATAACATTTGGTTGTGGTTGTCCTTTCCTTTGGGGCCACCAAAGTTAAACTATTCTGTGACAAGATGAGGGATTAGTTGCTCAAAACCTGGATATGCATCTTTCAAGTTAATGGAAGTTATAAAATGCTTCCATCTTTCATCTTCTCTCAATCCATTGAGAGTATAACACACAAGATCTTCATCTTCAACCATTGTGCCAATAGAAGCTAAAGCATCACTTAGCTCCTTAATCGTCAAAGTATATTCAGCTATGGACTGACTCAATCTTTAATTGATTGTGTTCAACTCATTCTTGAGTTGAACCTAGCTTTGGTATTTGTTGAATACATCCTTTCAAGAGCTTCTTAAGCATACTTAGCTTTCTCTAGATGTTGAATATGCCCTACCATGGCATTATTAATGACTTGTGAAATGAGGAACATGACTCTCCTATTCCTCTCTTCCCATTCTTTTGCTTGCCTCCTTTTGAATTCGGTGGCCGTAGTTTGATTGATTTGAGGTTGATCATCATCGCCACTCAAAATACCCCACAAGCCTTTGCTCATTAGGTAGTTGGTCATTCGAAACTTCCACATGGGATAGTTATCCTTATCCAATTTCTCTACTTTTTGACCCAAGTCAGCCATTGAAGACTATGAAAAACTTTGAGAGTTACCTTGAATAGATATATTGTCGTATGCTCTTGCGTTTGTGAAGCTTCCCCTTGTTTTTAAGCTCCTCTTTTGCTTTGCTTTAACTCCAACTCTGTTGATGAAGCTTCAGTACCAAGTTTGCTCTGATACCAACCGTGGAGAATGAGTTCTCCTATGCACAATGAAAACGTGTAGTGAACCCTTGTATGCCTAGCACTTGGATAAACAGATGCACCTTAGATAGCTTGCTGCTCTCAATACAAAACTCAAATGGACCTGTGTCTATCCACACAAGTATTCTGAAGAATTGAACCTCACTCTCAGACTAATAACACCTTGAATATGTATCTATTGAGGAAAATATTTTGAGATAGAGAAAGTAAACACAAATAGCTTTCCAATCAGCTAAAAATCAGGTAATTTGGATGAGTTTTGGTTAGGAAACTCGATTGACCAAAATAGACCACCTGCACACACAAGTATACTAAAAAATTGGACTTCACTCTCTGATAGATATCTCATAGAATATAAATCCTTTGAATGAGATATTTGAGATAGAGAAATTACATGAAAAATTTTCCAAGAACCTAAAAATCAAACAATTTGGATATGTTTTGGTCAAGAAATTTAACCGACCAAAATAGACTACCTATCTACACAGGTATGCTAAAAACCTAGACTTCACTCTTTGATTGATATGTCATAGAATATATAATATTTGAAAGAGATATTTGAGAAAGATTAAGTACACAAGATAAACTTTCCAATGAGTGTTTAAATGCAAGAAATGGTTATATATACACTCAGATATGAGCTTCAAAACAGAGCTCTATACAAAATGATGTTCGGCTAGAAGGAGTCTATGCATTTGTGAAGCTCCCCCTTGTTTTGTAGCTCCTGTTTTGCTTTGCTTTAAATCCAACTCTGTTGATAAAGCTTCAGAACCAAGTTTGCTCTGATACCAAGTGTGGAGAATGAGTTCTCCTATGCGCAATGAAAATGTGTAGTGAACCCTTGAATGTCCAGCACTTGGACAAACAACTACACCTTAGATAGCTTGTTGATCACAATACAAAACTCAAATGGACCTATGCCTTTAGTCAATCAAAGTAGACAAAGAGAGATTTCTAACAAGCTATAAATAACTTAATTTGGACAAGTTTTGATTAGGAAACACAACTAATGAAGATGAACTACCTATCCACACAAGTATGTGAAAGAAGTAAACTTCACTCTCGGACTGATAACTCCTTGAATATATATCCTTTCAAGAAGATATCTGAGACAAATAGATTACAAACAAGCATCTTTCCAACAAGATAAAAATCAATTAATTTGGACGA
Source organism: Ceratopteris richardii (assembly GCA_020310875.1). Lineage (NCBI taxonomy): Eukaryota > Viridiplantae > Streptophyta > Polypodiopsida > Polypodiales > Pteridaceae > Ceratopteris > Ceratopteris richardii. The sequence goes on from CM035429.1 coordinate 29,846,903, forward strand.
GTTTTGGTCAGGAAATTCAATTGACCAAAATAGACCACCTGTGCACACAAGTATACTAAAAACCTAGAGTTCACTCTCTGATAGATATCTCACAAAATATAAATGCTTTGAATGAAATATTTGGGAGCCAGAAAGTACATGCAAAGATCTTTCCAAAAAGCTAAAATCAAGCAATTTGGATATGTTTTGGCTGACCAAAATAGACTACTTGTCTACACAGGTATGCTAAAAAACTGGACCTCACTCTTTGATTGATATCTCGCAGAATATATAAGCTTTGAAGGAGATGATTGCGATAGAGAAAGTACGAGATAAGCTTTCCAATGAGTTTGTAAATGCAAAAAATGATTACATATACACTAAGATATGAGCTTCACAACAGAGCTATGTACAAAATGATGTGCGATTGGAAGGAGTCTAAGGGAATACAAAATGACAAAATGACCAGATTCGACTATTGGGAGCTCTTGCCTCTTTCTCTCCTTGTTTATAATGTGCTCTGTTGCAGAGCAAAGAAGAGCAGAGATGCAGAGAAAAAGAAGGGCCCTAAATTTTTTTCAATTTGGAGACCTTATTTTTGTAACATAGTTCCTTTGTAATATATTTTTCAATGTAAATGCACTAGAGGAGTCCTCTAGATGCATATCCATAGATATCTGTATCATTACCCTTTTTAACTAGTAGGAAATTAGTCTTTTAGTCAATAAAGTGCCGGTCTCTTGTGTGAAAGGACCATTTTTAGGGCACAAGTACATAAGTCATTTTGTGACTCTTTATAAAGACTTTTTTCCATTGTGAGAATCAAGAGCACAGAATTTCGAATTTGTGTCTTCTCCTCTCTATATCTTCTTCTTTGTGATCTTGCATGCATGTATGTGGCTTGAAAGGAGTGCTTTGAAGTGTTGTCTATCGATGGGAGAGCTTGTTTGCTGTTGGTAATGTGTGTGCGAAGTGTACGAAGTGCTGAAGTGTAGGTAGGTCATTCCCAAGGCTCAGTATTTTGCTCATAGCTTGAAGAAGAAGTGTCAAAATCAAGTGACACCATTGGATGCATCTTCTTGAGAGCTTCGAAATCAACTGGCTATTTACTATATTTCAAGTTTGGAGTTGAGAGAAAAGCTTGATTTATTGTTGGCTGCTACTCTAGGTATCACGACACCATAGTCAACCATGAAAGCTTTGAATTTAAAAAGGTGAACGCTGCCACCATACGTGATAGTTACCCATTACCCATCACAGATCATCTGTTGGAAAGGGTTGCAGGTAAGGAAGTCTATAGCTTTCTTGAGGGCTTCTCAAGATACAATCAGGTAGCCATTGCTCCTAAAGACCAACACAAGACAGCCTTTGCAACTGAATGGGGAGTCTATGCTTTTAGGGTTATGCCATTTGGTCTAACTAATGCCCTAGCCACTTTCCAAAGACTGATGTGCCATGTGTTCAAGGAATTCTTGAGAAAGAGTATGGAGGTATACATGGATGATTTATGCACCTATTTTAGCTGTAAGACTCGAGCACATCCCAGAACTAAGAAAAATATTTTCCAAATTTCGTCAATATAGAGTATGCTTTAACCCAGAAAATGTGTATTCATGGTTCGACAAGGAAAGATCTTAGGACACATTGTCTTTAAGAATGGAATTTCCACTAATGAAGACAAAATCAAAGTAATTCTGGATTTTCCAAGACCAAAGACTGCTAAAGAAGTGCAAGCGTTTATGGGACATTGTGGATATTATCGGAGATTCATTCACATGTATGCCATAATTGCGAGGCCTCTTTATGGATTGCTGACTCAGTTTACCTGGATAGAGGAATGCAAAAAGGCATTCAACGAATTAAAGAGTCGTTTGAGTTCATCACCAATTTTAAAAGCACCAGATTGGAATAAACCATTTCATATTCATGTGGATGCATCCAAGTTTTCCATTGGTTGCATCTTAGCACATCTAGCAGATACAAGAAAGCTAGATCATCCTATAGCCTATGCTAGTAGACAATTAAACCAAGCGGAGCATAATTATACCACTACGCAACGAGAAGGCTTAGGAATGGTATATGCAGTGAAGAAATTTAGATGCTACTTATTGGCAAACAAATTCAAATTCTTCATTGATCATCAGGCTCTATTGTATCTAGTCAATAAGCCTTGTAATATCGGACAACTAGTATGATGGTTTCTATTGTTAATGGAATTTGATTTTGAAGTAGTAGTCAAAAAAGGAAATACACACATCCGTGCCGAGCATCTATCAAGAATGACATATGGAGAACCTCCTACAGGAGTGCCAGATGATTTGCCAGATACTTATCTCTTCAACCTAAAAGTATGTCCACAATGGGCAAAAAAATTGATTCCCATACTCATGCATGGACCTCAACATACGATCAATTTAAAGAAGAGACAAGAGTTATGGAAAACGAAAAATATCCATATCATAGCTGGAAGCTTGTATCACCAAGAGTCAAGTGGATTACTTTTGAGATGTGTGGAAGAAGATGAACAAGAAATGTGGCTTCAAAGAGCACACGTGAATCAATGGAAAACCCATCAAAGTGTTAATGGGACTTGGCAAGAGCTTAAGAGATTAGGAGTGTATTGGCCAGATATGCAGAAAGTTGCACATTCTCATGTCTCAACATGTGCCATTTGTCAAGAAAGAACACCCGAAGAGAACTCTACTCTGTGTTACTCTACAGTAGCACCTAGGTAGAGTACACTTCCTGTGAGATTCTTGAAAACAAAAGAGTACCTAGAAGGAGCTAGTTTGGCAAGAAAACAAGCCCTTGAGGAGTAAAGCAAGGATTATGTACTCATAGGCAAACAACTTTTCAAGAGAGGAAGGGACAACCAATTAAGATTGTGTATCCATGAAGATGAGTATATTCCAATCTTGGAAATGGATCACACGGGAGCTGCAAGAGGACATTTTTCTACAGAGAAAATTGTGAAAACGATTCTCTTGACTAGACTGTGGTGGCCAATGCTATATCAAGATGCAGCCACATATGTCCAAAGATGTGATACTTGTCAACGAACAAAGTATCCTATTAGAAGAGATGAAATGCCATTACGACCTATGATAAGTGCCAGAGCATTTACCAAATGGGAAATATAACTTTTTTAGGACATATGAGCCCACCAACAAAAGGTTCCCATGCAGAATACATAATTGTAGCAACAGACTATTTGATCAAATGGGTAGAAGCCAATGTGACTAAGAAGAACGATGCAAGGACCACGGAGAAGTTTCTCTTTGAGAACATATTCATTAGATTTGGATTGCCAATAGAAATTGTGAGTGATAGAGGCACACACTTCATCAATGAAGTAATAGAAACCTTGATGAATGAATTTCTAGTGATTCACAAGAAATCAGCTCCCTACCACCCACAAGCCAATGGACAGGCTAAAAGTTCAAACAAGATCTTATGTACAGTGCTTATGAAGATAGTTAATAATGGAAGATCTGATTGGGTCGACAAGCAATTACATCATGCTTTATGGGCATTCAAAGTAGCATACAAGACAACTATAGGAACTACTCCTTTTAATCTAGTGTACGACCAGAATGCCATCTTACCGATTGATTTCCTAGTTCCTACTCTTAGAATAGCATCGACCTACAAATGGATTGGACATGAGTTAGCTAATCAATTGAACCAAATCAAGACGCTACATGAAACTAGGTTACAAGCGGTAGCATGCATTTACGCTGTAAAAAGATGACAAAAAGCATTGTTATCAAGACCTTCAGTGCACACACACACACACAGAGGCAGAAAGAAGGAGTGCTTTGAAGTGTTGTCTATCAATGGGAGAGCTTGTTTGCTGTTGGTAATGCGTATGCGAAGTGTAGGAAGTGTTGAAGCGTAGGTAGCTCATTCTTGTGGCTCAATATTTTGCTCATAGCTTGAAGCAAAAGTGTCAAAATCAAGTGAAAATAACATCATTGGATGCGTTTTCTCGAGAGCTTTGAAATGAACCCGGTATTCACTATATTCCAATTTCGGCGTAGAGAGAAAAGCTCGATTTACTGTTGGCTATTGCTCTAGGTTTTGTGACACCATAGCCGACCATGAAAGCTTTGAATGTGATAGTTTACACTTGTTTGCAGCTTTGTTAATTGACATTTGCATTGACCATCATTTGAATGCATGTCCTCATACACTCGGCTAGGTTATGATGCTTCTTGGATTGATAATTAAAGCATGAATCCCACTATATGCACTTGTAGGGGATTGCGGTATAGTCTCTTTCTCCTCAAGTCCCTAAGTCGATACTTAGGTACACATGCTCCCACTCCACTTTTATAACCAATGAGCATGTGAAAAAGTCTGTGCCTCCTTAATTCACAACTTCCATTTGATTTCCCACTACATGCCACTTAGTACAAGGCCAGTATTGTATCTTTTACTCATCATGAATTTTGACTAGACTTTTTTTTCCTTTTTTTTTCTTTTCTCTTCTTTTCCTTTATCTTTATATTTGGTACATTTATCCAAGCATAGTTAATGTGAAAATGAGCTTGTACATTTTTCTTCAACATATATTGATATTGCATTCTAATCCACTTTTTTTGTTTTGTCTTTAGAGATATGATGGATGAGTAGGAGTACAAAACAAATTGATTTTCATAAAGATTCTTATGAG
>CM035429.1:29856556-29861556 GCA_020310875.1 Ceratopteris richardii
TTTATATAAGCCCACAATGGATAATTGATACCACCCAACTTATCCTCAATAGCCAACATATGGAATACATCATTGCTTTCAGCCATGGCCACTGACTAAAATACCTTGATGCAAAAAATGACTGTATCTGGAAAAGTTGAATAGAACTACCAAAATAAGTTCTGCTAGACCTGTAGCAGACTTCAAGATGCTTATATTGGCGAACCAAAACTGGTATATATCTTTGGCACAAAAAGATGAAATAGAGTACACAAGCGCTGCAATAGTGTGTTCGGAGCCAAAACGAGCTCAGATTGCGATTTCTGCACCATACAGGAAAGCTATTTTGATCTCTAATCACCCTGAGTATGCATACCAAATTTCATGCGATTTTGAGATTGTGATCGAAGGAGTGTCGATGATGCCCTAGATGAAGCGGCGACCTGCTCTGATACCAATTGTTGGAGTGAGAGGCATGCAAAAGCACGCAAATAGTACAAGGAAGAAGAAGAAGAAGCTTGGAGCACAATGCACAATACTGAATGTATTACCACTAGAATGTTCAAAGATAAGTAGCCCGTTACGGCAATAGGCATATATACAAGTAGGGGGAAAAAACCTCCTAAAGAGGGAAAAAAGTGCCCCGACAGTCCTAGAGTGTTCAAACACATCATTACCTAAATATATCAACAAGTTTGCGATGGGGATAGGCTCTTCTCCTTGTAGTCATGTTGTCGTATCCATTCCTTTCATTTTTGCATTCACTCTAAGGCTTCTACTCGCCCTTCTTCTCGTATCCGTTCCTCTTCTCTCTTTCTACTTTGTGCTCGTAAGAGTCTTGCTAGCACTTATTCTGTCAATGACTCCATATACTTTTAAACCCTACAACCACTTATATAGTTGGGTAAGATGTCTCCATGGAGTGTGGCTAGGTTAACCCCTCATTGTTGTAGTTTCTTAGCATGTTGTTATAGTGTGTATACCAACACTGGTCTCCTTCCCCGAGTCCCTTATCCTTGACATGAGCATTGTAATACACTTTTTGCATTCTCTTTGATGCATAGATACTAACTATGCGTTGTAATCTAGTATCATGAAATTTCTCTATTTGATCCAATTTTCTTGATAATTCATGTCCCATCCACTCATACTTCTCAACAACTCCCAAAGTACGGACTAAGAAATGAACTGGTAATATTGCATTCTATCCGTAGACTAGATTAAAAGGAGTTGTACCAATGGTTGTTTTGCATGCCACTAGGAAGGCCCATATTGCATGATGCAATTGTTTGTCCCAATCCGACCTTCTGTTATTGACTATCTTAGTTAGCACAGTACATAACACTTTACTGGAACCCTCTGCTTGTCGATTAGTATATGGGTGATAGGGTGCTGACTTTTTATGAATCACTAGAAATTCATTCCTGAGTGACTCAATGACTTCATTAATGAAGTGTGTACCTCTATCACTCACAATTTCGATCCGGAGTCCAAATCAAGTTAATATATTTTCAAACAAGGATTTTGTTGTAGTTTGAGCATCATTTCTCCTAGTGGCTGTTGCTTCTATCCATTTCGTCAAATAGTATGTAGCCACTATGATGTATTTAGTGTGTGACCCTTTCACTGGGGGGTTTATTGGTCCAATAAAATCAATGCCTCATTTTGAGGAAGCTTGTGCACTAATCATGGGTCTCAAGGGCATATCATCTCATTGTATGGGATACTTTGTTCATTGACATACATCACAACTTCGTACATAAGTCTCAACATCCATGTGTAAAATAGGCCACCATAAGCCTACAAAGAGAATCATCTTTATGATTTTGTTGATTGAAAAATTACCTCCTGCTGCTCCTACATGTGTTATTTCAAGTATAGGAAGGTATTCTCCTTCATGCACACATCAGTGTAATTTATTATCCTTTCCATGTTTGAATAATTGTTTTCCAACAATTGCATAGTCTTTGTTTTTTTCTTCTAGCACTCATTTTCAAGTTAGGCTTGCTCTTTTAGGATACGTATGTCATTTCAAAAAATCAACTAATGGTTTACTCCACTTGGAGAAACTATAGAATAACATAATGATGAATGTTCCTTAGGTGTAATCTCCTGACATACTTGGCAGTTAGCTATGTGCTCATGCACATCCTTTTGCATGTCTGTCCAATACACACCTAATCTTTTCAACTCCTAGGTTGTTCCACTAATGCCCTTATGTGTTCCCCATTTGTTTTTGTGGGCTTGTTTGAGTAAACCCTTTTGCTCCTCATCCTCCACACATCTTAGAAGTACTCCATTAGAGTCTTTGAAGTACAAATTGCCTGCCACAATGTGGAGGTTTTGTGTTTGCCAAAGCTCCTTAGTCTTGTTACTCATATTGATCCTATGATGTGGTCCATGTGTGAGTATAAGAATCAATCCTTCAGCCCATTTGGGACATACTTCTAAGTTGAACAAGTAGGTGTGAGGTAGCTCATCAGCTACTCCTATGGGAAGGTCTCCATGAGTCATTCTTGACAAGCAATCTAGTCTTGCATGATTATTTCCTTTCTTTACCACAACTTCAAACTCAAACTCCATTAACAATAGAATCCATTTCACTAGCCTTTCTGTATTACAAGGTTTTTTTGAATAAGTACAATAGCGCTTGATGATCAATGAAGAACTTAAATTTGTTGGCTAGGAGGTAATGTCTAAACTTCTTTACTATGTAAACCATCCCTAAGCCTTCTTGATCAATTTTAGTGTAATTGCATTCTACTTGATTTTATTTGTCTACTTGCATAGGCTATTGGGTGATCTAATTTTCCTTCATCTAATGGTTGTGCTAAGGTACATCCAATGGCATGATTAGATGCATTCACATGAATATGGAATGGTTTATTCCAGTTTGGTACTCTCAAAAGTTGTGATGACACTATCAAGGATACAACGAGGCAAGAATCACCTAAAGAACGAATTCATGTATTCAAAATGAATGAAGAGAAGCACATTCAAATCATAGAGACTCACTTAGATGGAGAGGCCACAGTAAAGAGACCAAAGGACGAGAAAGAACAAGAAGAAGTAGAGGAACATGAGTCATTCACGCCAATTAGGGTTGTAGAAGAACCCTCTCCATTAGATGTCACTTTTCAAGGCAGTGCTACAAAATCGGCCACAAATGAAGAAGAGGAAAGAGAGAGAGAGAACTGCACCTTTAGATAAGACAATCGCACAATGAAGATATACCTGTGGCACAAGGCAAAGATGTTCAAACAAGGGAAGAACTAAGTATCCCCAAAACATGGTTAAATGTGGATGTAGCTCAATTAAAGCCGGTAGTGAAGCAAATGATACAAATGGCTATGGACACGCAACAGAAAATGCTCGAAGCGGATGTAGACTATGACAAGGTTATGAGAGAGAGAATCCAATTCCAGGTAATGAGCGAAAACTTTTCTGTACAATTAATTCAAGCTCAACAGGCATTCTCGGCCAAGGAAGTAGAAGCTCAAAAAGCTAAGGACAAATGCACCATGCTAACGATGGAAAACAAGAAAATCCAAGATCAACTCAAAGAGCTACAAAGTATATATGAAGCAAGTGAAGCATAAAAGCAAGAATGAATGCCGTAAGTAAACTGCTTGAAACTCAAATCAAAGTATACATGGAGGAAGCAGACAATTTAAGAAATAGGAATAAAAAACTTATGAATGACATACTGTGTAACCAACCCATATAAACACAAGCAGTGATCACAAGCGACACAAAGGCATTGGAAGATAGTATTGCAAAGTATGAAGATCAGCTGAAACAAGAGCAAGCTATTAGAGAAGAATGGGAAAGAAAGTATATGCATGACACTAATGAACTCAGAAAGCGATGGAAATTAGGTGAAGGCAAACTTCTTGTGGTATATAATGAAGACGCCGATCAAATAGCCGCCATAGGAAATGAACTTTTGACTGTCAAAGAAGCACTAACAAAAGCTATCAATGAAATCAAAGAAAAGGATGAACTCATTGCACAACTAGAATCTCAAATAAAACAACGGGCAAGAACGGGGACATCAGTATTTCCAAGCTCCAAAGAGACTACTGTGGAGACTTAGGTGCGTCCTCTTTCTCCCCCCATGCATCATTCACCTGTAAGGGAGGAAGAATAGCCAAACACTAAAAGACAAGATCACGCTATTGCAAAACTAAGCAGATAGGAGGGGGCACTACTGGTGTCCCAGCTTACCGAACAATTTGAAGATCAAGTGATTAAAGTCATGAAAGAAGCACAGATTGAGAATAAAAGCCTCAAGCAAATTTTGAAGCCATTTAATATACCTTAGGGCTTGAAAAAAGAAGAAATGCGACAATATATCAAGAAAATAACTAATAAAGAACCAGATCAGGATCTACAATTCAATTTACAGACATTTTCATTTACACATGCCGAGTTTGACAAAGCAAATCCGATTTGGAGGCGCAAATTTTTGGAAATGAATCCAACTTTAAGGGTACATTGGGAAGCAGCACCATATGTACTTCAAGTGAATCCTGCTTTTTGCCAAGTACCGCGAAGACGTACCTGGATGCAATTTTGGGAAGCACAATGCTAAGGTACATTTCAACCTCTTGATCTTCGGGGGGCACAGATCGAAGGTTGGAAATCCATACCTTCATACCTTCTATATGGTGCTTGCAGTGCAAATACAGAGAGGTTATTGGAGAGCTAGACTACAAATCTATTATAGTCCATCTCCACTAGTTGCATCCATGGAAAGAAAAGAATAGGCCAAAACCAATGCAACAGTTCCCGAGTTATGATTAGTTTCTTGACCACTGGTAAAACTATATCATTACAACTTCCACAGGAGCTGGCAGTGGTCAACTATAAAGAGGCTATCAGTTAATAAGGAACCAGATTGACTACAGGCCCATAACTAGAGACAAGAAGCAAAGCCTGTCAAGGGACGACAGAGACAAAGAGGGGTAGAGTGTTGTAGAGCAAAGAAGAGCAGAGATGCAGAGAAAAAGTAGGGGCTC
>CM035429.1:29866556-29916556 GCA_020310875.1 Ceratopteris richardii
GTTTGCAACATGCATAATAGACCTATTCTCATGCCTAGAATCATCTTCTTGCAACAAAATAGAAACTAACTCTTCAAATGTTAAGGCATTTGGATTGCCATTCATCATCAAATGAAGAGTAGAGGCAAAACTCTGATATGAGTTGGGAAGACCATTCAGAACAGTCTGCACAAGTGAACTGTTAGGAAGGACTTCATGAGTAGAAATCAATTGTTCCTTCAAATCCTTGATCTTTGTCAGAAAACTGTCCATAGAATCACTTCATTCATGTGCTCACTCACCAACTATTTTTGGAGGTAAGCAACATGAGCCTCATTCCTCGCCTGGTACAATGTGATAGGTGTATCCCAAGCATCCTTAGCTATTCTCCAAAGCGAATGTGAGGAATAATGGAACTTTTGATAGACAAAGCTATCAATGCATGTGCCTGAGCATCTCTGCCATCTCAACCAATTTTCTCTAAGTTGTTTTGATCTCTAATTACCCTGAGTATGCATATCAAATTTTGTGCGATTTTGAGATTGTGATCGGAGGAGTGTCGATGATGCCCTAGATGAAGCGTGTCCCATCCACTCATACTTCTCAGCAACTCCCAAAGTACGGACCAAGAAATCAATTGGTGATATTGCATTCTATCCGTAGACTAGATTAAAAGGATTTGTACGAATGGTTGTTTTGCATGCCACTAGGAAGGCCCATATTGCATGATGCAATTGTTTGTCCCAATCCGACCTTTTTTTATTGACTATCTTAGTTAGCAGAGTACATAAAACTTTATTGGAACTCTCTGCTTGTCCATTAGTCTATGGGTGATAGGGTGCTGACTTTGTATGAATCACTAGAAATTCATTCCTGAGTGACTCAATGACTTCGTTAATGAAATGTGTACCTCTATCACTCACAATTTCGATCCGGAGTCCAAATTAAATTAGTATATTTTCAAACAAGGATTTTGTTCTAGTTTGAGCATCATTTTTCCTAGTGGCTTTTGCTTCTATCCATTTCGCCGAATAGTATGTAGCCACTAATATGTATTTATTGTGTGACCCTTTCACTGCGGGGTTTATTGGTCCAATAAAACCAATATCTCATTTTGAGGAAGCTTGTGCACTAATCATGGGTCTCAAGAGCACATCATCTCATTGTATGGGATACTTTGTTCATTGACATACATCACAACTTCGTACATAAGTCTCAACATCCATGTGTAAAATAGGCCACCATAAGCCTACAAAGAGAATCATCCTTATTATTTTCTCGATTGAAAAATGACCTCCTACTGCTACTACATGTGCTATTTCAAGTATAGGAAGGTATTATCCTTCATGCACACACCAGTGTAATTTATTATCCTTTCCATGTTTGAATAATTGTTTTCCAACAATTGCATAGGCTTTTTTTTTCTTCCAGTACTCGTTTTTTAGTTAGGCTTGCTCTTTTAGGATACGTATGTCATTTCAAAAAATCAACTAATGGTTTACTCCACTCGGAGCATCTGTAGAATAACATAATGATGAATGTTCCTTAGGTGTAATCTCCTCCCATACTTGGCAGTTAGTTATGTGCTCATGCACATCCTTTTGCATGTCCATCCAATACATACCTAGTCTTTTCAACTCCTAGGTTGTTCTGTTGGTACAAATCAAACCTCACATTTGGCTTGTATCCTTGGAAGGATTTCTCACATGTAGCAAGAACCATAAAAACACTTGCCTATGTGTTATTACATTTTACTCATTGTAAAAGTCTATATGACTTGGCATTCACATGTAATCACTTACCTACTTGATTGGATTCGTGGAAAAGTGGATGGTTTAGTAGAAAGAATATCTCCCTACTTTTAGAGGAGTAATTATAGGAGATTTGAACTTGAATTCAAATTCAAATCTCAACTCAACTTCTATAAAAGTCAATGTAAAAAGTCGCGGGTTAGCTAGTCTCATTTGAGCTCACTCCCCGAGGCATTTCACTACTGTAACTCTGTGTGTGTTAGTGCTACTTCATAGCCTACACCACAACACCTCATTTAGCTATGCTTGTCATGCTAATGAGATTGTACAGCTACATCAATCAATAGAAGTATACACATTCATTATCTCTGTTTTCTCTGAGTCATCATCTCCAAGTTTGTCAACTTCCAAGAGGCATATCTCAGGATCTACTGAACCAAATCAAGTGATTCAAGACCTGTTGGAACCAGCACAAAGTATTCTACAAGACTACAAAGTTTGAAGAAGTTTGGTTCAGCCATTTTCGAGAAATCGCCATCGAACTGCTCTCTGGTATTTTTCTGCAGAGCTCCTAAAAAGTCGGGAGTGTCCTCAACTTTGCTAAAGTGATTTCTCTGAGTATAGTCTATCATTTTATCTCATTTCACTTGCAAATGGTAGCTTACTAAGCTAATAGAATATCTCTAGAAGGAATTTTGTCAATTGTAAGTGTGCTGGTCATACTGAGTGAAAGACTGAGCAGGTATCAAGATCAAAATAGAAAGTTTTCAAGTCTAGTGAAGTGCAAACTCATCTGTTTTGATCTAATCATTAGTCAAATCATTTCCAAAGTACATATAGCATATTTTGGTATCATTTGAAAGCTCAAGAAGTCTATTAAGCATATCTGGAATCAAAGAGGGCTGGTGCAAAGCAAAATTAGCAGCATCAACTCAATCTCTTGAGTGCATCCAACCATTTCTCCCAACAGTGGTATCAGAGCAAATAAGGTAAACATGGGAGATGGTTTTCCTTCATTCATTGACAAATTGGACAGGAACAATTACCAAGCTTGGTCTCTAAGGATGAAGACCTATCTACAAGGAAGAAGCTTATTTGGATACATATCAGGAGATGAGGAATTGCCCTCATTCAAAGCTAGAGGACTACCCACCAAGGATGAACAAGAGAGGCTCAACCAATGGTGTGCAAAAGATGCTTTGGCAAGGTCTTACCTTCTTAACTCTATATCTGATTTCCTTTTACCTCATATAAGGAACTGTAAGACTTCCTAAGAGACTTGGGAAACTCTGTCAACATATTTCTCTTCCAACACAAGGGCCAGGAAGAATCAACTGTGGATTGAATTCACAACTCTTAGGAAGCAGCCCAAGCAATCAGTCTCAGAGTATGTGACCAAGATTAAAGATGTGGCAGACCAATTAGCAAGCATTGGAGAGGAGATTGAAGAGGAGCAAATAGTCAGGCAAGTAACAAATGGACTCAAGGCAGATGATAAGTGGGAAAGCTTCACCACTGCAATGGACCTCTACATGGACATGCATACCCCAGATCTCACAACACTCATGGGCCAACTATTCACACATGAAGCAAATTTTACAAAGGCAGGAGATCAATCAAAAGGTAACAACCCCTCTGCTCTATATACTGATAAGAAGGTTAAAGATAAAGGTAAAAGTAAGAAGGTTGATGAAGAAGGTTCTACCTCCCAAGCAAACTATGCAGGGAGAGGTAGATCCTCAAGAGGTAGGGGCAGAGGAGGTAAGTCAGGTAGGGGGAGACCCTACAACTCATCACCTTGCAACATTTGTGGATTGTCCAATCATACCACAGATGAGTGCTACAGAAATTATAAGAATCAGAGAGGAAGAGGCTATTCAAGAGGTGGATACTCTCAAGGGAGAGGCAGGTTCAACCAACACCAAGGCTACAATGGATACAACAATCAATACAACAACAATTACAACCACAACCACAATGGTAATTATCAAGGTGGATTCAGAAATAGAAGGGATTACAACAACTACACAGAGGAGCAAGATGACTCCCTATTGATCATGAATATGACCTCCAAGGCAAGTACAAATGATGATCATTTATTTTATATTGATTCAGGATGTTTTAACCATGTAGCTGGTAATGTGGCACTACTCTCTGATTTGGAAGAACCCAAGGGCAAACATCAGGTACAGACAGGTGATGATACTAAACATTCTGTTGTAAAAATTGGAAATGTAAAGGCATGTGATGGTAACTTGAATCTATTGAGCAGGGTACTCTATGTACCAACCATCACCAAGAATCTAATGAGTGTTGGTCAGATTGTAGAGAAAGGGTTGCAGGTCAGGTTCACTCAACATGGAGCATATGTGGAGGACCCAAGATATGGTTTCAAAAGAATTGCCAAGGGGGAGAAATCAGGTAGATTGTTTACTTTTGAGCTAGAAGACACCAAGAACATTGCTTTATATAATTACAAGGATCAAACACTTTCAGAGTTAGAAATATGGCACAAGAGGTTAGGTCACATAGGTGAAAGAACTCTAAAGCAAATGTGCAGGGATCAATGTGTGCTTGGGATACCTAATGTATCCAAGCAACACATGAGTTATAAGTGTGGAGCATGTCAGTTTGGTAAGTCTCACAGTTGCCCTATTCAAGGAAAGGTTTCATGCATGAAGACTACCTAGACTTGGTACACACAGATGTTTGGGGACCTAGCAAGGACCCTTCTATTTCAGGATCAAGGTACTATGTGTCCTTCATTGATGACTATAGCAGGTGGACTATCTTATACTTTATGAAACATAAAGATGAAGTGTTTAATTGTTTCAAGAGGTATCTTGCACTTGTTGAAAATCAAACAGGAAGAAGCTTGAAAAGGCTAAGGTCAGATGGTGGAGGAGAGTACTTCTCCAATGAGTTTGAAGATTTCTTGCAGGAAAGAGGCATCAAGAGGGAGATAACTACAAGGTACTCACCTGAACAAAATGGGGTAGCTGAAAGAAGGAATAGACTCATTGTAGAAACAGCTAGGTCTATGCTTAATGAAAAGAAATTGCCAAATTATCTTTGGGCAGAAGGTGTATCCACTGCCACCTATCTCATAAACAGGTTGCCATCCAAATCACTTGATGGTATGACACCATATGAAGCTTGGCATGGTAAGAGACCTTCTCTGGATCACTGCAAAATCTTTGGTTGTGTAGCATATGTGCATATTCCCTCACAGGTAAGGGGAAAGCTAGACCCTAAAGCTGAAAAATGTATCTTCATTGGTTATGATTTGAACCAAAAGGGATACAGATTCTACAACCCAACAAATAAAGGCTTCAAGGTAAGCAGAGATGTCATCTTTGATGAGAATGACTCATGGTATGAGAATGAATACAGGAAGGTTAGTCTACCTTATGACATGGAAGAAGATTTTCCAAGGCTTACCAAGGAGGAACCAATCCAGAAAGAAGACTCAAGCTCAGATGATGATAATACAATTAACCTTGAGGAATTCAAGGCATGGAAGTCCAAAGGAAAGATGAAGATGAAGAAGCTAGAGGATATACCAGAATCCTCAACTCAAGCTATGAGGAGATCTCAGAGAGAAAGTAAGAAGCCTATCAGATATGGGTATGACACATCACTTGTAACTAAACATTCTGTATATCTTGCAAAGGATTTGTTAAATGAAGAACCAGGTACCTATGAAGAAGCAATTACCAAACCAGAATGGAAAGGAGCTATGGATGAAGAAATGGAAGCTCTCAAGGAGAGTGATACTTGGGACTTGGTACCCAAGAAGGACACTATGAAGGTGATAGGATCCAGATGGATCTACAAGCTAAAGAGGAATTCTGATGGAACAATAAACAGGTACAAAGCTAGGTTGGTTGCCAAGGGTTTTGCACAAACCCAAGGCATTGATTATGAGGAGACATTTTCTCCTGTGGCTAAGATGCCAACTATCGGAATATTGGTGAGTGTAGCTGCATCCAAGAATTGGAACATGTACCAATTAGATGTCAAGAATGCTTTCTTGAATGGATGGATATCTGAAGAAGTCTACATGTCACAACCACCTGGCTATGAAGATCCCAAGAAGGTAAATTATGTTTGTAAATTGAAGAAGGCTCTATATGGTTTGAAGCAGGCACCTAGAGCATGGAATTACAGGTTGACAACCTACCTCCAAGACCAAGGATTTGTGATGAGCAAAGCTGATACTTCTCTGTTCATAAAGAGAAGTAGTACAGAGGTAATCTATGTGTGTTTATGTTGATGACATCATCATTACAGGCAATGATGTCAATGGGATTAGACACATCAAAGGACAGATGATGAAGGAATTCAAGATCAATGTTCTTGGATTATTGAAGTACTTCTTAGGTCTTGAGTTAGTCTACACCAACTCAGGTATATATATCACTCAAAAGAAGTATGTACAGGATATGGTCAAGAAGTTTGGCTTGCAGGATGCTAAAGTCTCAACTACTCCAATGGAGGTCAACCTAAAGCTTAGTGCTCATGAAGGGGATGAAATACAAGACATTACAGGATATCAAAGTATGGTAGGTAGTTTGAATTATGCTACCTTGACAAGAATTGACATAGCATATGGAGTTAGTGTGCTAAGCCAATTCATGCACAAACCAAGGGTACCTCACCTAGAGGCAGCAAAGAAAATTTTGAAGTATTTGAAAGGAACTCAGAACCATGGTTTGTACTTTCCTTATACTTCAGATATTGACATTAAAGTATACTCAGATGCAGATTGGGCAGGATGCAAGGATGATAGGAGGAGCACATTAGGTTACATTTGCTTTGCAGGAGATAAACCTATTTCTTGGTCAGCCAAGAAGCAACCTACAGTGGCATTGTCATCCACTGAAGCAGAGTATAGAGGGCTTGCCAATGCCACTCAAGAAGCTATCTGGTTAAAGCTTTTGTATACAGAGCTAGGCCTATACACTAGGCCTCCAATCATCTTTGGAGACAACACAAGCTCTCTTCACCTTGCAGCTAATCCAATATATCATGCTAGGACAAAACACATAGAGGTTCATTACCACTATGTGAGAGAAAAATTGCTAAGCAAAGACATTCAATTGACTTATGTGTCTACTAATATGCAATGTGCAGATTTACTCACTAAAGCATTGGATGGAAACAAGCTATGCAGATTCAAATCTATGATTGGATTGCAGGATGTGATTGAAGACTAAAGATGAAAGCTTAAGCCAAAATGTTTGGCTTGAGGGGGAGCTGTTGGTACAAATCAAGCCTTCACATTTGGCTTGTATCCTTGGAAGGATTTCTCACATGTAGCAAGAACCATAAAAACACTTGCCTATGTGTTATTACATTTTACTCATTGTAAAAGTCTATATGACTTGGCATTCACATGTAATCACTTACCTACTTGATTGGATTCGTGGAAAAGTGGATGGTTTAGTAGAGAGAATATCTCCCTACTTTTAGAGGAGTAATTATAGGAGATTTGAACTTGAATTCAAATTCAAATCTCAACTTAACTTCTATAAAAGTCAATGTAAAAAGTCGCGGGTTAGCTAGTCTCATTTGAGCTCACTCCCCGAGGCATTTCACTACTGTAACTCTGTGTGTGTTAGTGCTACTTCATAGCCTACACCACAACACCTCATTTAGCTATGCTTGTCATGCTAATGAGATTGTACAACTACATCAATCAATAGAAGTATACACATTCATTATCTCTGTTTTCTCTGAGTCATCATCTCCAAGTTTGTCAACTTCCAAGAGGCATATCTCAGGATCTACTGAACCAAATCAAGTGATTCAAGGCCTGTAGGAACCAGCACAAAGTATTCTACAAGACTACAAAGTTTGGAGAAGTTTGGTTCAGCCATTTTCGAGAAATCGCCATCGAACTGCTCTATGGTATTTTTCTGCAGAGCTCCTAAAAAGTCGGGAGTGTCCTCAACTTTGCTAAAGTGATTTCTCTGAGTATAGTCTATCATTTTATCTCATTTCACTTGCAAATGGTAGCTTACTAAGCTAATAGAATATCTCTAGAAGGAATTTTGTCAATTGTAAGTGTGTTGGTCATACTGAGTGAAAGACTGAGCAGGTATCAAGATCAAAATAGAAAGTTTTCAAGTCTAGTGAAGTGCAAACTCATCTGTTTTGATCTAATCATTAG
Source organism: Ceratopteris richardii (assembly GCA_020310875.1). Taxonomy (NCBI): domain Eukaryota; kingdom Viridiplantae; phylum Streptophyta; class Polypodiopsida; order Polypodiales; family Pteridaceae; genus Ceratopteris; species Ceratopteris richardii. Next base: position 29,874,462 of record CM035429.1, read on the forward strand.
TCAAATCATTTCCAAAGTACATATAGCATATTTTGGTATCATTTGAAAGCTCAAGGAGTCTACTAAGCATATCTGGAATCAAAGAGGGCTGGTGCAAAGCAGAATTAGCAGCATCAACTCAATCTCTTGAGTGCATCCAACCATTTCTCCCAACATGTTCCACTAATGCCCTTATGTGTTCCCCATTTGTTTTTGTGGGCTTGTTTGAGTAAACCCTTTTGCTCCTCATCCTCCACACATCTTAGAAGTACTCCATTAGAGTCTTTGAAGTACAAATTGCCTGCCACAATGTGGAGGTTTTGTGTTTGCCAAAGCTCCTTAGTCTTGTTGCTCATATTGATCCTATGATGTGGTCCATGTGTGAGTATAAGAATCAATCCTTCAGCCCATTTGGGACATACTTCTAAGTTGAACAAGTAGGTGTCAGGTAGCTTATCAACTACTCCTATGGGCGGGTCTCCATGAGTCATTCTTGACAAGTGATCTAGTCTTGCATGAGTATTTCCTTTCTTTACCACAACTTCAAACTCAAACTCCATTAACAATACAAACCATCTCACTAGCCTTCCTGTATTACAAGGTTTATAGAATAAGTATAATAGCGCTTGATGATCAATGAAGAACTTAAATTTGTTGGCTAAGAGGTAATTTCTAAACTTCTTTACTACGTAAACCATCCCTAGGCCTTATTGATCAATTTTAGTGTAATTGCATTCTACTTGATTTATTTGTCTACTTGCATAGGCTATTGGGTGATCTAATTTTCCTTCATCTAATGGTTGTGCTAAGATACATCCAATGGCATGATTAGATGCATCCACATGAATATGGAATGGTTTATTGCAATTTGGTACTCTCAAAAGTTGTGATGAGCTAAATCTTCTTTTCAATTAATTAAAGGTGCTCTTCTTTCCCAATGAATTGAGTCAAAAACCCAGATAATGGTTTAGAAATTATAGCATACATGTGGATGAATCGTTGGTAATATCCACAATGTCCCATAAAATCTTGCACTTCTTTAGCATTATTTGGTCTTGGTAATTCCAAAATAACTTTTATTTTGTCTTCATCAATTGAGATGCCATTTTTGGACACAATGTGTCCCAATATTTTATCGTGTCTAACCATGAAGACACACTTATCTCGGTTCAAACAGACTATATTGTTTACAGTTGTCAAATATTTTCCTTGATTCGGGTATGTGAGCTATGCATTGAGAAGAATAGGTACATAGGTCATCCACATAGACTTCCATGTTTTTCCTCAAAAATTCTTTAAACACATGACACATTAGTCTCTAGAAATTTGTTGAGGCATTGGTCAAACCAAATGGCATAACCCTAAAGGCATACAGTCCCCATTCAATACCAAAGGCAGTCTTATGTTGGTCTTCAGTAGCAATGGCTACTTGACTGTACCCAGAGAACCCATCAAGGAAGCTATATACTTCCTTGCTTGCTACTCTTTCCAAGAGACGATATGTAATGGGTATAGGATAACTATCACAAATCGTAACTGCATTAACCTTTTTCAAGTTAATACAAACCCTAAGTTTTTTGTTTTTCTTTGGCACTACTACCACGGGTGAAACCCATTCGGTATGTTTGATTTTGCATATGAATATAGCTACTAACAACTTATCAATTTCCTCATTGCTCTTGGTTGAATAAACATCATTGTAGGTGTATGGTCTTTGTTTGGAGGTTTGGCATCTAAAGTCATCGGAATCCTATGTGGAACAAATAGAGGGGTCCACTCAATTTAGATATTTATATGTCCAAGCGAACATGTCTTTATATTCTCGATTTAGATGTATGAGTTCCTTCTCTTCTTCATTGACACATCTTTTCCTATGTATGTGCATCTCTATTCTTATCCTTCCATCATTACTATCACCTTTTTATTTTGTTCTTTCTTGTCATATGTTATTCCTTCCTGAGCTTCTCTTTTTGGCATTTGAATGGCTATTTGTCTTTCTTCAACTTCATACCTTTTGAAATGTTGACGTACTTCAAATGATTCATGATATGGCTCATCCTGAAGTTTGATTCTCTCCACTTTAGGTTTTTCTTGATACTTTTCTATGGTGAGTACATTAGTCTTTCCTGGGGTGTCTTCTTTGTCTATCTCTTTTAGGTATTGTTCTTTCGAATCAAATTCAAGTTCCATCTCCATACTTTCATAGTCCTCTCTCCATTCTTTTTCTACCAGTTCTCCCACTTCTACTTCTTGGAGGACTACTCACATCATATGCTTCCTCATCTACACATGCATTCATCATCAATACTTCTTTGTTCATGCGAACATCTAGTGTGGCTAATATTTCCATCCATTCATCTGGCTTAAATGCCTCATCTGGGAATTTTTGTGGCATGTATGCTGGGTCTTCTATGGGTCTGTAGCTTTCATGTCCTACTAGCCATTATTATAATCTTCCTTGTTCTCATTTTGCTTCTTTACACAAATCCATAATTGGGCATCTTCATTCATCCAAGATTAGTCACTTGATCCCCCACAATGAATGGACACATCATCTTCCTCTTTATGGACTGGGTTCCATTGCAAGGGTGGTACATCTCTATAAGCAAAAGTATGCAAGTTTATTTTCCTTGTGGCACCTTGATGTGGGAGGTATAATGCATCTCTTCCCCAATCTTGCACTACCCTCAATTGTCTCCTAAAACGTCGTCCTAAGATCATCTCATAATTACTTGATTTTCCAAATTGATAGATAGCTAACATGTATTTAAACTCCACTCTGCAAGTATTCAAGTTGACCTTTTCTAGGATTGCCAAAGGTCTTTCAACATGACTATCTGCCAATTTTTATTTCATTCGAGTAGGTTGCAAGGCTTGTTTTCTCCATTTTTCCCATATTTCCTTGGTTGCTATCCCTACTTCCGCTTTTATGTCTAGAATTGCTTTGGTCATGTATCCTTGAAACATAATTTGGAGGCATGTATTTCCTTCATCTCCCTCATTAAATTCTCCCACTTTGTCAATTGGAATGCTTATTGTGGGTGTCGACTCCACTTTATCTTTTCTTGTAGATGGGTTCGTCTCTCCCAAATTTAACTGTTGAGCTAATTTCTCCCACAACTAAGGTTTGACTTGGAAAAAATCCTCCAACATTAAGGAACATTGGATTTTAGCTCTTTTTAACTCGGATAATGTGTTTGAGGTTCCATCTTGTAATTTTGTTTCTCTCCCCCTAATTGTGGGTCCATGGAAAAATTCAGATCTTTGCTCATATTCTCCCGTGTAGTTGAAGAGCGTTGTCAGGCTCATTCCCTCCTCTCTATTGTGGTCTAGGTTTGACAATTCCTCATAGATCACTTTGGGTTCCAATGTCGGTTGATTCTGAGAGGCATCTACTTCTTCAAAAGGAGGTACTTCGTTTTCATTCTTCTTCCCATCAGTCTTCCTAAACTTTGGCCCAAAGATCATGTGGCTAGTTAGCTTCTACTTTAGGAATTAAAGATTTTTGTTCTTCATCTTCATTACCCATGTCTCCTTTCAACTTTTCATCTTGGTTATCCTTCTTTGGTTGTGAATTGAAGGATTCTACACATTCTTGAAATTATACTTCAGAAATTATGTTCCTAGGGAGGGTTGCTATATATTTTTCTAGCATGGTCTGAGCAATATCAATTAATTTCGTACATATTTTCAATATTTCTTTCTCAAGGTATCCTCTTGGGTAGATTCTTTCATGTTGCTCTAGACTCTGTCCTCTCTCTATCTTAGACTAATTTGCTTTTAACCACATGTTTAGATGTTCATGCACAGGATCTGCTAGAATTGATCCTGCCCATTCCTCAGTTTGTTTCTTCACCATCAAATTGGCCTTCTTGGTTGCTAAGTGTCTTTCTCTAAGATTAGTCTCTTTTACTGTCTGCTGTTTCTCTTCCTCTCTTTTTTTAGTCCATTTTCTTTTAATTTTCTCTCACCTTGTCGTCCATCTTTGAGCCTTTTTAGATTTTGAGTCATCTTTGGGTTCTTCTAAGTCCTTGACAACTTGGGTTTCAGATTCTAGCTCCTCCTCAATCTTGGGGTTATTCGTTACTCCTCTCTCCAAAATTTCCTAATTCTAGGTAGTAGTCTCCTTGCATTTGATCAACCCCGTTGCCTAGGCTTTCTTTGTTTGTCAATGGAGTGGTTGGCACAATGGCTCTCTCTAGATTTTCTTTGGTTTGAGTGTACTTTACTCGCACTACATTTTGAGGGTGTGGGGGTTGTTGTCCTAACACAGCTTGAGGTTGATTGTATCCCATGTACTCGTATGGTCTTGGTGCCATAGGCAATCCTTAGTATGGGCTATATCTAGGAACCTCTCTACCTTGATCTCTGAGTGGGAAGCCATATGGTCGATATTGTGGTGGAGCAAAGGGTCTAGGTTGTCTATTGAAGGGGCAATTTTTTGTGCTATGATTGGTGTATTTCTGTTCAATGTGACAATACAAGTTGGTTACCTTGGCTAGTTGTGGATTTTATTGATAGGGTTGTGGGGGTACCATTCCTCCTATTACAGAAGTATGAAAAGGTTAGTCACCATTGCAATGCATACACCTTCTTAACATGGGTACCCTCAATGGAGGATTCTCGAAGTTTTTCTATCCCTGAACACCTAGCTTCTTAGCTACTAAGTCTATGAGTTCCTCTACATTGCTGGTGTTAGAGCTTGTATTACTAATCGTATCCTCTGATTTTGTGACATTTTGTGGGACTTTTAGGTCATTTGCTAGGTTTTCTTCCAAGTCTATACACTCCTGTAGATAGTCACTCAATGCCTATAACCGTTTTACATAAACCAAGGTTCTCAATGTCTTGTTGGTTAAGCCATCTAAAAATAAAGATATCATCTTATGTTGAGAGGGTCCCTCAGTCATAGGACACCTATGTATGTACTCATGACATCTTCTGGCTATTTTTTTTATAGTATCATTGGGGTTCTATTTGAAGCTATGGATCAATGGTGAGAAGTTGTGTTTGATACCCCTCTTGGTGAACTCACCAATGAATTATTGAAAGAACTGTTCAATGTTTACAAAATGATTAGGGTCCAATGGTTGGAACCAGGTCAAAGTTGTTCTCATAAGGGTAAGGCCAAAGGATTCATATTGGACAAAGAAATCATCCACCTGCTCAACACATAGCACTTGCTTGAATTCATCGATGTGATAATAAGGCTCTTCAAAACCATCATAATGATTCCTCAGGCACGTGGCTACTTGAAATGACCTTAGTCTTCTACTGAGTTCGAGTGGTCAAAGGACTATGGGGACAACATGATATACTAGTTATACTTGTTGACCAGGTCTTCTTGTAGATGCACGTACATCGAGGATAGTACATAAACAAAATCTCACAAAAGCATAAACAGAATAAAGAGAGACAAGGGCATCAGATTGGGTACAATCTCCCCCCACATACTCTGATGGACAATGTCTATTAGAGCATGTGTGTTTATAGGTATTTCTCATTACATCCTTTATAGAAGATACATGATGGTTGTTCTTCAAAAAGCGTGCATTTACAAAATTCTGCTTTATTTACAAAATCATCGTTTTTCAAGTGATCTACTATTTTTACAAAAATGTCGCTTTCTAAAGCGATCTATTATTTTTACAAAAAATAACCAAAATACTATCTTCTAAACATTCTTCTAAATATTTTCAAAAATATCTGAATAAGTCCACCCACGCTCACACCCTCATGAGTTTTCACATGCTCAATCAAAACACAAATCACATTAAAAACCTCAAGACATTAAAATCCATAAAACATTCCATCATTCCATAAAGTATAACATGCCTCCTAGTTGACAAGCTACTGGGCTCAGTTGATAAGAATAAAGTAGACACGGATGGCTAGTCACATGTCCCATCACTGAACAATCATAAGCATGTTCTATGTAAAGACACATGCATGGAATTGGAAAACTCAAATTAAATGTGACTGTGAATGATATGCAAAAATCAAATGATCATAATGTGGAGTTAATGATGTCTTATGAATCCATTGAGATTCTTCAAGTGAGTGATGTTTATATTTAACTAAATATCTATGATATTGGTTACCTATGTGTGTAGTAGTAACATCATAATCAAATATTTTCTTTGGAATTAAAATCTCAAAATCCTCTTCAAGTAAAGGAGGATCATCTAAGATAGGAGTGAGTGTCCTTTAAAGGATTTAAAATGAAAAGAATTATGTATATTCCAATGAGAAGGTATGTCTAATCTAAAAGCATTCTCATTAATTTTCTAAATAATATAGAAAGGTCCATAATAATGTGGTGCAAGTTTAACCTTAGGATGTTGTGAAATATTTTTCAAATGTCTTTTAATTATTTTTAACCATACAAAGTCATTTTCATTAAATTATTTAGCTAGTCATTTCTTATTAGCATTACACATGTAATGTTCTTGACTCTTTTTAACGCGCTCGTGAGCCTCATTAAGTGTAGAAATATGATCTTGTGCAAAAGAATCAGCCATTTGGGATATGACTTTGAGTGATAGACATGGGAGTGGGAAGCTTTTCACCATACATATTTCATGTGGTGCACATCTAGTAGTGGTATGTGTTGTGTTATTATATGAAAATTGTAGTAAAGGACTTTTCTCATCATAATTACTTGGATTATCTAAATAATAACAATGTAATATATCTAAAATAGTACTATTCATAGCTTCTTTTTCCCATTACTTTTAGGATGAAATGCAAAGCTAAAGTTTATTTTGGAACCTAAATTTTGACATAATGCAACCCAAAAGTTATTGCAAAAACGAACATCTCGATCTAAAAGAATAACTTTTGGAAATCCATCATGAGGAAAAATACATTTAATAAACAATTGTCCAAATCATATCATTATGAGATGAAGTTGTGGGAAGACTAGTAATAAAATCCATAGAAATTTGTTCCCATGGTCCATTAGATATGGGAAGTGGCATTAATAATCCAAATGCTTTACCATGATGTTGTTTTACACGTTAACACACAATGCAATGGGAAACATATTGTGCAATTGTTGGAGTTTGAGGTCTGCAGAAGCACGTGAATAGCACAAGGAAGGAGACGAAGCTTGAAACACAACACACAATACTAAATGTATTACCACTATAATGTACAAAGATAATTAGACCATTAGGGTAATAAGTGTATATAAAACACGGGGGAAAAAACCTCCTTAAGAGGGAAAAAAGTGCCCTAGCTATCCTAGAGTGTTCACATACATCACTACCAAAATATATCAACAAATCCCCATGGGAGTGATGCGGTGAGCAATTAGCTAGCACCCATGTATAAGGAAGTGCCAAGCTATGTGGAATCAATCCAGAAAAGGAAGTAAGCCTAAAGATTTTCAGAAAGCTTCAAACTTTCACCTAGGTAGAGCCTTCGTGAAAAGGTCTGGAATGTTCTTCCATGTGGGCACATATGCCAAACTGATCTCTCTAGCAAAGAACCTCTCCCTCACATATGATAGTGAACCTCAGTGTGCTTAGTGTAAGCATGGAACACAGGGTTGCTCGCAACTTCCAATGTGCTCTGACTGTCAATGAAGATGGTGGTGGCAAAAAACTGACCAACATCCAAATCAGCCATAAGGCATCTAAGCCACACACACTCAATAGTCACTTTGAAAGCTGCCCTATACTCAGCATCACAACTAGAAGTGGTCATAGTAGGTTGCTTCTTACTCAACTAAGATATGCATGAGCTACCAAGCATGAAGCAAAAACCACTAGTGGACATACGAGTGTCATAGAAACCAGCCCAGTTAGAGTCATAAAAAGCATATAAATCTAATGGTAGTGATCCCCCCTTGGGATAAAACAATCCAAGCAATTGGGTACCACTCAAGTAGTGAAAGATGCACTCAACCACGTGCCAATGCTTGGCACCTAGGCAACGCATAAACCTGCTCATCTGTGAGACAACAAACTGAATGTTTGACCGAGTAATGCATAAGTAAATCAAGCATCCAACAGCCTTCTGATAGATGACAACATCAAATGCATCTCCAATATCATGAAGACTCAACCGTTAACCTATCCCCATAGGAGTCGCAATAGGTTTGTAGACTTCAAGGCCTAAACACCACAATAATGTATCAATATATTTGCTTTGACACAAAGCTATTCCCTCATCAACTTGCATAAGCTGAATGCCCAAATATTGATGCAAATGCCCCAAATCTGATATCTCAAATGAGGCATGCAGATCAGCCTTAAAATCAGCAATATGCTTCTCATGAGGACTAGTGAGCAACATGTCATCAATATACACAACAATGATCAGAAGCACATCATTTGTACACTTAACATATAAGGTGCTCTCAGTTGGAATGTTCTCAAAACCATGTGCAATCAGGTAGGCATGTAACTTTTCATACCAAGCATGTGGTGCTTGATTCAAACCATATAATGCCTGTTTCGACCTCTATTCTTGGTTTTCATGCCCTTTCTACACAAAGCCATGGGGCCGAATGAAAGAAACTTGGAGAAGCTTGTAGGAGGTAGAAAGTGCATTTCGAAGCGATGAAGTTTGGTCCAGCCAACCGGCACAAGACCAACCCTTGAGCTTATGGAGACTCAAATTGACCTTATAGGAATGCGATAAGTGCAAAGAAATGCACTATGTACTTTGCAGCATCAAGGAGAAAGAGTCGATACAAAATAGATAGGTTCGCGGGTCGACTAGCTCAAAAAATTTACTATCTATGGAAGAGATAATGAACTTCAAATGCTCATAGCAACCAACCTGATTACAATTAGAAAGAATCCATTTATGGGAGTGATAAACATAGGGTTTAGTGTATATAATGCACAAAAGAATAAGAAATAGGCAAAATATGCTATAGGAATGAATCAAACACTCAACGGTGGTACCTCCTATTTTTAAGGAATATGTAGAGATTGACCCTGAGACAAAAAAACTGAGCTTTGTCCCAATTTACAAAGCCAAATTCTATGAAAATATATAGGCATAAACTAGACATTAATACTTTCCAATGAGCCATCTTGAACTCAATTTGGAGCTCTGTAGAGAGAGCAGCAGCCTCTGCACAAGTACTATTGGTGAAGAAGATGATGCAAAAAATTGAAGGAGCAAGACAATGATGGTCACAAGTGTATGTATATTGCTTCCATGTATTGTACAAGTGATTTGAAGTCTTTATATAGACTCTAGGAGTGTTCCGTGACTTTTACAAGTGGAATTTGAATTCAAATGAAGGTGGGAATGGTTGTTGGAGGGCATCAGTTCACTTTGCAACAACCTAGGAAAAGTGAAGATCTAGTTTGATCTACTTTTAGGTGATTGATTGCTTGATTGAATGCAAATCAAACACCACAAATTTGTGGGATTTAGGCTCTATATTTTTACTTTTACATGTGTAAAGCTCAAGGCTTTTACAATGGTAAAAGATCCATGAAAAATCTTTTTTAAAAAGTACAATAAGTGAGCATAAATAAAACAAATCTCCAACGGATATTCTTTTGATGTGATAGCCCTTTGATGTAGATCAAATCCACCTCAAGCATAGTGTAATCTTGATGTTCCAATAGCTCCCCCTCAAGCTAAAGTATGCTTGAGTCTTCATTCTGTGATAGGTTAAATACTTGCCATAGCTTTGAATCTACAAAGCTTTATTCCATCAAGTGCCTTTGTCATCATATCTACTACTTGCTTTTGAGTAGGAACAAAAGAAATGCCAGTATCCTTTGCCATGAGCTTCTCCCTGATGAAGTGGTAATGCACCTCTATGTGTTTGGTTCTTGCAAGGAAATAGGATTTGTCGCTAGATGCATGGAACTTAGATTATCTCCAAATATGTGAGGTTTGGAACTTACAAGTCCCAAATCTGTATACAATGCCTTTAACCATATTGCCTCTTGAGTTGCTATGGTCAAGCCTCTGTACTCTGCTTCTGTCAAGGATAAAGCAATTGTTGGTTGCTTCTTGGAACTCGATGCTACTAGCTTTGAACCTGCAAATGCTAAGTAACCAGAAGTACTTCTTCTATCATCCTTAGATCCTACCCAATCTACACTCGAATAGATTTTGATATCCAAATCTGAAGAGTAAGGATAGAATATACCTTCGTTGATTGTACCTTTGAGATACTTAAGTACTCTCTTAGCTGCATCCATGTGTGATCTTCTTGATGAGTGCATGAACTGACTAAGCACTCCCATACTATATGAGATATCTGCCCTTGTATGAGTAACATATATTAAGCTACCTACCAAGCTTTGATACTCTTTAATGTCTTCAATTTTCTCACCTTCATAAACTAATGAAGACATTTTCTCACCTTCATAAACACTAAGTTTATGATTCATCTCCACAGGTGTACCTGCGGGTTTAGTATTCTCCATTTTGAACTTGAGAATTAGATCCTGAATGTATCTTCTTTGAGTCAAATACATTCCTTCATGTGTGTATATCACCTGCATACCTAGGAATTATGTGAGCTCACCTAGGTCTCTGATTTTGAACTCCTCTTGCATGTGTCTCTTGATCCTTTGAATACCATTTAGATCATCACCTGTCACAATAATATCATCTTCATATACACATAGATAGATAACCTCATCATGATCCCTTTTGATGAATAGAGAAGGATCTGAGTTGCTTGGTCTGAACCCTTGAGGTGTGTAACCAACCTGTAATTCCAAGCTCTATGAGCTTGTTTCAATCCATACAATGCTTTCTTAAGTCTGCAAACATAAGATGGATGATTAGGGTTTTCAAAACCTGGTGGTTGTGACATGTATACCGCTTCACTTATCCAACCATTTAAGAATGCATTTTTCACATCAAGTTGGAGGAGTCTCGAATTCTTGCAGCAGCTACACTTATCAATGTCCTGATTGTAGTCATCTTTGCAACTGGTGAGAATGTTTCCTCATAGTCTATATCATGAGTTTGTGAGCATCCTTTGGCAACTAATCTTCATTGTACCTGCAAACTGATCCATCTGAATTTCTTTAAGCTTTATATACCCATCTGCAAACAATTACCTTTTGATTCGATGACATTGGAACCAAATCCCAAGTGTCCATCTCACTATGCATCTATTTCTTCTTTCATGTCCTTTTCCCAATCAAGGTTTCCCTTTGTCTCTTCATAGGTTGAGGGTTCCTCTGAAATAGAGCCTTTTGCCAAGTAGATCGAATGCTTCGTAATAATGCAAACACATATGTACACATACACATAAACATACACATACACATACACATACACATACACATACACATACACATACACATACACATACACAAACACATACACACACATAAATACACACATATACACATACACATACACATACACATTCACATACACAGACGCATACGCATACACATACGCATACACATACACATACACATACGCATACGCATACGCATACACATACGCATACACATACACATACACATACACATACACATACACATACACATACACGTACACATACATAAACACACACACACATACACATACACATACACATACACATACACGTACACATACACATACACATACACATACACATACACATACACACACACACATACACATACACATACACATACACATACACGTACACATACACATACACATACACATACACATACACATACACATACACATACATATACATATACACATACACATACACATACACACATACACATACACATACACATACACATACACATACATATACACATACACATACACATACACATACACATACACACACATGTTGGAAATCTAGGATCTACAACACAAATTCCAAAAATCTTCCAATATTGACAAAACATGAACATACCACACTTAATCATTCAAATGATGAGACAAAGATAGAGAGAGATTAGACAACATGTGTAAAATGTTATGTAAGTCACTGCTTACTCACGCTATCATATATACAAATTTCAATTTACAATGTGGAAGCAAAACTCTCAACCACTCTATGTGAACAGAAATAGATGGATGAGTGTATGTACAGAATTTACAAGAATATTCAGATGTAGGGACAGAAATCTAAATATGTATGAGACGTATGAGCTAATTGGATGTAGAAGAGTGAATATGAGTGATAGAAAGAGGAAAGATCAGTGTGAAACTGATATTCAACAAACCCTAATCTGATTTTAGGCTATGGAAGTCCTTAAATCATATGTGTGCATGAAACATCACATACTTACATAATTAGCAAAGAAGGCTAACATGTTGCTGTCAGAAATCCTCATACTCATGTGAACACATCTTCTCTAACACCTCATCCGAATGCATGTAGCATCCATGTACTGATTCTCCGTTAGATATGCCGAATAGGACTCCTCTTGATATGGATGACATTGCCTCCATAAACTCCAATCAGTACTTGTGTGCATAATGAGAATATGTACCTGACTTCTTAACATAAGATGAAAATCTTATGTTAACCTCCATCCAATGTCTTTGAAGTACACCGAAATCTTCATGTAGAAGACAATCTTCAATTACATTATGTAGATGGTTGGTCCACACCACCAAGCTACTTATGGGCAAGTCCTCTCCATAAGCAAGAGTGTGAGCACACTCTATAGATTTTGGACTGATGTGACATTGTATTGATTTACCTCTCTAGTTACACAATGTGATAAAAAAACTTCCAACCAACTTAGAACACAAGGTTGGCTAAAAACAAAACTCATCTCACCTTCAAATTTGTCTTCTTAGATGAGCTTTCTTGTCATGAAAGAGATCATCAAAAGTGTCAAGAACAACATCTAGATACTTGTTTTGATGTAGCTAATGCTTTTACTTTCAAAGAATGAAAGTGTATAAAAGCACTTCTCCAATCCTTCAAATCTCTTCATAACTGCTCTTCTAAGATATAACTTGCGAATGATAATCTGATAGTAGGAACTAATACCTGTGATTTGATGTTGATATGGTTCCTTCATCTTCTCCAAATCATTGCTTTTCCTTGAATTTGAAATAGCCTTCTCTTCATCAAGTCTTGGTCTTCAAACAATACTTCTGTAAAGTATTTTCATACTCTTTCAAAAGTATTCGGCTGATAACAGATCATCAACTTCATACTCCACACTGATGAATAAACATGTAACTGAACTGTCTAATCCTCAAATCTCTACTCATCTAGATTAAGTGTGTATGTCAAATGTCAAATGTTAGAAGATGCTCTTAAATCATATGTTGTAAACTTGGAAGTCTAGGAATGTGGGAATCTGAGAGCCTGAATGCTCTGATACCAAATGTTGGAAATTAAGTAGGCCCATAACTAATACCGCAGGTCCATAGTTCCCTAGGTCTAGGATCTACCACATAGATTCCAACAATCTTCCAATATTGACAAAACATGAACATACCACCCTTAATCATTCAAATGATGAGACAAAGATAGAGAGAGATTAGACAACATGTGTAAAGTGTTACATAAGCCACTGCTTGGTCAGACTATTATATATACAAACGTCAATTTACAATGTGGGAGCAAAACTCTCAACCACTCTATCTGAACAAAAATAGATGGATGAGTGTATTTACAGAATTTACAAGAATATTCAGATGTAGGGATAGAATTCTGAATATGTATGAGATGTATGACCTGATAGGTTGTAGAAGAGTGAATATGAGTGACAGAAAGAGGAAAGATCAGTGTGAAAATGATATTCAGCAAACCCTAATCTGATTTTGGGCTATGGAAGTCCCTAAATCAGATGTGTGTGTGAAACATCACATACTTACTTAATCAGCAAAGAATGTTAACATGTTGCTGTCAAAAATCCTCATACTCATGTGAACACATCTCCTCTAACACCTCATTCGAATGCATGTAGCATGCATGTACTGACTCTCCTTTAGATATGTTGAATAGGACTCGTCCTCATATGGATGTTGCCTCCATAAACTCCAAGTAGTACCTGTGTGCATAAAGAGAATATGTACTTGAATTCTTAACATAAGATGCAACTCTCCATCCAATGTCTTTGAAGTACACCAAAATCTTCATGTAGAAGACAATCTTCAAATACATTATGTAGATGGCTTATCCACACCACCAAGCTACTTATGAGCAAGTCCTCTCCATAAGCAAGAGTGTGAGCACACTCTTCTCCAAGAAGAACTCCATAGTTGCTCCTCAAACATGCTCCTAGAGTGCACCATGGCTGCCCCATGTGTGCTAGAGCACCACCTCTACTAAGGCACCAAAAACTGGCTTTGCCAATTGCTGTGTGATGACTCAAAAGTGACCAAACGCCTTTCTTATATAGCCCTCACAATGTCTAGCTATCAAAAAAAAGTTTGTACGATTTTTTTTTCAACGAAAAGCTGCTTTTTAAACTTAAATCGCTATTTTAAAGTGAGTTTGCTTTATTTTTAAAGTTGCTTTTAGCTAACTTTAAAAATAGCTTCTTGACCTGCTTTTTCACACTTCTGATTACCTGATGAATTATCTGACAACATTTTTATGATCCTTATGCCGAGAGCTATCATATGAGGTCAAAACCCTAAATCAATAGAAAATAGGGTTAGGGTTTTCTCCCAAATCCGATCTCTGATGACTGCATGCCATATACCATTAGAAAGCTCTCTTTAAGCTCTACAAGATAGGCTCATAACAATTTTAGCCATTTTTGTGCCAAAATTGACTAAGTACCAAAATTAGGGCTTTTGCTCGAAATGGATTTTGGACTCATGTGACATTGTTTTCCAACAACACACACATACACATACACATACACATACACATACACATACACATACACATACACATACACATACACATACACATACACATACACATACACATACACATACACACACACATACACATACGCATACACATACACATACACATACACATACACATACGCATATACATACACATACACATACACATACACATGCATAGACACACACACATACACATACACATACACATTCACATACACATACACATACACATACACATACACATACACATACACATACACATACACATACACATACACATTCACATACACATACACATACACACGCACACACACATACACATACACATACACATACACATACACATACACATACACATACACATACACATACACATACACATACACATAAACATACACATAAACATACACATACACACACATACACACACATACACATACACATACACATGCACATGCACATGCACATGCGCGCACACCCATGCACACATACACATACACATACACATACACATACACATGCACATACACATACACATACACATATACACATACACATACACACATACACATACACATACAATTACACATACACATACACATACACACACATACACCTACACACACATACACATACACACACACATACACATGCACATACACATACACATACACATACACATACACATACACATACACACAACCACACACACACATACACATACACATACAAACATACACACACACACATACACATACACATGACCACACACACACACATACACATACACATATCCACACACACACATACACACACATACACATATACAACCATGCACACACAGACATACACATACACATACACATACACATACACACATATACACCTACACACACACACATACACATACACATACACACACACACATACACATGCACATGCACATACACATACACATACACATACACACAACCACACACACACATACACATACACATACACACATACACACACACATACACATACACACATCCACACATCCACACACACACACACATCCACACACACACACATACACACATACACATATACAACCATGCACACACAGACGTACACATACACATAAACATACACACACATAAACATACACATACACATCCACATACACATACACATACACATACACATACACATACACATACACAGACACATGCCAACAATTAGGGTTTTGGTAAGTGTTTTTGCCTCTAAGAATTGGAACCTATATCAGTTAGATGTCAAGAATGCATTCTTAAATGGATGGATATTAGAAGAAGTGTATATGGCACAACCACCAGGTTTTGAAGATAAAGGTAAATCAGGTTATGTATGCAAGCTAAGGAAGGCACTTTATGGCCTAAAACAAGATCCTAGAGCTTGGAACCATAGACTTGTTACTTATTTGAAGGACCAAGGTTTTTGGCTAGCAAGGCAGATTCCTATTTATTTATAAATAAGAACAACTTAGAGGTTATCTACGTATGTGTCTGTGTGGATGGCATTATCGTTACAGGGAATGATGTCAATGGCATCAAGCACGTTAAAGATCAACTAATGGAAGAATTTGAAATCACTCACGTTGGCTTGTTAACATATTTTCTTGGTCTAGAGCTTGTGTATACAAATTCTGGTATATTTATTACTCAAAGAAATTATATTCATGATATGTTAGTAAAATTCAAGATGGAGAATACCAAAATTGTAGGTACACCCATGGAACTCAACCATAAGCTTAGTTCTCATGAAGAAGAAATTCTTGAGCATGTTACAAGTTACCAAAAGCTGGTAGGGAGCCTCAACTATGCTACCCTAACAAGAGTAGACATTGCTTATGGAGTTTATGCATGCATCAAGGAAAAGCCTCACATGGAAGCTTCCAAAAGGATGCTAAAGTATCTAAAGGACACAATGAATGAAAGGTTGTTTTATCCCTTCAATTCTGATTTAGATATAAACATGTATTCTGATGCAAATTGGGTTGGCTCCAAGGACGATAGGAGCACCTCAAGGTACCTATCCTTTGCAGGTTCAAAGCTTATATCATGGTCATCTAAGATGCAACCAATTCTAGCCTTATCATCTATAGAAACAGAATAAAGAGGGCTAGCAAATGCAACTCAAGAGGCTATGTGGATTAAGCAACTCTATGCAGATTTGGGGTTACACTCTTACACTCCAATAATCTTTAGAGACAACACTAGTTCACTTCATTTGGCTGCTAATCTTGTATATCATGCAAGGACTAAGCACATTGAAGTGCACTACCATTATGTAAGGGAGAAATTGCTTAGCAAGGATATTCAACTATCCTATGTATCAACTCATATACAATGTGTAGATATACTCACAAAGTCTCTAGATGGAACCAAGATGAACAGATTCAAATTGATGATTGGTTTGCAGGACATTAAGGACGAAGGAAGACCAAGCATGTAAGGCTTGAGTGGAGCTCTTGGTGCAAGAGAATCCAAGCCCAAATACTTGGATGACTAGCATAATACTCATGGAACCTTATATGATCAATCTCTTGTAAAATCAAATACATTTACCTTCGTAAGAAGTGCATTACTTTCATGTCAAGTTAGGAAGCTTTAAATTACGAATCATATGGTAATTGATTGATGAGAGAATATATCCTATACTCTAGGATTCACTTTTAGGTGGACCTTTTGAATTTGAATTCAAACTTTGCCTCCAAATACAACTATAAAAAAAAGGATCAAATGACCCACGTGATATCTCTACTTCATGAGATCATTTTGAAGGGGGCACATTGTAAATTGAAAGCTCGTGTGAATTGAGAGCTCACTTCTTAGCTCATTCACCTCCCACACATTGAGCAATAGATTATTTCCAATGACATTTTATTTTTATAGGATTTAATACATACATTATCATTACATCTTCATTTCACTTCTCTACAATAACTATGTCAGTTCAGTGATCTTCTCAGAGCTTGTTCTCAGTGCATGATTGATCATTTGCCATGATTTAAAGCATCATAACTTAATATACTCTCTAGGTTATAGCTACAAAATCTCATTATCATTGCTTCTCTGCATTGTGAGATATTAGTGCGACATTGCTTTTTGGTCTGCTGATTGATGCACCTCGAAAATATCAGGCATGGTCTGTGAATCGCTAAACACCATTCTCAGTGTGTAGTCCATCATTTCTTATGAAATCACTCATGATTCGTAGCCATTTAAGCTAATTAGATTTCCCCAAAAGGAATTAAGAAAATTACTATTGTGATTAGAGCACTATTCAAAAACATTGAACACGTGTAGAGATAAGAATAACAAGTTTTTAGTCTTGGATCATCTTCCTACCTATCTGTTTTGATCCATTGATTAGTGGATCATATTCCAAACCTCATATATTATTATTTATGATCATTAGCTAGCTAAACATGCCCATGCCGAGTATACTCTCCAACAACTATTCTTGGCAAGTGTGAAGCAGGTTGAAGCAACACCACTGTATCTCTAAAGACTATCCACTCCAACACGTGTATGTGTATGTGTGTGTATGTGTGTGTGTGTATGTGTATGTGTATGTGTATGTGTATGTGTATGTGTATGTGTATGTGTATGTGTATGTGTATGTGTATGTGTATGTGTATGTGTATGTGTATGTGTATGTGTATGTGTATGTGTATGTGTATGTGTATGTGTATGTGTATGTGTATGTGTATGTGTATGTGTATGTGTATGTGTATGTGTATGTGTATGTGTATGTGTATGTGTATGTGTATGTGTATGTGTATGTGTATGTGTATGTGTATGTGTATGTGTATGTGTATGTGTATGTGTATGTGTATGTGTATGTGTATGTGTATGTGTATGTGTATGTGTATGTGTATGTTATGTGTATGTGTATGTGTATGTGTATGTGTATGTGTATGTGTATGTGTATGTGTATGTGTATGTGTATGTGTATGTGTATGTGTATGTGTATGTGTATGTGTATGTGTATGTGTATGTGTATGTGTATGTGTATGTGTATGTGTATGTGTATGTGTATGTGTATGTGTATGTGTATGTGTATGTGTATGTGTATGTGTATGTGTATGTGTATGTGTATGTGTATGTGTATGTGTATGTGTATGTGTATGTGTATGTGTATGTGTATGTGTATGTGTATGTGTATGTGTATGTGTATGTGTATGTGTATGTGTATGTGTATGTGTATGTGTATGTGTATGTGTATGTGTATGTGTATGTGTATGTGTATGCGTATGTGTATGTGTATGTGTATGTGTATGCGTATGTGTATGTGTATGTGTATCTGTATGTGCACATCTATGTGTATGCATATGTGTATGTGTATGTGTCTGTGTGTATGTCTGTGTATGTGTATGTGTGTGAGAAAACAAAGATGAGGGATGCAAGATTAGGACCACCACATGCTAGAGAGATTAATCTCCTCCCAACCTTATGCATGTATATATAGCCCTCTCCAGGGGACTACGAGCTTGGTGTTGGAAGTGAGTTAGGCCCTTAGGCTCATGTCACATGTCCATGGTTCCATAGTTCCAATCATGTACAATATTAATTCCAGCAATCTTCCATATTGACAAAACATGAACATACCACAACTTAATCATACAGATGATGAGACAAAGATAGAGAAAGAATAGACGACATGTGTAAGGTGTTACGTAAGCCATCGCTTACTCATAGTATCATATATACCAATGTTCAATGTACAATGTGGGAGCAAAACTCTCAACCGCTCTATGTGATGAGAAATAGATGAATGAGTGAATGTATAATGTAACAAATATATTCAGATGTATGGGCAGTAATCTAAATATACATGAGATGTGTGACCTTATAGGTTATAGAACAGTGAATATGAGTGACTGATAGAGGAAGGATCAGTGTGAAACTGATGGTCAACAAACGCTCATCTGAACTTAGGCTATGGAAGACCCTAAGTTAGATACGTGTGTGAAGAGATCACATACTTATAAAGTAGCATAGAATGCTAACAAGTTTGCTGCTAGAAATCCTCAAACTCATGTGAACACACCTTCTTAAACACCTCATCAAAATATGCATAAATCATATACGTATTGTTTCTCTTGTACCTATGTTGAATAGGACTCCTCCTGATATGAACGCTACGGCCTCCATAAACTTCAAGTAGTACATGTGTGCATAAAGAGAATATGTACCTGAATACTTAACATAAGATGTAAATCTTATGTTAAACACCATCCAATGTCTTTGAAGTAGCCCGACATCTTCTTGTAGAAGACAATCTTCAACCTAATATCTTCCTGTAGAAGACAATCTTCAAATATGTCTTTGAAGTAGCCCGACATCTTCTTGTAGAAGACAATCTTCAACCTAATATCTTCCTGTAGAAGATAATCTTCAAATACACCATGTAGATGGCCGATCCTCACCATCAAGCTACTAATGACCAAGTCTTCTTGCCATGAACAAGAGATAACCTCCTCTTCATTAGCTAGAGTGTGAGCACACCCTTCATCTTCTCCAAGAAGAATCATTAAGAAGAACTCCATAGCTGCTCCTCAACATGCTTCAAGTTAGCACCATGGCTGCCCCATGTGCTAGACGAAACACCACCTCTATTGAGGTCCAAGCTCCAAGCTTGTGTTGAATACTAGGTGAAGGATATCTTGAAGTGACCCCATGCACTTCTTATATAGTAGTTTGTTATCCCATGAAAATCAATAATAAAGCAATCGCTCAATAAATCAATCGTACGTTATCGTAATCGGGGAACGCTGTCTCCGTCTGAATTCATTGCCCGCTGCCATTGTTGAGTTTAATTTATGAAAAGCATGATATTAAAAAAGATATATCACATTGCGTTGATCGGGGATTGAACCTTGGTCGATGATGTGAGAGGACAACGTCCTAACCACGCCCACGCTTTTGGATGTAGAAGACTCTTAAGAAGATCTTAATACTTTAAGCGCGCATGTCTTCTTGTAGAGGAACTAGGTCCCAACTCTACATATGTTGTTATACCTTAAAAATTTGACCAATAGAAGAATATTGTTTGACCAATAGGATATTGATTCCATCAATCCCCCCTCCAATGTCATATTGGTACAACCTGGATTGGATATGCAAGCTATCAAAGCTGCATCCATTTGCAAAGTATCACAATTTGCAAACTGTCACAAGCTTCAAGCTTGTACTCCCGTACTTTAGAACTTGTTCTTCAAAAGTCTTCTTCAAAACTGAATTTGACTTTTCTTCAAAAATATGAACTTGTTGAATATGAACCATAATACTTGAGAAAATATGCAAACTAGATATCCAATAGTGAACTCATCAAGCAATCACTACTTGATAACAAATATAGCATGTACTGACTCTGCACCTGCTATCTCTTGTCTTCAAAAACCTGAAAACATACACTAGGATCCACATATTTGCATTTACCTTCCAAAAAGGTTTTTTAACGTACTTCTGCTGCGTCATGTAAATACACTAAACAAAATCAGGAACTGAATCCTGGAACCTGTGACTGAAAACTCACAAGTTAGTGCATTATGAACACTACTGGTTCATCTTTGACTGTACTCAAGTCAAATCAACTCAACTCAATTGAAATCAACTGAAACATGAGTCAAAAAAATCTATGATGTTATCATGTCTTCATCCTTTAAATCCTTCATACCTCTTTCCTTCAGAACATGTTATAAACATATAT
Organism: Ceratopteris richardii; assembly: GCA_020310875.1. Lineage (NCBI taxonomy): Eukaryota > Viridiplantae > Streptophyta > Polypodiopsida > Polypodiales > Pteridaceae > Ceratopteris > Ceratopteris richardii. The sequence goes on from CM035429.1 coordinate 29,895,963, forward strand.
GTGCGCACTTCTGAAAATACCTTTCTGAAATATCAAGCTTCTCTTCAATAGAACTCTGGAACCTTCTCCTGAACAGGAACATCCTAACAGGAACTTTCTCCAAACATTCTTCTTCTTCCTTCTTCTTACAAAGTTGGAACATAAAGAGAACCTGACAAAGGAAATATAGGGATACCTGAAATAGGAATACATGTAAGTATGAATCTGCATTCTTTCACATATGGCTGAAAATAAGTCTTCATGTTTCATCACCCCCCTGGATGATTTAACATTAGTATCCAGTATTCTTCAAATATATTAGACTTTATGAAATCTAGAACGTCTTCCTTCATAAATTTGATGTTCAGTGATCAATACCTATATCTGGAACAAAAATTCTGAATCCTTTTTATTAGCATTGATCAGATGCCAATAGCTTTCCATGTGATTCCTCAGCTTTCCAAAATCTAGAATAAGGTTAGCTGATCTTAACATAACAAAACCTTGCTGAAAGCTTTATAGGATTCATAACCTTCAGTAACATAACAAGTATATTCTATTTCTCTGCAACACAAATTTGATAGAACCTGAATCTTTGACTTACTTCTTCCAATGTTAAAAATCTTCACAAACAAAGGATAGACAACTGAATCATAAATACTCAAGATCATGCAAGATCTATCCAAGATCAATGATCTCTTCTGTGTAGAATCTGCTCTTATCAAACCTTCAAATTTGAATGTTTGATTTATTACCTGAATGTCTCCAAGTGTCCATGCTTCTCAAAAAGTTGTAAAAACTTTTCTTCAAACAAATCTTTTCTAAGAATTTTTGACTTCTACTTGAAACATAAGTGGACAAACTTCTCACCTTGAGAACTCCAAAAGCTGCAAGTTGATACTTCATAACTTTCATATTTTACCCGGGTGAAATGTGATAGTACCTGCTTGATTTTCTTTTGGCTAACTCCACTTCTCAATCAAGTGATAGGATCTGATGGAATACCTTTTTGAATACAAAGATGTATCCAAAAATCAAGACAATCATAAAAAATAGATTCTTCAACTGACTTGTAAATCAACAAGATTCAGAATTTTCTGAAGTTTTTGAAAATACTGAATATGAGGTAACCTTTTCCAAACATAAAACCTCAACCCAAGTCTTCAACATCTACTACAAAACTCTTTTACCTTAAGAGTTAGATAAAGAAGAAATATACTTCTCTGCAACTTTTCATATACCAAGTAGCTCTGTATTGACACTCCAAGAATTCATTGAGGGAACATATAAGCTGCCTGCTTAAAAGCTTCAACATAACTCATACACATATGAGTGCTTTTTTTCTCTCAATGCAATTCTTTGTCAAATCTACTAAATCATGACCAAGTGTAATGCAAAACAAGAAACTGCTTCTTCTTTAAACAAGATGTTCTCGTAGACTTGTCTTTGGATGTAGAGGATACAATAGGAAAAGTATATGGAAAATATATGAGAAAAGGAAGCCTTACTTTTCTTTTGGAAATGATGGACTTTCTTTTTCTGCATCTTTCTTCCACCTGATGATGTCAACATTTTCAAACTTCTCTTCCATACTTTTTGTTCTCTTCATCTTGAAGTAGCAAACACTCTTGAATTCTTCAAATGAACTTTTCTCTTCCTCTAATGTTAAGAGTAAGAGATAAAACAAACATGGTATACAAATGGAAGTGAATCATGTTTTATCATCTCCTCATATCTCTGAATCAAAATGCTATTTCAAATGTCTGAAACGACTAAATTCACAAATCTTTTGTCTAAATGATGAATTACCCTTCTAGAGTTACCTCTCTAGATCACATTTGTACCTTGATATCCAACCAACTTACTACAAAAAATTGGCTGAAAACTCATCCCATCTTCACATTTGTCTTCTTAGATGAATTTTCTTGCCATGAAAGAGACCCCTCAAAACTCTCTAGAAAAACCTCTAGATACCTGTTTTGATGTAGCTAATGCTTTAACTTTCAAAAGATTGAAATTGTATAAAAGCATTCCTTGAATTTCTTCAAATCTCTTCATAACTGCTCTTCTAAGACATGACCTGCAAATGATAATCTGATAGTAGAAAGTGATACCTGTGATTTGATGTTGATCTGATTCCTTCATTTTCTCTAAACGATTGTTCTTCCTTGAATTTGAAGTAGCCTTCTCTTCATCAAGTCTGGGTCTTCAAACAATACTTTTGTAAAGTATTTGCATACTCTTCCAAAAATATTCGGTTGCTAACAGATCATCAACTTCATACTCCACACTGATGAATACACATGTAACTGAAGTGTCTAATTCTCAAATCTCTACTCATCAAGATTAAGTGTGTATGTCAAATGTCAAATATTAGAAGATGCTTTCAAATCATATGTTGTAAATCTGGAATTCTCGGAACCTGAGATATGAATGAGCCTTAATGCATTGATGCCAAAGATCTAAAGTTCTGCAACCAAAACCTTAGTGCTCTGATACCAAATGTTGGAAGTGAGGTAGGCCCTTAGGCTCATGTCACAGGTCCATGGTTCCATAGTTCCAATCATGTACAACATTAATTCCAGCAATCTTCCATATTGACAAAACATGAACATACAACAACTTAATCATACAGATGATGAGACAAAGATAGAGAAAGAATAGACGACATGTGTAAGGTGTTACGTAAGCCATCGCTTACTCATAGTATCATATATACCAATGTTCAATGTACAATGTGGGAGAAAAACTCTCTACCACTCTATGTGATGAGAAATAGATGAATGAGTGAATGTACAATGTAACAAACATATTCAGATGTATGGGCAGTAATCTAAATATACATGAGGTGTGTGACCTTATAGGTTATAGAACAGTGAATATGAGTGACTGATAGAGGAAGGATCAGTGTGAAACTGATGGTCAACAAACGCTCATCTGAACTTAGGCTATGGAAGACCCTAAGTTAGATACGTGTGTGAAGAGATCACATACTTATAAAGTAGCATAGAATGCTAACAAGTTTGCTGCTAGAAATCCTCAAACTCATGTGAACACACCTTCCTAAACACCTCATCAAAATATGCATAAATCATATACGTACTGTTTCTCTTGTACCTATGTTGAATAGGACTCCTCCTGATATGAACGCTACGGCCTCCATAAACTTCAAGTAGTACATGTGTGCATAAAGAGAATATGTACCTGAATACTTAACATAAGATGTAAATCTTATGTTAAACACCATCCAATGTCTTTGAAGTAGCCCGACATCTTCTTGTAGAAGACAATCTTCAACCTAATATCTTCCTGTAGAAGACAATCTTCAAATATGTCTTTGAAGTAGCCCGACATCTTCTTGTAGAAGACAATCTTCAACCTAATATCTTCCTATAGAAGATAATCTTCAAATACACCATGTAGATGGCCGATCCTCACCATCAAGCTGCTAATGACCAAGTCTTCTTGCCATGAACAAGAGATAACCTCCTCTTCATTAGCTAGAGTGTGAGCACACCCTTCATCTTCTCCAAGAAGAATCATTAAGAAGAACTTCATAGCTGCTCCTCAACATGCTTCAAGTTAGCACCATGGCTGCCCCATGTGCTAGACGAAACACCACCTCTATTGAGGTCCAAGCTCCAAGCTTGTGTTGAATACTAGGTGAAGGATATCTTGAAGTGACCCCATGCACTTCTTACATAGTAGTTTGTTATCCCATGAAAATCAATAATAAATCAATCGCTCAATAAAGCAATCGTACATGATTGTAATCGGGAAACACTGTCTCCGTCCGAATTTGTTGCCCGCTGCCGTTGTTGAGTTTAATTTATGAAAAGCATGATATTAAAAAAGATATATCGCGTTGCAACGATCGGGGATTGAACCTTGGTCAATGATCTGAGAGGATAACGTCCTAACCAATGCTCCCACGCTTTTGGATGAAGAAGGACTCTTAAGAAGATCTTAATATGCTAAGCGCGCGCGTCTTCTTGTAGAGGAACTAGGTCCCAACTCTACATATGTTGTTATACCTTAAAAATTTGACCAATAGAAGAATATTGTTTCACCAATAGGATATTGATTCCAACACTTGGGTAGGTGTATACTAACCATCCAAGTGCCAAACATGTAACTACATGTGCGCCAAGTGTCCCAGTTAACAAGAGTTAACTCAAGTTGATGCTTCTAGAAGGCTCTAGAGCTCTTTGGGCAAAAGACTCTCCCCATGTATCCCATGGGGGTTGAACCCAAGACCTCCCCCTTCACACCCTTGAGTCTTAACCACTAGGCTAAGTGGATTACTTGGTTACAAGAGTAAATGATCTTCTAGTAAGTCTAGACTCGAGATCTTTAATCATACATACAGATGACCAAACGGTGTCTGATTTTAGATCTGTCTAAACTGACTGGACCCTTAGATCATAGACTTACTTTATTACATTCTTCTCCCCTTGGAAAATATTTTCTTCCTCAAAAATAGAGCTATATATCTACTGTAGGCAACCCCCGAGCCTCATGTTCTAAAATTGGAAGAACATGGTCATGTTCTAGAACTGGAAGAACATGTCTCATCTCTGTGATGGAATCCCTTCCCAAATTATTGATAACACTATCTCGCTTTGGACTTTGATAAACTGGTCAAAGTACAAATTAGTGAATGAAAAATAAGGGTGGATCTAAAAATATCTAGCCAATTCACAGTTTTTTCTAGGTGCGATCTAGGCACAAGCATGTGAACTAGATGGATTATAATTACTAGTCCATTTCTGGGCATGAGTGGTACATGGAATTAGTGACTAAGGTGGGATTCTTATCCCTCGCAAGGCTTTGAGAACTCTTGATTCACTTGAATTTGATTTGGAGAACTTGAAGTGTGGTTGTCCCAAACATCTAACTTGGATGTTTGTACAATGGTTTACTCTTATCCAACAGTTACTTGATTTTTTTCACCCAACTAGAGGAATACTTTGTCCAAATGAGTTTTAAATTCCTACGTAAACTGTAGGAGAAAGTTTACCATTTTCTTTGAGACAACCGTACTATATCTTGACCAATTCATATTCAGATGAAAATTTTCCAACTTAGGATACTTTTCTCAAAGACTTGAGCAACTTGAGGATGTATGTATGGCTGAAATCAGTCGATGGATGTGTATGTGACACGCATCAAGGACTTGAAAGAGCAATTGGCAAACATAGATGAGATTATTTCCGATGTATACTCTTTTCTATATTGTTGAAAGGATTACTGAAATATTTTCAAAGTTTTGCAACTACACTCCGTTTGGTTGCAAAAGGGAATCCTAATATGTATGCATTTGATGAGGTTGTGTCTCTTATTTTGCAAGAAGAGCAATCTACTGTGAATAGGAGTGGTTTGATTGAGGGAACGCAAGCACTTACTATCTCATAAAAGGGGAAAAGCAATTATGGTTCAGCTTTGGTTCATCAAGACCAAAGCCTCAACCTTCCACTCATTCCTCTACTGATGCTGATTTGCAAAAAAAGAAGAAATGCAAATATTATCGGAAGGTTGGTCACACTATTGATGAGTGTAGAAAGCTTGCTAAACCCAATGAAAAGAAGAAGGAATCTGACACATCTATTGCTGAAAATTCAGCATATGCAAAGAATGATGAAGCTAACATGGCTCAAGATTTTTGGGCATGTGTTGTTACATGTCATTACGATGCATCTTTGCATTCTAAATGTATGGTTGTGAGTGAGCCAGATCTAGATTGGTTCTTTGATAGTGGTGCTTCAAAGCACATAACATCATGCAAATGATTTTTTGTATCTTTGAAAGATGCACCTAAAGGAAGACATGTGGTGTGTGCAAACAATGCCTCTTATCCTATCATTGGAGTAGGAGAAATTAAGCTTACAGCTGCAAATGGAGGTGTGATTCTCTTGAAAACTGCATTGTATGTACTTGGTATAAAGAAGAACTTAATTTTAGTCCCGTTGATTGCCAAAGTTGGACTTCATTTACACTTTGTTGTTGATAAGGGTATGGTTCATGATTTCAGTAATGGTGATATTATCATGATGTCCGGTACATTATGTAATGGTTTGTATCACATGGATACATAGAACAGGACTGCATTGAATGCCTTGGTTGCTCATACTTCTTCCATGGCTGAAATGGAGCTTTAGCATGCTTGTTTTGGTCACTTAAACTTCAATAGTTTGCTTTACTTGCAAAAGAAGGACATGGTTATTGGTTTGCCTACACTTGAGTCCATTGAAAAGCATGCATGTGAAGGTTTCATTCTTGAAAATGCATCGTGCTTCTTTTCCAAAAGATAGTCATACACACACCCAACAGTGGTATCAGATGCATGCATGCATCGTGCTTCTTGTTCATAGTGATGTATGTAGTCTAGTCAAGACTCCATCTTTTGGAGAGTATGTATATTTTGTTATCTTCATTGATGATTCTACTCGTCCATACATGGGTGTATCCTATGAAAGCAAAGAATGAGGTGTTTTCTTGCTTCAAAGCATTTTTAGCTATGGCTAAAAAATTTTCTTCACAAAAGGTTTTGACTCTATGCACGGATCGTGGTGGTGAATACATGTCACATGAGTTTAATGTTTTTCATCATGAAAGAGGTATTTCACACCAATGTATGGTGCCATATACACCTCAACAAAATGGTGTTCTTGAGCATAAAAATAGAACACTTCTTTAAATGGCACGATGCATGGTTAAAGGAAAGCATCTTCTTGATAAGTTTTGGATGGAAGTGCTCATGTGTGCAAACTATGTGTTGAATCACTGCCTTACAAAGGCATTGAGATTTATCACTCCTTATGAGGGTTGGAATGGTCATAATCCTATGGTTAGTCATATGCATGTGTTTGGTTGTTTGGCATATGCTCTTGTTCCATCACAACAAAGTCAGAAACTTGATGACAAGGCAAAGAAACGTATATTTGTTGGTTATAGTGCTGAAAGTAAGGGATATCGTTTCCATTGACAAACACACTAATTGTGAGTTGAGATGTGGTATTTGCTGAAAATTCAGTTTTTCCTCTACTTGAATGCAAAAAACAGCCAACAATTAGCTCACAAGATGTGTTCATACAATATGCCTTTGTTCCAAAATGGTGTGGTTGACTATGGCCATGTAGACCAGCCAATTGAGGCTCAAAGGGCTGAAAAATTCCAGCCAAATAGGGCTAAAAATGCAAAGAATTTCCAGCCAAACATGGCTGAAACTTTTGAACTGGAAATTATCAAAACTGTTAGAAATTTCCAGCCACATATGGCTGAACATTTACATCAAAATATGGCTAAAAATGAGCGTGAAATTCAGCCCACGCATGGCATACATGATGATGTATTAGATAATGAACACATGTCTATCAAGAGTCCAAAAATTAAGCTGAAGTTGTTAAAACAAACTTTGCAGGACAACAATTGAGTGCACCTTTACTTGATAGAACAAGATCAACTTATCACCATGCATCAAGTAATTTTGTGGATTATTCTTTTATTGCAATAGCATGTAATGAAGAGCCACTTACTTTTCAGGTTTCATGTGATGATCCACAATGCATGAGTGCTATGCAAGCATAAATGGACTCCATACATAGGAACGGTACTTGGGAGTTACATGAATTGCCAAAAGGAAAAAATGTCATTGGTACAAAGTGGGTTTACAAGATTAAGAAAAAGTCTGGTAGTAGGATTGATTGCTACAAAGCTAGATTGGTTGCCAAAGGATATGCACAACAATATGGCATTTACTATGAGGAAACTTTTGCACCTAGTTCATGCATGACTACCATTCATACCATGGTTGCATTGGCTGCACATCAAGGTTGGAAAGTGCATTAGATGGACATAAAAACAGACTTCTTGGATGGTGCTTTGCAACAAGATTTCTATGTGAAGCAACCTCTTGGATTTGCCATGAAAGGGCAAGATCATATGGTTTGTCACTTGCCTAAAGCCTTGTATGGTCTCAAGCAAGCCCTACATGCATGGTATGACAAAATACATAAGCACTTGGTTGCTCTTGTCTTTACATGTAGTTGAATTGAAAGCACACTCTATGTACACAAAGATGGGGTTGATCTTACAGTGCTTGTTCTTTATTTGATGATATGCTCTTGAATGTTCCATGTGATGCAAAACTTGACATTCTTATGGCTGATTTGCAACATACTTTTGATGTCACTTATCTTGCTCTTTTGAGCTACTATCTTGGCATCAAGTTTTTATCCGTTGAAGAAGGAATTGTTATGCATCAAGCAAAGTATGTTGAAAAACTAATTCAACATTTTGACTTTGAGGATTGCAAGCCAGTTTCCACATCAGTTCAGACAGGATTTAGGTTCTCAGTTGAGGATTTGAGTGATGCATTTGAGACTTCTCTTTATCAACAAGTTGTGGGATGTCTTATATATGCATGCAACACAAGGCTGTATATACAATATGCAGTTTCCTAGTTGAGTCAATTCATGCATAGCCCTGGCACTAAGCATTGGCAAGCAATGAAACGTGTGTTTAGATATCTCAGAGGTTGTTTGAGCTTAGGTCTCTTTTATGGCAGAAATATTCATCCATGTTTGCATGCTTTTATAGCTAGTGATTAGGTTGGTTGTTATGATACTTGCGTGTCCACTAATGGTAATTGCTTTTTCCTTGGAGACTCATGCATATCTTGGCTGATTAAGGAGCAAGCTACACTGGCAACATCGAGTTGTGAAGCTGAGTACAGGGCAGTTTCACAGCTATAGTGGAGTGTATATGGTTGAGACGTCTATTGATGGATCTTTGCATGGAGATTGATGTTGCTACGCATATTCTCATTGATAGTCAGAGTGCTTTGGCTGTTGCACAAAACCTAGCGTTTCATGCACAGACCAAACATATTGAGGTGCATTATCACTATGTGAGAGAGCAACTTCATGCAAGAGATATTGATTTGGTATATGTGCCTACACAAGATAACGTGGCAGAAATATTCACCAAAGCTCTTCCACGGGAAAAGTTTGAAGCTTTTCGCAAAGCTTTAGGCTTATTACCTTGTGGGGGCTTATCTCTCACTCCTTGTGTGTGTCCATATCATTTGCTCTAGGGGGGTTTGTTACACTTATGTGTTCCTTGAGTAGATTTGATGTGAACCTTTTCCCTATACATGGGCACTTTTTACTCTAGTGTTGACTAAAGGTTTCTTCCCATGTTATCACATACATGATTCACACATATGTGGTGGTACTTTGTACTTAGGGATATTATTAAGCTCTTACTTTAGTTTTTTTCATCATTCATAGAGAGAGCTATTCTATTCATCCGTCTTCTCCATGTGTCTTGTTGCATTTGTGCTCCTCGTGTGTGCTTCTTGTGTGTGTCTCGGAATTGTATACACACCCAAAATTAGGGAATTTTCACAATAATTTGGGACTTTATTTTGATGACCTCTATGCCTACTTGGATCAAAGGAAGACTTGCGTCTTTGAGTTATGCCTTATTTTTAAGAATACAGGACTAGGGTGTGTTTGAATCCCAAAAAGTGTGTTTTCATGGTGAGACATGACAAGGTTATGGGCACATGATCTCAAAGATTGGGCTTCCAACTAATGAGGATAAGATTAAAGCAATCAAAGAGTACCACAAGCAAAGAAAATAAAGAAAGGTCAAGTGTTTATGGGTCATTGTGGATATCACCACGAGTTTATCCACATGTGCATTATCATAGAAAAACACTTATATGGCCTATTGATGAACTTTGAATGGATGGAGGAGTGTGAATAATCCTTTCAGAGCTTAAATGGCTTCTATGATTCACAACAATCTTAACCACATCTAACTAAATAATCCATTCCATGGTCACCACCAAAGGCCAAAAATGCATTTTCAAATCACTTGTGTTTTATGCAAGTATCTTGAGCTAGGCAGCGACCTGTATCGTGGAGCATGTATCGGCCAAAAGCAGGTGTACAAAGAGAGTTGGGAGCTAAAAATTTGAGAAAGATACTCATTGAGGTGAGCCCTTCATCCTGACAAACTCAAAAATTTATCAGATCACTCACAAAATGTGAGATGCCATAGGTTGAGTCATTAGGAAAAAAGGTGAACCCTGCATGGTCCTTTTAGCTAAAGGAGTGATTAGGGATGGACCAATGAGAAGAGGGTGGTGGCCACAGTCTAGTCCCTTAATCACATAGGCTACGCATAGGCTTCCATGGTTTTTGAGTGGTCAAAGAGGAGAAAACCACTTTGAATGCATGGTTTTCGTAGTATGAATGGTTTTGAAAGGCTTGGGAATGAATTAGAGCCCTTGGATTGGCTCAATGATCCAAAGGTTGAGGTTGAGTGGCAAAAGTCAAGGCATCTTCAAGTATGGGCCCTTGGATTTGTTTGATTATCAATGGCTAAGATGCATTTCCTCCTTCAAAATGCGCTCATGCATAATAGCCGTTGGATGTGCCCTTTAATCCGACGATCTCCATTGAATCTAGCCCATTTTGAGCACCTAAAATTGGGGCCATTAGATCTTAAGAGGATCTGATGGCTGAGCATCAACCCCCAAAAGGCAAAAGCGCCTTTCTTTCCTCACCATTAGATTAGAGGCCCATCCGATGGCTCTTGATGGCGGTGAAAATGTGATCAGCCCCAAATCCGGTTTGCCCTTGGATTGGCCAAGATCTAAGGGCTATAAAACCTGCAAAGCATGTGAGAAAACGTGCTTGGGGTCATCATTACCTGTGAGAACCGTCAGAGCTTCTCTCTCTAGCTTTTAGACCATTTAAAATTAGCCGTCAGATCCAAGCATCCAAACGCCAAGATAATTTCCATTTTAGAAATCAAACATGAAATCCTATAAAATACTATTTAAATTCGAATACCACTAGTGGTTTTTTTTTTGCTTCTTAATCTCCATGGTTTAGCATTTTAATTCCTAAAAATTAGGAATCCTTACAAGGCCCATGCAGGGCTCACTTTTTTTCCTAATGGTATAGTGGGTGTTGAGAGAGATTTTACATCCATAGGCACATAAAAGAGACTAAGAGGGCCCAAAGAACACACCACCACTAAAATTTCTGAATTTGTACTTCACAAAGTCCAAGTATCGTGATGAGTTGAGTCCTAGTATCACGATACACGGATTCTCATGTGTCACGATACTTGGCAGGTATCATGTATCGCCAATACCTCATACTCACCATGTATTGCGATAGCTAGGTATCGTGTATCGTCAGGTTGAGTATCATCACCAACCATGTATCATGTATCATTGATACTTAACAAATATTGTGTATCATGAGAAGGTCGGTATTGTGTATCATGTCACACCTTGTATTGTATCATGTGAGTCCAAGATCATGTATTGTTGCACACTCAAGTATCATGTATCGTGATAACATCTAGTATTGTATCATGAAGAGCTCATATCGTGTATCATGTATCATGCCCAAGGACAGGTATTGCATCATGAAAATTAGTATCGTGTATTGTCCAAACCAAGGTATCGTGTATCATCGATACTTCAAAAGTATCATGTATCAACTATTTCAGATATCGTGTATTGTAACATAGTCGAGTATCGTGTATCATGATAGTTCCTGATATCATATCATGGAGGCCAATATCGTGTATCATCAAGACAAAGGTATCATGTATTGCATCATTTTTGTATCGTGTATCACCCAACATAAGTATCATGTATCATGTATGTAACAGGTATCATGTATTGTGTCGTAAGGAAAAAGTGACCCGACGGCTATGAAGGAGGAAATCAAAATTCCCGATACTTAATCATTGACCAAGAACATTCAATAGAGTTGTTAGATTACCCAAGAGGACCCAAGAACTCAGTGGTGAATGAACCTAAGATCTAGACGAGTGCGAGGGAGTCAAAGAAGTGTAATATCATTGGTGGGAAGTGTTTCCAAAAACAGTACCCATTCTGTCTACTTTGAGACTTCTAGTGACTCAGAAGGAGAACCCATGATGGCTTCAGAAGATATACATAGCTAATGCTATTGGCCGGGCTCATGTTAGTGATAAAAGGAGAGTATAGGACATCCGTGCAATACATTTCCACTAATGTGCATAGGTTGCCTATCTACCTTGATGGCCTCAATAGGTCGATATCTAGAATGAAAAACTCTACACTTGTGGAGATAGTCCCAAGACCGGCAGTGAAATATGAAGGAGGATTTTACATGGACGAATTAGGACACATATATGTGGTGACTAAAAACCCAAAAAGAATGAACAAGAGGAGAAGTCAAAGAACCAAAAAACCCTGCAAGACCCCAATCATGGAGATACTATGACCACTCCTAGGGGAAAATCAATAATCACCAATGTATGGAGAGGATATTTGATCCCTCAAGATGATGATCTTGATGTATATTTAGTAAGTGGTTTAGATAAATTACTCTAAGTCACTTCACCTATACAAGGAGAAGGCATCAACCCTTTGGTTATCTATGAATTGCAAGATCCAAAAGACTCGTCTAGAGATACAGACCTAGAATAAGAGGAGATATTGGTCTATTGATGACCATGACAGGTCAAGAATGAGATATATGGGGTTGCCAATATTCCCTCCCCGAGACCAGACAACCACATCACAAAACCCCTTTAGGACACAACAAAGCTCCGAAAACCCAACCTCAATGGAAACCAATCAACAGAGCATGCCAGTCAAACCACAAATGCTCCTTTCTGTGTTCGAAATCAACCCCAATTTTCAAGCCAACCCAAGAAGTGGAAACATGAATAGGCCTCCTTTCCTGAGGAGACCACCACAAGAAGTTGTACCAAGAGTACTGTTATACTTTATGGATTAATAGAATGTTATATGGATTTTCATGTCTTGAGGTCTTTAATGTGATTTCTATTTTGATTTAGTAGGTGAAGATTCATGAGGGTGTGAATGCGCATGGAATTATTTATATACTTTTGAAGATTTTTAGAAGAATATTTAGAAGAATATTTAGAAGATAGTATTTTAGTTATTTTTTGTAAAAATAATAGATTGCTTTAGAAAGCAATGCTTTTGTAGATTGCTTGAAAAGCAATGATCTTGTAAATAAAGAAAATTTTCATAAATGCACGCTTTTTGAAGCACCGCCCTCATTTATATTCTTTTCAGGACATAATGAGAAATACCTATAAACATACATGCTATGATAGACTCGTCCATCAGAGTATGTGGGGGGACATTGTACTCAATCTAGTGTCCTTTTCTCTCTTTATTCTATTTATTTGTGAGATTTTGTTTATGTACTATCTTTGAGGTACGTGCGTCTACAAGAAGATCTAGTCAACACTGGTATCAGAGCCAAGACACATCCACTGAGGTATACATATCAGCATTGATCATGATTCATGGCATCCGCTCGTGAATCGACAACCGTCTCAACCGTCCGGTGCAGATTTTTGTTTATCAAGTTCTTTTGGTTTTGGTTCGTCAGTTTGTTTTTTCGAATTGTTTTGAATTTGGTAATCTACATTGTGCTCACTGTACTCACTGTGTGCCTTGTGCTCATTATGCTCATTGTACTCACTATATCCTCATTGTACCCCCTGTGCTCACTGTGCTCACTACAACCTCACTATATCCCTTGTGCTCATTGTGCTCACTGTACTCACTGTAATCACTGTGCTCACTGGGCTCAGTATGCTCTCTGTGCTCACTATGCTCATTGTTCTCACTCTACTCACTGTATTCATTGTGCTCACTATACACCCTATGCACTATTCACTATTCACTGTTTGAGTTCGGTTCGGTTATCAAGTTCGTTTATCAATTTGGTTATCGAATTTCGATTACTCCTTCAGCCTACTCCAAGGCATTGACTAAGGCATAGAACTATGGCATAAGTTTGGCATCTTTGGATTCTCTCGCACTCATGGTTTTCTTTGGTTCCCTTTAGTTCTGTTGGAAGTTGTTGGATACGCACAAAATGATTTTTACTTATGAGTGGCAATAAGAGCTTAGTTTCCCTAGTTAGCTTTCTTATTTCTCTAGTTATCCTATTTAGTTCCTTATTCAGCATGTAGGGGATTCGAACCCCATAACCTCACAGTTACAAGAGATATGCTTTATCCACTAGCCTATTTTCACTATTGATAACACATTCCTTTTATTTAATCTTTAACATAACTTTTTTCTTCATCTTATTTACTCTTTTTTCTTTATTTATTTATTTATTTATTTATTTATCAAACACTCATTTATTTATTTTTTATTATTGTTATTATTATTATTATTATTATTATTATTATAATATACTATTGTTAAAATTCTTTTCATATGCTTACTCCTAGGTTCTGATTCTATATAAGGCCATGAACCCTACCCATAATACCGAGGATTTTGCTACATCACCCCTACTTGGGGTACCAACCGAGCAACAGTTAAAGAGTTTTTGCGGCACAAACTCCAACATGTGCAAAACAAGATTAATGAATGTGATGTTGCCCTTCAACAAATGCAGAGTGTTGACAATAACCTATTTAGAGTGGTGAAGGCTATTATCACCACTCAAGAAGAAGTCACACATTCGAAGATTGGTGCCAAAAATTTTCGATTCTCTCAATTCGATGGGCAAAAGCATGGCCAATTTGTTCTTTCATGGCTATTTTAATTTGATGAATTTTATTATGATGAATCATACTATGAAAGTGAAAAAGTGAAATTTCTTACTAATTATTTGGTGGATAAGTTCCAGTTATGGTGGAATGTTTTGTGCCATAGCACTGATCGCCCCACCATATGGAAAGCATTTCAAGAAAATTTCAAGGAGTCCTTCCTTCCTCCTTGGTTCCACTTACATGCATGTCGATTATGGATAAATTTTGGATGGAAAGAAGGAGATATTGTGTATACCTATACTGAACATTTTTGGCAATGACTATTACTTATTCGTTCACTTGAAACGATCCCTGAAGATAGCTTTCAACCAAAGTATGAAGATGGTTTGGAGTTGGGAATCCAAGCCAAGCTCAACACACTACGTCCTACGACCCTCTATGAAGCTATTTCTTTTGCACATGATGCTGAGAAGGAGTTTCAATCTATTACCAAGTCCATTCGCTTACAATAAACATGCCAACAATGACAACCAATCAAGCCTAATTATCCTTTCAAGCATCCCTTCACTATTCTTTCTTCTCTTACTTTTGAGCACCCACCTATTTTCAATACCCTCCTCAATCTGATTTCACACTAGTAACCAAGACAACCCCCTTACACCCTACCAAACCTCCAACCCTTTAAACTACGATGATGAATGCTCAACAAAAGAGGCCTCGTATCACTTGTTGGCATTGTGGTAAGTTTGGTCATACTAAACCTGAATGTAGGTTCCAAACTAATGACATAAAGCCTGTCGGAGCTCAAGTACACAACATGGAGGTGGTTCCTGAAGACATTCAACTTGATTGGATCAAAGAAACACTAGAAAAGATCTAAGTACTTGGTAATGAAATTTCTATTCATTCTTTACTTTGCATGTAAGGTACTATTAATGGTAAAGTTGTTAATATTTTACATGATGATGGTAGTTCGCATGATTTTATTTCTCATACATTAGTGCAAGATCTCCAATTAAGCCCACTTCCTTCTATGTGTAAAGTTAAGGTTACATTTCAAGGAAATAGATATAATGTTACAAGTGAAGTGCATAATGTTTAGTTTTGTATAGGTACATACATAGATGAACGCACATTCTTAATTTCTCCTTTGTAGTCCTATGATGTCATACTTGGTATGCCTTTTTGTCGTCATTATAATCCATGCATTGATTATCATATGCACATAATTAGTTTTAAGTCTAACAAGCAAGATATTTCTTTGTCTGCAATGCATGATTTCCAACCATTTTCATTAATTAGTCATACTCAAGTCAAACATTCATTTAGGAAAGGCTACAATTCATGTATTGTTTTTGTCAATGGCATAGTTGATTATACACATACACTTCCTAATGCACATAAATCATTTATGGATTCCTATAAGGATTGTTTTATGGCTGATTTTCCTTCTAAACTACCACCTTATAGGGGATCTCTTGACCATAGTATAGACTTAGTTCGTGGTAGTTATCCTCCCCATAAAGAACCTTATAGGCATGGACCTTTATATCAACAAGAAATAGCT
The DNA here is from genome assembly GCA_020310875.1 of Ceratopteris richardii. Lineage (NCBI taxonomy): Eukaryota > Viridiplantae > Streptophyta > Polypodiopsida > Polypodiales > Pteridaceae > Ceratopteris > Ceratopteris richardii. Next base: position 29,912,077 of record CM035429.1, read on the forward strand.
AATCAAGTTAAGGATTTAATCCACAAAGGACTTATAAGGCCTAATTCTTCTCCCTTTGGAGCACTTGCTCTTTTAGTAGAGAAGAAGAATAAGACTTATTGGATGTGCATTGACTATAGAGCGCTCAATAAGATCACAATTAAAAACAGATATCCTATTCCTAGGACAGATGATTTGCTAGATAGACTTCATGGAGTACGTGTCTTTAGTAAAATTGATCTTAAATCAGGATACCATCAAATAAGAATGACACAAAGTGATAGTTACAACTGCCTTTAGAACTCAAACTGGTCATTTTGAATTCATGGTAATGCCTTTTGGACTCACCAACGCTCCTGCTACATTTGCACGTATGATGAAAAACATTTTTCTTGATTACCAAGTTTTTGTTCTTGTTTTCTTTGATGACATACTTGTCTATAGTGAGAAGACAATGACCATGAACATCATTTAGCAATTATCTTTAATTTCTTATGCAAAAACAAACTTTATGCCAATCCTGAAAAGAGTTAATTCTTCCAAAAAGAATTATAGTATTTAAGAAATATTGTTTCTAGTCAAGGTGTTCATGTAGATCCAAAGAAAATTAGTGTAATTGAAGATTAGTCTCTACCTGAATTGGTGAATGATGTACGATCTTTCCTAGGATTAGTTAGTTTCTATAGAAAGTTTATCAAAGGTTTTTCTTATTTAGCACTTCCACACACATTATTATTGAAGAAAAATTTAACATTTTCATGGGGATTAGCACAACAATAATCTTTTGAGAAACTCAAACATGCACTTTCTCATGCGCGTATTTTGCAATTACTAGATTTTGCACAACCTTTCTATGTAACTACAGATGCTAGTGGGTTAGGTATAGTTGTTGTATTAATGCAAAATGATCATCCCATTGCATTTGAAAGTAGCAAACTTAAACCTTCTGAAAAGAATTACAGTACATATGATAAAGAATTTTTAGCTGTTGTACATGCTTTTAAAATTTGGAAACATTACCTTATGGGTTTTGAAGTTATAATCAAAACATATCAACAAGATATTAAGCATTTATTAAATCAACGATTGATTTTTGATAGACATATTAAATGGGCTTCATTCATACAAAATTTTTAGCCTATTTAATGTGATTTGTGTTTTTCACAAACATGGAATTCTTTCAATAATTCTACAACATATAGTAAGGATCAATGCACTTTTCATAATAGATTCTTGTATTTTCAACACAAGTTATGCATCACACAAGGTTTTGAAGAATTTGTTACAAAAGACATGCATGAGCCATCATATATGGGTCATAGGTGCATACAAAATAGTATTTCTACATGTAAAGAGTTCTTCTTTTGGAAAAATATGGAAAAGGATATTGCTATTGATATATATAGCTAGTGATGTGTGTGAACACTCTAGGACTATTGGGGCACTTTTTTCTCTGTTTAAGAGGTGTTTCCCCCGAGTTTGTATATATGCCTATTACCCTAATGGGATTGTGTTTTGTTCTCCAAGCTTCATCTTCTTCTTTGTGTTGTTTGTGTGCTTCCATAGACCTCAAACTCCAACAATTGGTATCAGAGCAGGTCACCACTTCATCTAGGACATCATCAAAACCCCTCCAGTCACAGTCTTAAAATCACAAGAAATCATCGACACCCCTCCAAATGCACTATTGCAGTGCTTGTGTATGCAACTTCATCTTTTTGTGCCAAATATATATACATGGTTTGGTTTGCCTATATAAGCATCTCAAAGTCTGCTACAGGTTTAGTAGAACTCGACAAAGGAATACTATCACATGTGCCAACAACCCCTCTTATCGTGTCATGAGAGTTAGTAAGATCATCTTGACTACTACTACATTGTTGGATGCTTTATTTCTGCCAAGGATCAAGAAGAACTTGTTATCAGTTTTAGCTTTAGCCAAGATTGGCTTGGTTGTGAAATTTATTGATGACGGATGTACAATTCATGATCTTTCAAATGACGATGTCATTATTGCTTCTAGCATTTCATGTTGTGGTTGTATAACCTCATAGACTATGAAAAATCTATGAATGATTCAGCATGTGCATTACATGATTCTCAAGATTTGTCAGATGCAAAGCTTTGGCATGCACGCTTTGGTCATCTAAATTTGCTAGTTTATTATGCCTCCAAAAATCTGAAATGGTATTCTCTTTGCCCAAACTTGAGGCACCTGTAAAACATGCCTGTGAAGGCTATATTTTAGGCGAAATGCAGCATTCCTCATTCCCAAAAGTTGGTTAAGTTCGAGCTACTCAGAAATTGCAACTTATTCACAGTGATATTTGTGGTCCTATGCAGACACCCTCTTTTGGAAACTATCTTTACTTCGTGACTTTCATTGATGATTTTTCCAAGCATGCATGAGTATATCCATTGAAAGCAAAGTCCAAAGTGTTTATGTGCTTCAAACAATTTTTGGTTTTGGTTAAAAATATGTAAGCATGTAAAATGGGCACCCTCCATTTTGATCAAGGGGAGGAACATATGTCTTCTGACTTTAATGCATTTTTGGTTGAACATGGGATAAAACATCAGTGTACATTGTCATATATACCTCAACAAAATGGAGTTGTTAAAAGGAAGAACAAGTCACTCATGGAGATGGTGAGATCTATGGTCAAGAGTTAAGCTTTATCACATATTTTTTGGCTTGAGTTTGTTATGTGTGCAGATGATATGTACTTAACAGTTGTCCCACTAAAGCATTGCAGTCTATCACTCCATATGAGGATTAGCATGGTCGTAAGCCATCTATTTCTCACCTATGTGTTTTTGGTTGTCTGGCATATGCATTACTGCCTGAACAAGAAAGCAGGAAATTCGATGACAAAGCAATGAAATGTATTTTTGTTGGGTATAGTTCAGAAAGCAAAGGCTATCATCTGTATTATCCATAGATTAAACACATTTTGGTTAGCCATTATATTTGTTTTGTGAAAGATGCTATTCAGCTATTACTTTCATGTACTAAGGAGACATCAATTAGCTCCAAAGACACATATGACACTTTGCTTCCTCTTCTTATAGGTGGTTAGTCTAGTGTTGGTCCTAATGAGGCAACTTCTAAGCCTATACAAGTTTCATGTGATGATGCAAGTCATTCCATTTCTGATGCCAATTTACATGTTGCACTTGTTGATATGAGAACTGATATTAAGGAGGCAAAAACTATGGCAAAATGGCTGGTGCACACTTTGCGAGATAGCAAATTAGATCCACCTCTATCATATCATACTCATTGAGGCTCTCATAGTGCCTCTTTTGCATCAGATTGGTATGTTATGATTGCGTCTAGCCTCTATGATGAGAATGAGCCTGTTTTATTTGATGAAGCATAAAATTCTAAAATCTGGATGGCTACTATGCAATAAGAATTGATTTTATCATGAAAAATGGCACTTGGTGTTTATGTGACTTGCCTCTTAGCAAGAACGCCATTGGCACTAAGTAGGTATACAAGTTAAAATATAAGCCTGATGGAATAGTTGATAGGTACAAGGCTAGGCTTGTTGGAAAGGGTTGTGCTCAAGGACGAGGCATTGATTTTTATGAGATCTTTGCCCCTACATTCCAAATGACTATTATTCATAGCATCTGTGCACTTGCAGCTCATCATGGTTGGAATGTACATAAGTTGGATATTAAAAGTGGATTTTTGAATGATGACCTACATAAAGAAGTGTATGTTTTCGGTGTTGGAACATCAATCTTACACTATGCTTGAGGTGGATTTGATCTACATCAAAGGCTATTGCGTTGAGAGAATATCCGTTGGAGAGTTCTTTTATTTATGCTCACTTATTATACTCTTTAAAAAAGATTTTTCATGGACCTTTTACCATTATAAAAGCCTTGAGCTTTACACATGTAAAAGTAGAAAGATAGAGCCTAAATCCCACGAATTTGTGGTGGTTGAGTTGCATTCAATCAAGCAATCAATCACCTAAAAGAAGATCAAACTAGATCTTCACTTTTCCTAAATTGTAGGAAAATAAATTGATTCCCTCCAACAACCATTCCCACCTTCATTTGAACTTAAATTGCACTTATGAAAGTAGGAGAACTCTCTTGGAGTCTATATAAAGACTTCAAATCACTTGTACAATACATGGAAGCAATATACATACACTTTTGACCATCATTGTCTTGCTCATTCAACTTTCTGCATCTTCTTCGCCAACAGTAATCTTGCAGAGGCTCTTACTTTCTCTACAAAGCTTCAAATTGAGTGCAACATAGCTCATTGGAAAGGTATTACTATCTAGTTTATGTTTGTAAATTTTTCATAGCATTTGGTATGGTACATTGGAATAAATCTCAGTTTTTTTGTCTCGAGGTCAATCTTTGCGTATTCGTGAAAAATAGGAGATACCACCAATGAGTATTTGATTCATTCCTATAGCATATTTTGCCTATTCCTTATCCTTTTGTGCATTATATACACTCAACCCTATGT
>CM035429.1:29939056-29951556 GCA_020310875.1 Ceratopteris richardii
GAAGAGTGTGTAGGGTGGGGGACCGAAAGCTATGTTTAGACTAAGTGAGAAAGGCATTATTAGATCTCTGGCATTTAGTTAAAAAACTCAAAGAAGAGGGACTCCACAGTAAAGTTTCTGGTCATTTTAACAACAAAACTAAGTAGCTCTTGTAACACACATCTGCACCTGCCCGTGAAGCAGGGGGGACGGAGGTAGGGAAAGGGGGGGAGGGGAGAAGGGGAGAGGGAGAGAAGGGAAGAAGGGGCAGGGAGGGGGCCTACATAGTACATTGTTACTTCTACCCTCCCAGAGGCTAGTACCTACATGCTACTACCTAGACCCTAGAGCATACATAGTACATTATTACCTCTAACACCACCTAGAAGCTAGTACCTACTACCAAGGCCCTTTACAAGTTCGAATATTACCCCCTTTGTCTTGACTCTTTACAGTTTCAAGGAGAGAAGGCCTAAACAAATGCAAGGATGTTAATAATCTATCATAAGCCAAGGGAAAATCGGCACCAAAAGAGGGGAAGTGAAAGATGGACAAGTAACCAATGTGATTACAAAGGGATGGGAAGCTTGTGAGCTCATAGACATCGATACACAGCATACACAACAACCACATGAGCCACCAAGAAAGACTGCAAGGGTAGACCATGATTATCAAGAGCACCAACAGAGCTCCCTTGGATCCGCCTATATACATGCTAGCTTGCAAAAGCAACATAGACAAGAAGCCATGCAAGCCCTTGAGAAGTATTTCATATGATGTGGATTGCATTTAATGTTGCAAATTGCACCAACACCGAAATGGAAAGATGGTAGGAATGCAATATGGAGGAAGAGATGGGATTGGTTCCATCTCCTTATACATGGAATGGCCAATCTATACATTTTGTATGGCGATCTATGAAACACTCATTGGATATGGAACTAGTGGATGCATGAAATGACTATGTAAATCGATTGTATGGAAGCTTTGACGTTGAGCTATGTGAGAATTTGGAAATTCAGCTCACACAATTCCAATATAGAGAAGGGCTATTTGGTAGACACATGACAAGCATGCAACTGATGCATGACCGAGTGGGAGAGAGATGATATTGGCGCATATGAGCTAGTAAGTCACTAATTACTCTGGAGTCTTTATTTTTTTATTGAGTCTTCACATGAATAAGTCATAACTCATGAGCCTTGATCCTTGACCCTTTGCTCTTGTGTTGCTCCTCTTTTCTTAATTTATGCAAAAACTAAGCCATTTGTATACTTTCACATGGCTCCGACTCCAATCCTGGTGAAAAAAGTTGGAGTACATGAACCCTCTTCCACATAAAGAAGAGGATTAGACTTTCTATAACAAAATTGCAGCTTGTGTATTGCCACTGCATTCTGCATTTATTGGATCATAATGGCCATTCCGCAAAGGTGCCGAAGATCAATGTAGATGACCTTGACATTTAGGGGGTCCATGGTATGATTACCATTCAGATAGATGACCTTGATTTATATGATATGCTTTATGAGGAGTTGACTTTGACTTTGTTGCATCATGACACTAGGACATCTCGCACTTGTGGAAGGGGTAGAGCATCAAGTATGTCAAGCCCAACATCATCAACTTCACTTCAAGCATAGACATCTACTAGTCAAGCACCAAATGCTTTGACTCTCATACATCATGATGATGATAGTGATTCATATGATAGTGGCTTGGAGGATTTTGAGGCTTGATGATTATATTATTGTGGTATTAATTGTATTATTTACTATTATTAATCCTTAAAATAACAATGCAGCTCATTCCATTTTTTATGCAAATGTACATGATGCACTTGTTGATGAGAGGGCTTTTATATAAGAGGCAAAAACTATGCCGAAATGGCTGATGCAAACTTTGAGTGATAGCAAATTAGATGCACCTCTGTCATATCGTATTCGTTTAAGCTCTCATAGTCTTTCCTTTGCATCGAATTGTTATGCAATGGTTGTCTCTGGTTTTTGCGATGAGAATGACTATTTCTTTTGATGAAGCACAAAATTCAAAAAAATTGGATGGTTGCTATGCAATCAAAATAAAATGCTATCACAAAGATGGTACTTGGTCTTTATGTGATTTGCCTCCAGGCAAAAAGGCCAATGGCACCAAATGGGTATACAAGCTAAAACATAAGCCTGATGGAACAATTGACAGGTATAAAAGCTAGGCTTGCTGCAAAAGGTTATGCTTAAAAGAGCAACCTCTTTTGAGATGTCAAATTTAGGCATTTGCATCATTATTTGGGCATTCGGTTTATGCAAATCGATGGAGGAATACCTTTGTGTCAAACAAAATATATTCACACATTGTTGAAGTGTTTTGGCCTTGAAGATTGCAAACTATTGCCATTCCTATGGAAATAGGTTTATGGTTGAGTCTTCATGATGATGGAAATGCATTTGAGGTTGTTCTTTATCATCAAGCTCTTGGATGCTTGATTTACTTATGCATAACTCTTGCCTAATATTCAGTTTGCTATCTCTCATATAGGAAGGTATATCATATATGCATTGCCCAAGTGTCAAGCATTGGCAAGCAATTAAGCGCATCTTTCTCTACTTGAGGGGTACCAAGCTACTTGGATTGTTTTATCCAAAGGGGGGATCATTACCGCCAAATTTACATGCTTTTTTTTATTCAGATTCGGTTTGTTGCTATGACACTTGTATGTCTGCCAATGGTCTTTGCTTCATGTTTGGTAGCTCATGCATATCTTGGTTGAGCAAGAAGCTTCCTATTGTGGACACTTCTAGTTGTGAGGCTCTGTATAGGGGAGCTTTCACAACGACGGTTAGTGTGTGTGGCTCGGACGCCTTTTGGCTCATATGGGTGTTGGTAAGTCTTCTTCCACCACCATCTTCACTAACTGTCAGAGTGCATTGGCGATTGCAAGAAAACATGTGTTCCATGCTCGCATAAAACACATTGAGGTGCACTATCGTTAAGTCAAAGAGAGGTTCTCTGCTGGAGAGCTCAGTTTGGCTAATGTGCCCACACAAGATAATGTTGCAGAGCCTTTTCACACAAGCTCTGCCTAGGGAGAAGTTTGAAGCTTTTCGCAAAGCTTTGGGCTTACTTACTTTTATGGATTGATCTCTTCCACATAGCTTGGCACTTCCTTATGCATGACTGCAAGCTCCTTGTTCAGTGCATCACTCCCAATGGGATTTTTTGATATATTTCAATCATGATGTGTGTGAACATGCTTAGAACATCCGGGGCACTTTTTTTCCCCTCTTTAGGAAGCCCCCCCCCCCCCCCCCCCCTCTTTGTATATACACCTATAACCCTAACGGGTGACTAATGTTTGAACTTCTCTTGGTAATACATTCTTCTTCTTCTTCCTTGTGTTGTTCATGTGCTTCTACAGCACCTCGAACTCCAACAGAAGAAGCATTATACCCCATGCGAGATTTCAGCAATTCCATGTATGCAACACTTTGCCGGGGGCCGCTAACTTATTACAAGTGAATACCCATATAATGATTCATGAGTGCAAGATTTAGTCCCAAGTCATGTGCATCCACCTTCTTATCACAACTTGGTTTTCTTCTCTTGTGCATATCTCACTACTCTCAAGTTCTCTTTGAAAATCAGAATTTGTTCTGCTTTTAACCAGGTATTAATACATCTTAGCACAACTCTCTATTCAAACCTCGTTTTGCATGTGCTATAGGATATAGTTTTACGTTACCTTCACAGTGATAACTGAAAAGCGATATAACCATAGATCAGTACTATTCACTTAGGCAATACTGCAATGACAGAATCGAGTTGAGAATGTTAGCGTTCCTCGTCCCGCAGGATTAAAGAGTATAATTGTCAATGAAGAAGATTAAAGTGGCGAAGTCTGGGCATATACTATAAAAATCAATCTCACAGACTCACTCTGGCAGTGAAAGACCAGATAAAATCGTGTCAAAAATGAGAGATGTTATAATGAATGCAAACTTAACATGACAACATGATGCATACATAACCAAAGCCTACCTGATACCGAAATTCAACTCGCATGTTGGGAACATTTGTCTTGTGGACATCATTGCCTACTGGTCCCTGCTTATAATAGTTGCTCCCAAGCCAATGCAGCTGTGCAAAAAAATGAGGATCTGTCTTTATTCTTTCTATTCTAGTGTGTGATAGCCAACAGAAATGCCACCATCAACATTACCTTCAAAGCATGTGAGAAACCAGATTGATATACCGAATTGCGTGCTATTTCACATAGATCACAGGGACTTAGCTTCCATACCTGTAGGCAATAAAAAAACGGGGAGGGGAGCCACTTCAATATGAGCATAGCCTGACATGATACATACATAGCTAGAGCTTGGAGTAATTTTCAGACACCTGGGCAGCTACACTATATTCTTCAACAAGTGGTTCTCTTGTCAAGTGTATCTGAAGAGGATCGTCAGTTGAGAGAGATACATTAAGACCTCGAGAAAAGAACATCGGAAAAGGATTCCTATGATAATCAAGAAACAGGGAATTGTTGCTTAAAGGTGACATGCATAAGCCAATCTGCGCACAAACAACAGAAGTTCAGATATGACTTGTGGTTGTATTGCAGTTTAGTAGCAGACAACAGTACTATGCAACCTGTGCCAAATAGTACAAGTACTGCAAAGCAGGTGATTTGCGCAGATTATTCCCATGAGCTATGTTATGACAAAGCAAGAAGGTAGCCACCAAATGGTCTTGATCTCCAGCCTGTCAGAAAAGAATTTTAACATCACAAAAGAGGAAATATCATGAAATTTATGACCATCAAACTTATCGTACCTCCCCAGAGTGAGGACGAAATTTTATGAGTGACATTCCCTTGTATTCCCTCAACTGAAATTATTTACAAAATCCAAGGCATTCACAGCTGTTAGTTAAAAATTCCTGAATGTTGACCAAATCAAATTTCAAGAGATTAGGACCCATGCCAATTCAGGGATATTGGTGGAGAAATCAAAGCTTGCAAAGATCTTTCTCACCTTGTTAAGTGTGTACAGATTTGCATAGATATAATACGCATAATATGAAAAAGCAGGGTTGAAAACGATATCCCAAGCTGAAGGCGAGGGCATATGTTTTGTGGGCCTGCGTTCAGGCTTGCTCTCATCATCAACCAGATCAAAACCCACCACCTACACAACATTTAACAACAGATGAAGCACTTAAAAACGCATATTTGAGACCCCAAATGGTGATAATTTCCTATTCTATTCCTGCACAGTGCTCTATTTGGATGATTTCCTACTTTATTCATCCAGACTTGGACCCCCAAACCACAAGAATACACCTTTATGAGATGTGCAAGTACCTTCGAATTACCTGTTTTAGAAATATATGAAGTTGCGGATGAGAACTGGGGTCTATAGTCACTTCAAACAATGGTATGAATATATTGTCCAGCATATTTTGGAATGAGTGGGTTATACCCATTTCCTTGTATACATTGTATAGCCGTGGAAGCTGCAAAAGGTGCACATAACAGAAAAGGAAGCTCTGAGATGCCTAAGCTTGAAACTTGATCAAGGAACACATTAATGCAGCTATCAAAATCATCCCATGAATTGACACAAGCACCAAGATACTTTCAGCAATCATTACATGAACTCATTGGGGAAAAACTGTCAATACAGCACAAGTAGAATAACAAAGGAGCAAGAAATAAGCTTCACTTGAGAGAGAGAGAGAGAGAGAGAGAGAGAGAATCTACTACCTTTCTGCCCTATCAAAAGCAAAACAATGAGATAAGAATGTAATGACAATGTCTAGAGTATCCACATAAATTGTTGACGCACCAAAATCCCACAATGTTGAATTCTCGAAGAAATGGAATGTGCAAATCAAGGATATACCATCTGGAATCAAAGTGAATCCACAAAATTTTACACTGCAACAGCCCAATCAATCCAGTGTAAACAATCAAGCTGGCCCGAATGGGCAAGACATGCAGATATTCCAAATCATCTTTCATTAAGTACACTATTCTCCTCGTGGATTCTTTTATTGACATTCATATACACAACCAGCATCTAAATAAATATGCTCCTAGGAGATGCAGAAACTGAATGCTGATATTCCACTCTTGTTAAGTCACATGGCTCTTTGTCAAATCGACTTGCAAATGGAGTCATTATTATGCTTGAAGCATATAGCCATTACAATATCTTGCTAAAACAAGAGAGTATTATTTGGTGATCACAACCTTGCAGATCCTTGCTATCATGAAATGAAAGCCTTATTGACAGGTTCAAAGACAAATTTGAAAAACAGTCAGAAGCTTCCTGTTGTACTATGGTTAGCTAAAGACTAAGTTAACCCCCAGACTAGTCACGTGGTGGATCTATATAGAATTCTATGCACCCTAAAGATGAAGTCCCCACTCTACATTCATCATTGAAGGAGAATTACATAATGCACAATAATGCTTGAACAACATCTTTAGTGTGATCATAACATCCTTGCCGATGATCGGATGAGGTGCTAGACCACTCTCAAAAATTCTGGTGACATGAAATTGAAGCTTCTAAGACAGCCAAACTCCAGGTCTAAAATTGTTCGCTGTTATGGCATAAAAGTGAAGTTTTTGAGACCCCTGGCCTCCTGTAAGTACTTAGTACTCTGAAGGTCTGGCCGGCATTTCCTACCTTCTTGGTATCTAAATTAACCATACGCCATGCAGGATTGTCTGTTTCTGTCATTGTGTGTTGAAACATCACTTCTGTTGCATTTTCAGAAATTTCTACAAGATTGATATATCTCCCTTACTACCTTACCTGTACATAGAAGGGATGATGGAAAATGAAGCCTGTCTGACACAAATGAATATGGTACACATGTGACTTCTTTATCTACATCCGGATATATTTTTTATTATTGTTTATGGTTTTTTAACGGTTTTGCATCCTTACTTTAAGGTTCTAAGTTTATGGTCGCAACCACACATGTAGTATATGAAGGGCTTCTACATGAAGCACATTATGAGCCATGATGAGCAAGTGGCATTTGATAATGACTTTTCAGCCTACATGGTAAATACTGGTACTGCCTACCTTCGATCCATCTCGTTGGGGCCAGATGTCACATCTCGGCCCATTGACATGTGGAATCATTACAGTTATGGTCATCTTGCTATTGCACCCTATGCACTTAGGATCTTGTCACATGCATATTGAAATTTGATATGTCATTTATTACACAATTATGATCTAGAGTTCATAATTACTAATGTTTTGACCAATAAAATATTTTTTAATATATTGTAGCATCACTTGGCAAGCCCTTGTGAACAAAATCAGAGTGCATTGTCATTAGTGTAGAATCATGAGATATATTGTTTGTTTTTCTCACTCATGTTTCAAGTTTGAAAGTGCTTTCTCATCAAAAGAAGGCATGAAAGCATGCATTTGCGATGAACATAATGAGACCCACAAGATGTTGCACTCAAAGCTTGAGAGCATTTATAATAGGGTTATGAGAGTACGATCATAGGCATAGTTGCACAAAACGCCGTTTCGGGCATCCCGAAATGCTACAGCCGTTTCGGGAAACTTCGAAACACCTTTCAGCCTCGTCATTTTTTTAGGGAAGAAAATGTAGTTCACACTTACATGAGCCATTCACATTTCTGTTTCCTCCTGCCGCCTGTGCTCTCAAGTGTGCTTTTACCATGTGTCATGTAACCCGTGATAATGTGACTGATCATTTTAATTTTAATAATGTATTGAATCTTGATTCTTGATGGGGACTTGGAAGTTGGGAGTTAGGACTTGGGAAATGTAGTCTAGAGTCTAGAGTCTCTATATAGACTTAGAACTTAAAAGTTAGAAGTTAATACTATTGTCTGAAGTTTCAACTTTCAACTTTCATGTATGTATGTATGTATGAATGTATGTATGTATATACATACATACATACATACATACATGCATGCATGCATGCATACTATATATATATATATATATATATATATATATATATATATATATATATATATATATATATATATATATATATATATATATATATATATATATATACATATATATATATATATATATGTATATATATATATACATATATATATATATACATATATATATATATATATATATATATGTGTATATATATAGATCTCTCTCTCTAGATCTCTCTCTCTCTCTGACGTCAGATCTGCTGCGTCAGTTCTGACGCGTCAGACCCGTCAGAGCTGTGTCACATCTGCTGCGTCAGAGCGTCAGATCTGCTGCGTCAGTTCTGACGCGTCAGAACGTCAGACCAGCCAGCGCGTCAGACCTGTCAGAGCATTGTGTCAGAGTTGCGTCAGACTGTCCCGTCAGACCTACTCCGTCAGACCCATCAGACTGCTGCGTCAGACCCGTCAGATCTCTGTGTCAGATCCGTCAGCCCACTGCATCAGCTTTGTTTTGACAGACCTGCTGCGTCAAAACTGCCGACCGGTAACCCTAATTTTGCTGCATCAGACCCATCCTCCTATTGGTGCACGAGGGAACAATGTCTTCCTCCCTCCCTTCCTAACTTCTCAAGCGCATACAAAGGAGGAAAATGGCTCGATTAGAAAGAAAAGAGGTGGAAGAGATGATCTGTAAAGCTATCAGAGAAGTAAAGAAAGAGGCAGACAGAGCACTAAATCAAGAAATGAGAAGGGCCTTCGAGAAGATCAAAGCTTTAAAAGAGCAAATCAAAGACACCAAAGAAGACCAAGAAATGGAGACATTGAAGGAAAGAGAACTATGGCTAAAGAGGCAGCAAGATTGGGTAGAAGAAAAAAAGATCATGCAAGAACAAATCGAGGCCCTCAAAACATCAATAGCCTCCATCAGCCCGGAAGAAGGTGAACTTAGAGAACACACAAGAGAAGCGCTTAGAATGGAGCTAACTCAAGCCTTGACTGCAAGCATTGACACCAAACTCAAAGCAACCAAAGAAGGATGGATTGAAGTAGTGAAAAAAAACATAAAAAAAGAGGCAAAAGAAGAAGCACAAAAAAAAGAAGCTCTCATTGTACACACCACCATTGAGGAGAGGATGCGACGCGCTCGACGTCTGAATGTACGAATCACGGGTATATTGGAAAACGAAGGCTCCAACCCAGAGATGGATGGGAAGACACTATGTAAGAAGCTTGGTTACAAGGAAGAGGAGGCACTCCCATTCATCAAATGTTGGAGAGCAGGAAAAGATCTTTCAAAAAAGAGAGCTCTCATTTTGCAATTCCCCTCTGAAGCAGTGAGATCCACCTTCATTCACAAGAGAGTGGTTTTGAGGGGGCTTGAAGGCCCGCCTATTTACCTAGATGATGATCTCACACCCATGCAAGTAGCACATCGTCGTGCATGCATGCCAAGAGTACACGAGGCTCGTAGGGAGGGGAGAAAGGCTTCATACAGAGATGGTAGGGTCATCATTGATGGCAAAGCCGTACTATAGGGATTCGTGGCCTGTGAGACAGTTGAGGAGATACATCTTGCAGTGTGGAACTGCAATGGCGATTTATGGACACATCCAGAGAGGCTTGAGGAGGTGAGCAAAGATAGAGATATTATTTTGTCAGAGACACATGAGAGCCCCGATAGGAGCCTACCTCGGGTGCATGGCTTCCAGTGGGAGTCTATACACAGAGATTGTACACGCCACCACACTACGAGAGGATAGGGGGAGTAGCGATACTCTTCAGAGATGGACTTCAGAGCAGGATACACATCGTCGCACGAGACTCACAGGCCAGATACCTTTGGATCCGATTACAGCTCTCACAGGAGAGGACCATCTATATTGCACTATGCTATTTTGCACCCTCTGGCTCCCGATTCTCTGTCATGGATCAGGAGGAGGGCTCACCTTATACTTGTCTATCAGAGGAGATCACTGAGAACTCTACTCTAGAAGAAGTCTTCCTCATGGGGGACTTCAATGCAAGGACGGGTAGCGATCAGTGCGAAGCTTTTGACCCCGGGGATCCAGTCAGCTGATTCTACACGCACACTCTACGGTACCCACCTACTCAGACTCGGGTCCAGGCATCACCTCGTTATTTATAACGGGATGAGACAGTGGCTTATGTCCGGGAGATTGACATGCGTACCGCACTCAGTTACAGATGGAGGAGGGAGTATCGTAGATTATATCATGGGACCCAAGGAGGCCACCCACCTATTCAGTTCCTTCACCATCCCACCTATACCCATTGGAGCAGATCACGCATACCTTGCACTATCCCTCAAGGGGGACATTCACACGCACACACGCGTGACACATCCCCCACACACTACCATCCACTTCACACATGAGCTTGCTCACATATACTCAGCCCGAGTTGAGGAAAGCCTTCTTTCGCTTCATCCTGACATCCCACTACCTATACTTACCTCACATATAGCATCCATCCTTCAAACATATGCCATCGGTTCATTCCCGCACACCACCCATTCTAGTCACACACCTCCCCCAGGGACCATGCCGCAGAATCCTTGGTATGATGATGAGTGCAGGAGCCTCTACCGTCGACTACGAGCTCAGAGAGCATTGGGAGAGATCACAGAGATTGATGCTAGAAGACATATGAAGACCCTCACACGCCGAAAGAGACGGGCCTTCGAGGAGGCACAGGAGCTTGAGCTATACCATTTACTTATGAGCAGGGATTGCACTGCTGCATGGCGCACACTACGAGAGCCACGACCGGCCACACCTATTGGAGATCCACAGATTTGGCACGAGTATGCTGAGAGACTATATGAGATACATGGACAGCCTCCCATCCCCCAACCACCTGGACCACGCCCTACTCGTTCCTCTTTCTTCACAGCAAAGATGATCCAGAGGGCCATTGAGCGGCTACAGCATGGGCGTTCGACTGACCACACGGGACTGCAGAGCGAGCACCTCATATATACTGCCCCCACTATAGCTCCATTGATTGCACATGTCTTCAATCGAGCTATAGGGGAGGGCTTCCCAGAGGAGTGGACGAAGAACATCATTGTACCCATTCACAAATCTGGGGATACCTTGGACCAAGGGAACTACAGGACTATCATGATTGGTCACACCATGGCCAAGCTTTATGGGGCGGTTCTAGAGACAGAGCTCAGCTCATATGCAGAGATGGAAGGGCTACGAGCATGTAGTCAGGCAGGGTTCCGGCGGGCTTTCTCCACTATTGATCACATCTTCATTCTGCGTTGCCTCATTGACGGGGCAAAGATGCGGAAGAAGAGATTATATTGATGCTTTGTGGATTTCCGCAAAGCCGTCGATACTGTGCCACGGGAGAAGCTTTTTCGGAGACTCCATAGCTTGGGGATACCATCAGAGATGATTTGGGCCATCTACACACTCTATGAGCGGGTGATTGGGAGGGTTTGATGCCCGAGGGGACTATCAGAGGCCATTGCTAGCATAGTGGGTGTTAAACAAGGCTGCCCACTCTCTCCCACTCTCTTCGGGCTCTACGTCGACGAGATTGAGGACTACATTCTTCGAGCTGGAGGGGAGGGTGCAGACCTTGCAAGCACACATGTCCACATTTTATTATATGCAGATGATATTGTATTGATTTCAGAGTCACCTGAGGGGTTACAGCACCACCTAGATGCCCTCCATGACTTTTGCACATAGAGAGGCCTGATAGTAAACCTTGGCAAGACCAAGGTCATGATCCCACACGGTGAGGAATGGAGCAGGATTCACAGTTGGCAGTGGACAGATTGAGGTGGTCACTTCCTATGTCTACCTCGGAGTCACATTCACGAGCTTGCCTAGCCCCTTCAGCATGAGACAGGCAGCCACCGATAGACTCACACGAGGATATGCAGCCTTAGCCATGTTAGAGCGGAGATGTCACGAGGCACACTTCCAGGAGCCCCGCACAAAGGGGTGGTTATTTGACACACTAGTGAGACCAGCTATGATGTATGCTTCGACAGTTTGGGCACCAGGCCTCACAATCACCCAGTGGAGTGCGATCGAGAGGCCACAAGTACGTATGATCTCGCGACTATTTCGCGGGAAACAGTCAGTGCCACATGACATTATCAGGGCACAGCTAGCTGCACCACCCATGGTAGTAGATGCACTATTCCAGACTATCTCCTTTATTCAGAGGGTGAGGGAGCTCCCTACAGAAAGACTCACACACAGAGCTTTTGAGGCATCTATACAGATATCAGAGTCTGGATATGAGAGAGCTTGGTACACTCAGGTTAGAGCGTGGTTTGATAGTCATGGACTTGATATGGATAGATTGCCACCTTTTCAGTATGACCCAGACTCACCTCACATCCACCTCTCACATCATGAGAGGAATCTTGTGCTCAGACAGGACCTTTGGAAGCTCTACATTAGTCAGACATGGCATATACCACACATGGGATCGAGACTATCGCACTATCGAGACCAGTTCTTGGACATACTAGCAGATGGTTTCATCCAGCGACCACGCTACATGGATACCT
>CM035429.1:29956556-29964056 GCA_020310875.1 Ceratopteris richardii
ATCCGAAACCGCCATCAAAGTAGGAAACTCATCATATCATAGTCTTGCCACATTCGAATGTGACTGGAGCATCATGGCATACTATCTAGCAAACATTAATTTGAGCCCTTCCCTACCTTAAATTACATGTAACCACTTTGAAGCCATCTTCATTCAATGATCGCTTCTTCCATTGATCGTTGATCATTCACATGACATATATAGAAGAAGTGAATGAAAAAGATATTTCAAATGACATGGAAGCAGGGCCAACAAACAAGGTTGTTCCATAGCTGAAACATTGAAAGCCAAGAATATTGAGCAATTTGATGGTTAACAACTTTACCATTATATGCTGTAGATGGACCTTGCATAGGGAGTTTAGTGAGGGTTACCCTCACGATGGGGGGGAGAAAGTAGAAGAATGGGGCCTCAAACACTTGTTCATGTGGGACTTATATAACACTTCTCAAGTAAGCTAGAGTCACAAATATGTCATCACCATGAACCTCGAAAAGTGACAAGTTTACCAAAGTGGAAGAATGCATTATGCACCAGTGAGGTTCCCATTCAAGATGTCCAAGAGGCTTGCCAACATCATCAATGGCAATCTTAAGACAACATTTGGACTCATTGAGGGCCCAAAATTCTAAAACAAGAGATCATATAAATTTCTACTTTATCATAAGGAATGTGGATCTCTAAAATGGATTCCATTTTCTCTCAAACAGAAGCAATACCATTAGTGAAATTCTTGTACACCATTGGATCTAGTGTTGGACATATGACTCTACTTCAAAGTTACTTTCTAAAGCAAAAAATAAATGTGAAACGTTGAATTGATCAATGGATCAATGGAATCGATGAGTCAGCATAGGATATTTCTAACAATTGGCATAGCACATTTCTAACCATTCATCTAATTCATTGATCAAATGGCTATGAAAAAAAAAATAAAAGATATCCTACACTTGATCTTCCCTCCATATAATTAGGCCATCATCAATGGCTTAGATGGAGTATCTCATCACAAGCAATCATCAAGCTCGTGAGCTGTGACATCTTTTTTCAAGCATTGATCGCAAAGGACAATTCAACCACTTCCATAGAAGCCTGCCTGCATGTATCTACTTCTTTTCATCACTATGGGATCCTCGTCTCCATCAATGGCTCAAAACGTTTCTGACCCACACACAAGACCCAGTTCGAATTGCTACCATCAATGCAAGAGGAGATCAACAGATATGATTGGTTGAACAGTCTAACAATCATGTTCTTACCTCTTCAAGTTCATATCATCAAAGATACCCATTGAACCTAATGTTGGCAGACCTGAAACCATCAAATGTTCTTTAAAGCATCTCTTCATTGAAATAAATAAAATGCAATCCATTCCATAATGTTACAAAAAAAGAGGCCTTCGATGAGTCCAAGCAGGTCCTAATGAATCATGGAGGCATGAAATTTATTGCCATCTTAAATAGTACAATGTCTCTAAAGAGCATAAGGTGAACCTACATCCAAAAATTACGGCACTGGGCTCACCGACAGAATGTAGATCTATCTAAGCAGCATCACTACTTAAATTGCATTTCTGTGGAGATACCCTTATTTTCTCAAACTCCATATTAAAATAATGAAATAGAATTCAAAATTGAAGACCATGCCTAGTGCAGCCAAAAACACCATTGAAGAGCATCGTCAACCTGCTCTCATTATCTTCAGAAATAAACAAATAAACAAATAGAAATACAGATCCCAAGAGTAGTGTCTAGTTTGCAAAGAAACAATGGTACCTGAATTAACCATACAACATTTTCACTGTACAACTCATTGTTTACAAACCAGCTCGCTAGCTGATCCCATTCACTTTGCTTCCGGCCATAAATTGATATACGATATTCAGCCATCTACAAAATAAACCAAATGCAACTTCTCAAGCATACAGGTAGTAACCTGCAGCACTAAGGAAACAATTGAAACCACCCACACACACACACACATTGATAAGATTTCAGTGAACAAGGTAGTTTTTATTTTAAAAAAACGTGCACTATTCATATGGTGCAAGGGCTACAAATTTGAATGGTGGCCTGCTACTTAGATTTGTCAAAGATTCCAAAACATTAAAAGAAAAATCCAGTGGCCTCACTGGAATCCTTAATTTTATACTTTTCAATAATAATAGTAATGTTTCAAAAGCAAACTTGGATAGAAAATGTTTCTCGTGGAAGAAAGCTTCAAGGTAGATGAAGGAAGATCAGAAATACCTGGTACTTGCTTTGCTCCAGATCTTGAAAGACTTGTTTTGTCACTTCCGCCAAATATCGTCCTGGAATCACAATCATTTCAATATGTTATAATTCTAACATGCCAGGTGCCATAACCCATGGGAAATAAAACTATGCATTTCTTCAGTAGAAGAAAAAAAGAACAAACACCAATGTAAGCAATCCATTTGGATAGAAACTGTTAGAATACTAATGAATGCAAGAATTAAAGAACACAAAACCTAAGCATTATAAAACATGTAGATTATTAAAACAAAGGGGTGAGTGTGGCAGAACAGGATGAAAAACCATCCTGATGGTCAATCTCGGTGAGGGAGGAAGAATTTCTCCAGGTACAGTTTGGCCATATGTTACTTCAAAAATACATAAATTCCGTGTTTCTGCAATGACTTTATCTCCCAATCACAACGTGTTCCCATCTTTTCCACAGGTGTAAGGTAAACAGACTTTAAAGATCCTTCATTTAACATTTAACTTCTGTTCGAGTTCAAGGACTGCAGGAGCATGCAAACAGCACAAGCAAGAAGAAGAAGCTTGGAGCTGAACACTGAGTGTATTACTAAGCGACTTAGAAAAGATTAGTAGCCCGCTAAGGTTATAGGCATAGATGCAAGCCGAGGGAAGAAAAACCTCCTAAAGAGGGAAAAAAGTGACCCGGCGATCCAAAGTGTGTTCACACACATCACTACTTAAATATACTAACCAATCCCCCTCGGAGTGATGCGATGAACAAGGAGTTTGCACTCATGTATAAGGAAGTGCCAAGCTCTATGGATTAAAATCAATCCACAAAAGGAAGTAAGTCCAAAGCTTTGCAAAAAGCTTCGAGCTTGTCCTAAACAACACCTTTGTGATAAGGTCTACAACATTATCCTATGTGGCCACATAGCTTTTTCTTGCATCAAAAAAGAGCAACATGGAAACCAATTTGTTGCAAAAAGGATTCTTTTACTCAGTTGTGAACTATTGATGATGCATTGTGATGCAACAATACTCGATGTGAATGTCCAATCTTGTAATGTATCCATATAAGAAAAACCATGCGGATGTCACTAGTACATTGGATTCCTGGTTTAGACTATAGAAGTCAATCTAGCCATTGTAAGCCTTGATTGTTATGAGATGATTTTGATAGAGATGCTAAGGGGGACATGCTTATAATGCGAGCTCATCGATTTGAGATTGTTCCTAGGTAAGGATCAACCCAATGGACTAAAAATAAAGATGCTTATGTTTGAAATGGATCCTTCTTTTCCACGCTTGGATCTTGACCACAAATGAATGGTGAAGTTTAATTAAACATACATCGAACCCTCCCTTGGTTCATATATAAGGAAAGGCTTGCATATTCATTCCAATCATCACTACGGAATTGATCCTCTAGTAATGCATCCAACATTTGGCATCCAAATCACCGTTGAACCCATTAGGACACGACAGCAAAGTGATCTACCGTCCTTGTATATCTCTCAACAAGTTTTGAAAGCAAGAGTTTTCTTCAAGTTCTCTTGGGCTCTCTCATTGTGTTGTTCTTCAATTGTGAATTCTTTCTTTCATATGCAATATATAATGATCTGCTCCATGTCCCCTCTTTTATGGCCTCAAGAAACTTACAATAGCATGTAATGTTCCGAATTGGGTGAAAGACGAGTTAATGATTGAATTGAAAAGGTAATATTAAGTGGGGAAAATTTCTCAAGGACACTTGAAATCGGATACCTTTTCCAAAAGGATGTATCAGCAACAATGTTGAACCAAATAAAAAGGCATGTCAACTATATGATCTCTCTTACATATAGTGAGGGAGGGAGGGAGTGAATGAGAGAGAGAGAGAGAGTGTGTGTGTGTGTGTGTGTGTGTGTGTGTGTGTGTGTGTGTGTGTGTGTGTGTGTGTGTGTGTGTGTGTGTGTGCGTGCGCGCGCGCGTGCGCACATGCACGCACGCTTGCATGGGTTGGGGGGATGGGGAGGGGCACACAAGAGTGTGAGAAAGGTTTTTTTTGGGGGGGGGAGGGAGGCATCATATATACGTTTAAGAATCCCATGGAACCACCCTCATCATTGGCTCAAAATAAACATATAATTTGACTATATATATAGTAGAGATATTTGAATAACTCATATGGTGACTTTGTACCAAGAAGTAAAAGTACCTTGAATCAAATTGTCTTGCTTCAAAAAAATTTCCCTCAACCTACTTTGGCCACATGGATTGTATTTCAAGTTGAATTTGTCAAATCGGTGAAATGTATTTTTGTCAGCATGAACATCCAAAAGATCCACATTCAAATCATACCTGACATGCAATTAGAAAAACCATTAGTGAAGAAGAAATAGAACACAAGTCCCATTGATATCGATATCCTGAAGCAGCCCACCCGGTCAAATCCAAGCTCTCAAAAACCTCCTTGAGGGTAAGATATTTTCCATCTCGAAAGATAACTACCTGCAATTCACAATTGTTTATTTCAATATTTCTAAGGTTTCCGGAACCTACTAAGCTGCTGCCATTTGTATGCTGATGAATGGAATTCATTGTTTCCTAAATTCCGGATTATACTATCAATCCCAGAATTGGAGAGCAAGTGCATCAAAATCAATAGAGCATGCAAAATGAAACAACCTATTAATCTGCCGCTATACATAATTTGAACATAGGATCAGAGGGATGGCACATTCGGGTAGCATGCATTAAAAGGCACTGGCTTGCATATCCCTTGTAGTACAGAAATCTCATCATTTAGGTCTAGAGAAAAAAAAAAAAAAAAAAGCTATCTGAATTTCACTGTTTAAAAGAGAAGTAGTTATTATTAACTTCTCAAAAATGACAATTTCTCTAATTTCAATTCAGCCATATTGCATGAACTGCATTGATGAAATGCTTCAAGTTTTCGAGAAACAGATCAATTTAAGGAGAGAGGTTTCAGCTTCCATTGTTTTGATAGAAGTATGTGATGCTTCAACCAAGCTAGGTTGTACTATCAGAATACCAAAACCTTTGAGGCAGTGATGCATATCCAACATCTACAAAAGTGTGAGCTGCAAGCTGAGCTTGGAACAAGAAATCACAACAAAAGTCATATCTAAGGTTTTTGTAAGCTACTCACGTATTAACATGCTTTAACATAAACCAGATTCACTGTTAGCACAACAGTATTAAGCTATTCACAAGCCTCCAATTTTCCGAAATTGAAATTCATAATAAATCACACAACTGTCAAGAGCTGAAATATTATTAGATAATTATGTCTGACACATTCTAAACGACTAATGATCTCACAGTTAACATAAAGAAAATATTACTCCAAAACTAATTGCTTGTTGTTTTCATCTAATATTGTTATCTACATAGCACAATTAGAAAATAAGGTGTCCAAATATAAGTGTGCCCTATGAGATTCCTATCTTGTGGATTTGAGATATCACAGCATATTATACTTGTTATGATGCTTAATGATGCTTTATTCAGTCCAAAACACTTTCTGAACTGGCAGGTTTCATGCATCTGCGGCATTTGCAATTAAGTTATTTAATGCAAACAATGACATAAAACAGAGGAGTTCTCTTGCTGTTTTTACATCACTATGAAATTCGACATAGCAAGATGTAGTCAAACCTTAATTTGAGTTACATAAAACCACACACAAGCAGGTGAAAGGTAATTATCCATTCCAAATTAAACCAAAAAGAAACACGGAGTGAGTTCTTGCCTCATCTGGCTCTTTCCGTAGCTTAGACTTGATAAATCGAAGAAGATGTTTCTGGTTCATACAAGAAGAATGATGTACATGTGTATCCACTTTCCTAATATTATAAAAATCTCGATGTGGTGCACTCTTTTGAGCCAGAAATTCTCGATCAGCATTTAGCATCAAATGTAGGCTGAATTTCTGATGAAAGAGTTGAGATAGGTTCAGCTTAGCCTTGACGAGGTAGTGACAAAGAAGAAAATGAAATTCCCAGCACCTGTTCAAGCAAGCGTAATCTGTGATGACAGAGGGTTCGAACATTGCCCAGAGATATAATTTTTAGAATACGATGCATGTCAGTAAAAAACTCTGTAGCTCCATAGACTGGGAAAAGCTCATCTTCTGTAGCAAATAAAAGATCATAAACCATCAATAGCAATGGAGCTTTTGAGATAAATTAGAGTTCAGTGAAACATAAGTTGAGGAATCCTCCAAAACTGAACACATATTTGATTTCTGACATTGCATAGATAATAATCACATTATATATTGTTTTCTACTGAACCATACTAAACCTTATATCAGGAAATAACTTACATCTAATGAACAAATTTCCATGTTAGCCAAGCTGAAAGATAATTATCGTGTACCAACAGATTATTATTTGATACTGTGTTAACATAACATAACATTAATATTAATTTGAATTGTACCACCGAATATATGCATGAAAGCATTCGAATCATTTCTATTACAAAAACTGACATATACATTGTATAAAGTGACAAAATACACCCTCATGCCTCTTCCTCCCAAAACTTCTTTCCTTACACCATCATTTTCTCTACCACTAGATCTGTGCCCATCTTTGTACCATTTCATGTATTGACTATGCTTCTGGTACCTTCCACATATGCACTTGCAACTCCGAAACAGGTGATGAGTGGCTTGCCCAGAGAGAGAGAGAGGGGGGGTAGAGAGAATGTATGATGTTGTGCTGTGTTGCTCTGTGCTCTGGGTGGGTGGGTGGGTGGGTGGGTTTGTGTGTGTGTGTGTGTGTGTGTGTGTGTGTGTGTGTGTGTGTGTGTGTGTGTGTGTGTGTGTGTGTGTGTGTGTGTGTGTGTGTGTGTGTGTGTGAGAGAGAGAGAGAGAGAGAGATTTTTTTGCCAAAGAAAAATCGTTCTAATCGTTGGGCGATAAACATATAAATCATGACTTATATTTTTTTGGGGAGACATTTGTTTCCCTCTTTTTATCATTTGGCCCGGGTTCACTTTGTCGACTTATGCTCGCTAATCTTGTGCATGCAGCTGCTTGGGCTTCTTCTCAAGTTCAAGGCTCAAGCCTCACGAGTCACTAATCACTGCTCAGCCCTCTTCAAGGCATGGGTCATGATATATGTACCTAGTTCTATTATCTAGGGCACTTATACATTCATGTGTGTAATCATTCATCCATTCATGCACTTATACATTGTGACTTGTCACTTGTCAATGGTCATGCATGTCATTGCATATTGCATAGCCATACACAGCACGTGCA
>CM035429.1:29981567-29989067 GCA_020310875.1 Ceratopteris richardii
GTCTGTAGATACTGCCATTCTTGACACTATATGTCCTAGAATCTTGCCTTGCCTGACCATAAAAACGCACTTTTTCTGGGTCAGGCAGACTTGATATTCTCGACATTTGTCAAAGATTTGTCCTGAGTTCACAGGGATATGTGTTTGTCTAACATTGGGAATGAGCACAGAGATCATCAACATAGACTTCTAAACTCTTCTCAGGAACTCCTTAAACACGTGGCACATCAGCCTCTGGTAAGTCGCGGGTGCATTTGTAAGCACCCAATGGCATTACTCTAAAAGCAAAATGCCCCATTCTGTGGGCAAAAGGTTGGTCTTATGCTGATCCTCAAGAGCTATGGCCACTTGATTGTAGCCCGAAAATCCAGCAAGGAGCTGTTAAACTTCCTTGCCTGCCACTCTTTCTAAGAGATGTTTCCGTGATGGGAAGCGGTATAGTTATCTCGATAGTGGCGGCGTTAACCTTTTTCAAGTTAATGCACACACGCAGCTTGCCATTCTTCTTGGGCACCACTACGATGGGGGATACCCATTCAGTGTGCTCAATTTCATAGATAAATCCAGCTTCGACCAGTCTATCTATCTCCTCCTTGATCTTACGCAGCATAATTATCGTTATATGTAAAAAGGCTTTTGCTTAGAGGGTTTAGCGTCTGAAGTCATAGGAATGGTGTGTGCGCATATGTCAGGGTCAACACCTTTCAAGTCCTTGTAACTCCAAGCGAATACATCTCTGTATTCTCTAGCAAGGCAATCAATTCGTGCTCTTCTTCTTCTGTCAGGTCATGGCACTATATACGTGCACCTCTCCTCTCCTTCTTCTATGGCCACTACTATTTTCTTGGTGGTTTCTTTGTATCATAGGCCTCTCCTGCTTGTGCTTCTCGTTTAGGCATTCTTATCATGACTCTCCTGTCATCTATCTCATTACTTCTTAAAATTTTCTGGGACCTCAAACAAAGATTCTTCCTCCTCTGGTGAGATTTCTTTCTTCTTTCGTTCTTTCCTTCTTCCCTTGGGGTCATATGCGTTGCTAATCTTACATCATTTGTAACCTCTCCATACCTCTGGGTTGAAATTCTACTTCATGGAAATATTCTTCATCTGATGAAATGGTGGGTCCATAATGATTGACTCTAGATCGGAGTCACTTGCATCCTCAAATGCATCAGGGCTAGGTTCCACATTCTTCTAGAACTGCCTCTCCCATGATTGGCTCTATGGAGAAGACTGAAATGTCCATAGCCATCCTCATCACAGTGAGGTGTCCATTGTTCCTCATTGATGGCTACGTCCATTGTTGCTAAATTTCTGCCCAACCGTGTGGTTCAAATTCTTCATCTGGAAAAACTACAGGTGCATAGGCTGGTCTTGGATTGATCTATGGGTTTCTTTCGCACCTACCTCTCTGGCTTTCCTCTCTCTTCTCTCCTCTACTGCTACCTTGCACATCCATAAGTGAGTATCTTCATGCATCCATGAGGATCCAGACCCTATTGGAATGCACCGATTCTGTATCATCTTGGCTCTATGGATGGGAATTCCATTGGATAGGAGGGACATCTCTATGAGAATAATCCTTGAGATTGACTTTGGTTGTAACACCTAAGTGCTGCAGGTACAAAGAATTGGTCCCCCAATCCTGTACCACTTGCAACTGTCGCATGAATGGTCTTCCTAAAATCATCTCATAGGCATGATTTTTGCTGAAGTCACATATGGCAAAGGTATGTTCAAACTCGACACCACAAGTGGTGAGAGTTATTCCTTCTAGCAATCCTAGGGGTCTCTCTATGTGACCATCGGCCATTTGCAATTTCATTCTCGTCGGCCTGAGTGCCGGCTTGCCCCAACGCTTCCATAAGGAGGTAGTGGACATTGCAAACTCCTGCACCTGAGTCCAAAATTGCCTTCGTGGTGTAGTCCTGGTAGGTGATGGGAAGATAGGTGTTCCCTTCTTCACCTTCACACATATCCCCTATCTTATCCAAGGGAATTTCTGGCACTGTCCTATGGGATCCTGCCTGGGAACGAGGTTTTGCTATCTCTGGTACTTGTTTGGCTACATGTTTCCATAATTCAGGTCTAACCTTGAGTAGCTCTTCTAACTTGAGATTACACTGCACGTTAGTGTTCTTCACTACCTCTGTGTTCCTAGGTATGACTGAGTCGTCGTTCCTTACCAAGACTATGGGTGCTCTCATACATGTGGACTTTGCTTCCCATGGGCCTGTGAAATGGGGTAGCTCCTGTATGGAATTAGACTCAAAGTACCAATCTCTCCATGAGATTGAGCACTCTCATGTTCCCCGTAAATTGATGGATGTCTTGTGGGAATTGGTCGTGTGCATCGTCCACAAGTTCAAAAGGAGGGCGACCTCACTTTCGTTATCCCATTTGTCTTCTTGAATCTCTCGTAGGAAGTCTGGTGCAAACCGATTCATAGAAGAAGAAGTGTCTGGCTCCGTTAGAATTAGGTACATATGCTACCTGGGAAGGAGGCTTATTCTATCGTTGGCTCTTTCCTCGTTGTCATAGATAGCTGAAGCACAAGCTTTTTGGGGAGGATACTTATGCTATTACTTTTCCGAACAGGCTCGTACGCTCTCTGGGAAGGAATGTGGGTTACCTGTGGAGGTACATATGCTTTCGAGGGAGGCTCCTGTGACCTTTGGGGAGGAAGATAGGCTCCTTGAGGAGGCACATGGGCTTTCTGAAGAGGTTGGCTTATCCGTTCTCTTGCCCTTTCCTTTCTTTGAGGGAAAAGGTTCCTTTTCTGATTGTGCAATTAGCCTTTCTACTCTTTCTAAGGAGGGGAAGTCGTCTGGTTTAGTGGAATTGGCTGCATAAACTTCCGATGGGGAATGGCTCAGGTTTTTGCTTGCTTTTTCTTTCTCCTGATTTTTTTCTTCCTTGTCAGATCTTGCAAATTATCCTCTCTAACTTTTCTAGGAATCCATCCAAGTGTAATTGCGTCTTGGCTGAGCCCGAGTAATTGAAAAGGCGACTGGCTTCAAACATAGTCTGAGCCAATGCGACCATTTTCCGCGCACAGTTTGGTTCTTTCTATCTCTAGGTCAGCCTCTAGGATAGCACTTGTCATGATCCGTGGCGTTTGGCCCTTCTTGGATTCTGGCCTGATATGCTTTAAGCATCATGTTTAGGTCTTCAGGAGTGGATCTGCTAGTACTGATCCTACTCTAGGGGGTTGGTGGGATTTGATTGAGGCGGTGGGGGAAGGTGGTGAGTCGGATGGAGATGGGAGTGGTGGAGGCCGGGGTGATGTGAGAGGGAGTTTGAGCTGTGAGTTCAGTTATCCTCGCTTTGGTTTCTCTTATGCTTTCCTCAAGCTCACTCATCTTTTTGGCCCATTGTCGTTTCATTCTTTCTCGACTATCTTTCCATGCTCTAGTCCTTTTCTTTGTTACGCTCTCGGTTTCACTAGCCTCTGGGCCCTTTTCCTGGCTTGTCTCTTGGTTTTGCTGCAATGCCTGAGCTCTAGTGACTACCTGCACTGGTGCAGTGGAAGTGACGCTTCCTGAGGAATCTACAACCAAACCAATCACATTGATCGGAGTGATTTTTGGCATATTATTGGGGTTCTTTGGGCAATCTCGTAAAAGATGCTCTTTTCCACAATCTTGGCAAAAACCTTGGATGGTCACTGACTGGGGTTGTGTAGGTGGGGGTAAGGGACAATCACGGATGAGATGATCTCCTTGGCATCTGTAGCACGGTCCTCTTGGGAATGGAGGTCTTACTTGCCTAGGTTGAGGCCTGGGGTTGGGGTTTGCATACATGACGTTCGTGTAATCTGACTCCCAACTAGGTTCACTTGGTTCCTCACTATAGTAAGACTCACCATGTTCTGGAGACTGCATGTAGTAAGCCTGGGGACTATCGACATGTGTAGAATCAAAGCTATGGTCACTTGGGTCACTTTCTGAGATCAATGGGGTTACTGGTACTATGGCCCTATTCAGGTTTTCTTCTGCCACAGCATACTTTACTGGAATCACATTAGCGGGGTTTGGGGGCTGTTGAGCTAGTACCGGTTGGGGTCTCTGTTGGGCCTGATATTGTGGGTTGGTAGGGTTTGTTGGGGTCTAGCATATTGTGGTGGTGGATTTTGGTTTTGGTATCTGCCTTGTTGGTAGGGGTTGAGGGTAGGGTTGCCTAACTGCCTGCTTGTTGTATGGGCAATCTTGTGCGGTGTGATTGGTGTATCTCCGTTCTATGGTGCAGTACTGGCTACTAGGGTTTACTTGGGGTTGAGCCATAATAGGGCAGACATTCGCCATATGGTCACCACCGCATGTATAGCATCTTTTCATAGGGGCAAACCTTGGGATTTGTTTGCTCGATACACCTAATTTCTGAGCTACCTTTTCGGCAAGTTCCTCAATTGATGTGGACAGTGTGGACGAGTGACTAGATGCACTATCTGAATTCTTTGTAGATTTTGGAAAGCTCTAGTTCTTCCCCTAGGTTATCTTCAATGTCAATGCACATGCGTACACACTCTTCTATAGTCCTAGGGTCCTTCAGATACACATAGGATCTCAATTTCGTACTCAGCAATCCATCAAGGAATAAGGCTACTTGTTAGCAGATGTGGGTAACTCCGAAATAGGGCACCTTTCCAGATATTGTCTAAATCTTCTTCCGGCCAATCTGACAGTCTCTTGGGGGGTCTGTTTGAAGCTGTGGATCAATGAGGAGGTATTGTGTCTTATGCCGCTCTTAGAGAACTCTACAATGAATGCCTCTAGGAGTTGGTCTATGCTCCTGAACTGACGCTCATCTAATGGCTGAAACCATGTAAGTGACGTGTTCCTAAGGGTTAGACCGAAGGCATTGTACTGCGTGAACAGATCTTCCACTTGTTCAGCCCTCAAGACTTGCTTGAACTCTGCCACATGATCATAGGGATCTCCTGTGCCGTCAAAGTAATTCTTCATGGACTTAACTAGCTGGGTGGGTCTCAAAGTTCTTGTATGCTCTCTAGGCCTCGGCAGAGGGAATCCATCTACATTTCTTTGGTTCCTGTGGGCTCTATGCATCTCAGGTTCTACCCTATTCGTCTCTGTTCTCGTTCTTTCTCTGCCCACTGGGTTGGCAAAGCTTACTTCCGGTCTATCTCTACTTCTGTCTCTTTGCGTACCATGAGCTTGGGAAGTTCCAGCTCCAGGGTGACCATAGGATACATTTGATCTTGGTTGGGGGAAAATGAATTCACCCTTCCAAGTGTAGGCATGCCTATCATTTTCTGTCACCACGAAGATCCGTTCTGAAGCATGATCTAAGTAGGTCACTCTGCCTGGGCTATCCGGGTCCTTAAACTCATAGATCATGATATTTCCTATGTCTATTGGCTGATTAGACTTATACCTCCAAAAGGCTTCATCAGTTTCTCGATTGAGGAGCAACTCTATGCTCTTGTTGTCTTGGGGGACCCATTCAGGCGTGATAATCCTAGTGAGAACTGATTTACCTCGAGGGGTTCTAGGTTCCGCACCCATGTTCCCTTGTTCCAGGTCACCTAAGTCCGCTTCTGAGATTACATTCCCAAAGTCATCTGTCCTATCTGGGTGACTAGTGACTACATATATAATTCCTTCCTTGTCCAGGTATGCACCATTTTCAAACTTGACAGCTGGGTGTTCTAGTCCAATGGATTGATCAGGGTTTTTAATCTGGACCACAGATCTTCCTAAGCCGTCCTCATAGATGCTAGCACCTAGTCGGTTGGTCCTAAGATATTCCAGCTATGTTTTGTAAGGGCCTTCTACCCTGTACAAATAAGGCACTCCTGAACTTCCCGTAGGTCTGTCCATGCCTTGAGACATTTCTGATTCACTGGTATCCGAGCTAGGGTAATGAGAGTGGTGACTCAACTGCTGGGCCCAAGACCTTGCAGTATGATTGACACTAGCCTCTGTAGACCTAAGGCTTTGTCTTTCCCTTGCTAAATGTCGTCCTGATCTAAGGTTCATATGCCTAACTGATTAGCCCAATTTTTTTCCAGAGTACAACCTCGTTGCCGATCAATTGGTACCAGTCACTTGGTTCTTTTTAGTTAATTATTGTGTTTATGGTCTTGTCTGATATCACGTCGTCAGGAACACTTGAATGTTCTTCGTACTTTAGGTTGATCGTTCCACATTAGGTTCTTTTCCTTTAGGTTATCGATAGTACAGAGATTATGTTTTCAACTTGAACTTGAGTTTTTAGGTGGTCTTCAACTTGATAACTGCCTATTGTCGCCCTGGCTTACTCCTATCTCTACTCGTTCTAGTTTGAGCTAGGAAATGACAGAGGGAGTTGAGAATAATCCAACCTTACTTGTTGATCCCTTGCTTTATGGTGCTCAAGAACCCGGTTCTCAAGCTTGCAAAGAAACCTTGCTTTGTACGCTCTCAGTTGCTCTCAATGGACCTATAAAAGTCCCACGGTTAGCTCAATGCTTATATTCAAGGGACAAAACCAACCACTTTCATTCATGTGACACAAACACACATCTGCATTGTGACTTTTAGGAAAATAATTCTAAAGACCCCTGACTTTGAGCCCCCTGGGTATGGTCAACTTCAAAATACCCTCTCTGAAAATCAACGCATTATCTTTATAAAAAACAGTTGAGGGCGTGTAGTATATGCCACGAGCTTTCCAACAAGCCCAAGAGCTCAAAAATTGGATTTCATATGAAAAAGTTATGACTGTTCAGGGTTTAGGAGGTTAGATCCGGATTCAAAACGAGCTAACAGTCAAACAGGATTACTCGAGTAACTTGTGGCACGGCCTCGCGATGCAATACCACACCCTAATGTTTGTCCCACACTTAATCACAATTTTAGACCAATAATTTTGCCTTGAAAATTTGACCTAATTTGCCCTTCTAACGCGTTCGCAAAGTCTGTCGGTCGCGATTGACAGGTCAGTCGCGATCGACGTGTCGATCGCGATTGACAGGTCCGTCGTGGCTGTCAGTCGCGATTGACTGGTCAGTCGCGATCGACGTGTCGATCGCGATTGACAGGTCCGTCGTGGCTGTCAGTCGCGATTGACTGGTCAGTCGCGATTGACACGTGGTCGAAAAGTCAATCAATCGTGGTCAAAGCGTCGTTGACTCTGTCGGTCGCGATTGATGAGTCGATCGCGATTGACAGGTCGGTCGCGAGGGTCTATCGATCGTGGTCAAACAGTCGTTGACCGTGTCGGTCGCGATTGATGAGTCGATCGCGATTGATGACTCGATCGCGATTGACACGTGTCACGCGTATGGTCAGTCGGTCGTGGTCAATCGGTCGTTGACTCTGTCGGTCGCGATTGACAGAGCCGTCGTGGGCTGTCGGTCGCGATTGACGTGTCGATCGCGATTGACAGATCTGTCCGTCATGGTTTGTCGATCGCGATTGACAGAGCGATCGCGATTGACAGAAATCTGTGGAATTTCAAAAAACTAAACACATTTTTGGGAAGCTCTAGGCCTGTAGG
>CM035429.1:29994067-29999067 GCA_020310875.1 Ceratopteris richardii
GCATTTTTGGTGTGCAGAGGTCAAAGAAGGATACCTGTGGAGGTCATTCGCGCTTCATCGTTGCTTAGGGGTTGAGATACTTCCCCCATCAGTGGTATCAGAGCATTTGGGCATCTTGGAGGTATCACATACAAGCAAGAAGACCTCTTGGAGTTGGTGGTTGAAGAGTTGCATCAACAAAAGCTTCTTGGAGGTAGCTCACATCAAGGGGGAGCTATTCTACTCAAATTTGCAAGAGCACAAGGTGTCCATCTAAGGAAATCTTTGGATTGAGGTAACCTCAGAGCCTCATTTTCATTTTACACACATTGGAGCATTAGCCAAGGGCTAGGTCAAGTATCAAAGACTAGATATGGGAGACTTCAACACTCAAATTGAAAAGCTAGACAAAGGTAACTATCAACCATGGAGATTTAGGGTCTCCAACTATCTTATGGGCAAGGGCCTTTGGGGGTTGATTAGTGGAAGTGAACCAAGACCTAGGTTGGATGAGAATCCAACCAATGACCAGAGAAGGGCCTTTAGGGAATGGAATGAAAGAGACAAGAGGGTTATCTTTATTCTTTCCCAACACATTAGCAATAGCATGATCGGCCATATCCAAGACCTGGATTCAAGCATGAAGGTATGGGAGACACTTGAAAGGCTTTATTCAACAAGCACCAAAGCAAGGAAGATCCAACTCAAGAATGAGCTCAACAACCTTAGGAAGAGCTCAGGGAGTAGCATAAATGACTACATACTTAAGGTCAAGGAGTTATCAGATGCATTGGGATCCATTGGAAGCCACGTAGACGATGACGATCTTGTGGCTTATACTCTCAATGGTTTGAGAGATGATGAGAAGTGGAAACCCTTTACCACTTCAGTTTATGTAAGGGATAATCTTCCCGATTTTGAGCAATTGGTTGCTCTCATGGTCACCGAAGAAATGAACATAGGTGGAAGTTCAACTAAAAGCAAAGATGCACAAGTTTTCTATGCAGGTAATCAAAGGGGCAAAGGAAGACAAGGACAAGGAAGGGGCAAAGGAAGGTTTGGAGGAAGGCAAGGCCACTCAAGAAATCAAGGACATGACCAAGGCACCTCATCACAAAGAGGGAGAGGAAGATCAAGAGGAAGAGGAGGACGACATCAACAAAACAGGAATCAAGATGGCGAAGGATGTTACATATGTGGCAAGTTTGGCCACTATGCTAGAGATTGCTACCAAGGAGGAAACCAAAGGAACTATAATCAAGGTTCTTCATACAAAGGCCAAGGTAATTATGCTTCTACAAGTTCAGAAAATGACAATCTCTTGATGATGCACATGAATGGGAATTCAAGCAAAGTAGATAACACTTGGTATATTGATAGTGGATGTAGCAACCATATGAGTTGCAATGCTTCTTGGTTTACTAATCTACATGTTCCCAAAGGTAAAGGACATGTAGAAACAGGTGATGATACAGCCCATGAGATCTCCCATGTTGGAGATGTAGCTTTGGATGACAAGGAGGAAGGAAGATGTCTCAAGGATGTCTTGCATGTACCTACCATCACAAAGAACTTGGTGTCCGTTGGGCAAATGGTTGAAAGAGGCTATCAAGTAAGGTTCAACAAAGGTGGATGCTTTGTGGAGAACCCTAAGCAAGGTTACAAGGTCATAGCAAGAGGAAAGAAGCAAGGGAGACTCTTCACTTTGGAGGTAAATTCTCATTCTACTCAACATGTCTACTTCACATATGGAAACAAGAGGATTTCGGAGTTGGACTTGTGGCACAAGAGGATAGGTCACATCAACATACAAAGAATGAAGGAAATGCAATTCAAGAGGCTGGTTGAAGGTCTTCCCAACTTCCAAGGACAAGGTATGAAGCATTTATGTGAATCTTGTCAACTAGGGAAGCAAGCGAGACTTCCATTCAAGAAGAGTGGCTACATAAGCCAACATCCATTGGAGTTGATACATACAGATGTGTGGGGGCCAACGAAAGAGCAATCCATTGGAGGTAACAAGTACTTTGTCACTTTTATAGATGATTGCACAAGGATGGTTTGGGTTTATTTCATCAAAAACAAATCAGATGTGTTTACATGTTTCAAAGCATTCAAGGCAATGGTAGAGAAGGAAACAGGTACATATATCAAGAAGCTAAGGTCCGATGGAGGGGGAGAATATTTCTCAAATGAGTTTTCTGATTTTTTAATGGATCAAGGCATCAAGAGGCAAGTAACATGCAGGTACACACCCCAACAAAATGGAGTAGCAGAGAGAAAGAATAGATACATTGCCGAGATCGCTAGAGCAATGCTTAATGAGATGAATGTACCTAACATGTTTTGGAGTGATGCAGCAAATACCGCCGTGTATCTAATGAATAGGGCTCCTACCTCAGGTATCCATGGCTTGACACCATATCAAGCCTATTATGGTAAGAAACCTGATCTTTCCCACTTGAAGATATTTGGATGTACTTGTTATGTACATGTGCCAAGTGAATTGAGGCACAAGCTACAACCAAAGGCAGAAAAGTGTGTGTTTCTAGGATATTCAAATGATCATAAAGGTTACAGGTGCTTCAACCCAAATACAAAGGACTTGAGGATATCAAGGGATGTAGCATTTGATGAGCTACTCCCTTGGTATAAGAAGTATGATTGTATGCAGGACTATGAAGAAGAAAAGCATGGACATGATGAAGAACAAATCGACCTAGAGCTAAGCGGCCCAAGGTGTTCCATCAATGAAGATAGTTCAAGCATGAACTCACCATGGAGGGGGAGATCTTCATCAAGCTATGAAGCACAATCAATCAACAAAGGCAAAGCAACATTGGTGGAGTTGGATGAAGAAGGTAATGAAGTTGAAGATGATGAAGGACACATGATGGAGAAAGAAGCCACGTCAAAGAAAGAGATCAAGTTCCCAAGGCAAAGGAGGTTTATTCCTCCAAAAGGTGAAGAAAGGAAGTCTTCTAGAGTTAAGTATCCAACTCAAAGGTTTACTTATGATTCATACATGGCAACACATTATGCATATATGAACAAAGTAGTAGAAGATCATGAGCCCGATTGCTATGAAGATGCAAGCAGGTACACCGAATGGAAAGAGGCAATGCAAGAAGAGATCGACGCACTTGAGGAAAATCAAACATGGACTCTAGTGCCCAAGAAGGAGAACATGAAGGTAATAGGTAATAAGTGGGTGTATAAAGTAAAGAGGAATTCAGATGGATCTATTTCTAGGTTCAAAGCAAGATTGGTGGCCAAGGGTTTTGCACAAACCTATGGAGTGGACTTTGAAGAGACATTCAGCCCCGTGGCAAAGATGAGCACCATTAGGACACTCATTGCAATGGCTGCTAGCAAACGATGGAAGCTCTTCCAATTGGATATCAAGAATGCCTTTCTCAATGGAGACTTGGAAGAAGAGGTATACATGGAGCAACCACTAGGTTTTGTTCATAAAGAGTTTCCACATCATGTTTGTAGGTTGAAGAAGGCACTTTATGGCCTAAAGCAAGCTCCAAGGGCTTGGAACCAAAGATTGGTGGACTATTTGATCAAATGTGGTTACAATCAATGCAAGGCGGATCCATCTCTCTTCATCAAACAAAGAGGAGAACCTGTGGTCTACATGTGTGTGTATGTAGATGATCTTATCATTACAGGTAATGATACAAAGGGCATTGAGGAGATCAAGGCAAAGCTTGGAAAGGAGTTTAGGATCTCTGATCTTGGAGATCTTAGGTATTTTCTTGGCATTGAAGTTGTATACAAAGAAGAAGGTATTATGCTCATACAAAGGAAGTATATTCTAGACCTACTTGAGAGGTTTGGGATGCTACATTGCAAGCCTATTTCAAATCCCATGGAAGTTAATGTAAAGCTAAGCTCCATTGATGGAGAGCCATTAGAGGATGTAACTTTGTATCGATCTATTGTAGGCTCTTTCAATTATGCCACAATAACCAGGCCTGACATAGCATATGGAGTTGGAGTGTTATCACAATTTATGCATAGTCCAAGGACTACACACTTGCAAGCTGCAAGAAGAATGTTGCGATATCTCAAAGCCACTATAAATGAAGGATTTTTCTACTCATTTGATGATGATATGCAGGTCAAAGCTTATTCCGATGCCGATTGGGCCGGTTCGAAGGAAGATAGAAGGAGTACAAGTGGTTACCTAGTCATGCTAGGTAGCAAGATCATCTCATGGATTTCAAAGAAGCAACCCACGGTAGCATTATCTTCCACCGAGGCTGAGTATAGAGCTTTGGCTCAAGTCACATGTGAGCTAATGTGGATTAAGAAGTTATTTATGGAGCTTAATTTGCAGGTTGACACATATCCAATTTTTTGTGACAACATGAGTAGCATTCATCTAGCATCGAACCCTGTCTATCATGCTAGAACCAAGCATATTGAAGTGCACTATCACTTCATAAGGGAAAAGGTGATATCCAAGGAAGTTTCAGTACATCATATTGGTACTGAGGACCAAGTTGCGGACATGTTTACAAAGGCTTTGGATGGGATGAAGATTTCAAAGTTCAAGCAATGCATCAACATGAAGGAGCTTGGATGAGGATGAAGAATTGAAGCTTGAGGGGGAGTGTTAAAAGTCAAGCTTCAAGCTAAAAATTCGTGGGGAATCTTTTATGGACATGTGGAGCAATCAAAGGAAGCCAAACGCCAAGAGATTCCATCAAGAAAAGTCACTCAACCACTCCCCAAGTCATCTCAACTAATTCCTCCAAGTTAGGAGGCTGATTTGGAAAGGTAGTTCCTAGATTTTAGGGGCACACCTCTCACTATAAAAGGAGCATGTATCCCGACTTCTTTTGGGCCATCTTCTTGGAGTTTTAGCTCATGTAAAGTGAGCACTAAGTGCTGGAGTTGTGATAAGCAAGCCCCTTGCTTAAGCAACCCCCTTGCTTGCTTGTTTGTTTTCTTTTAGTAGGCATATCTATGTGTGTGCGCAGGCAGTGTTGCAACTCTCTACCCCTGAG
>CM035429.1:30006567-30021567 GCA_020310875.1 Ceratopteris richardii
GACTCAGCAGTATTCACCATGTAACTTTTAGTAGGCCAAGTTCTTGCCTTTGGACCTGCTATTTTTGGAAAGTTCATCCATTTTGCTGGAATCTGCCCTGTTTTTCTTCCTTCCCAAAAAACCGTCCACTCCCTTCTTCTGGCCACGGGGCAATAAGCTGGGTTAATCTTTAAGTGTAAAGGTGTCTCCTTCCAAATTCTCCTACACTCTTTATTAGCATCCAACCATTTATTCCTCCATTTTGGGTTAGCTCTTTCAAATAATTCCTTTGTAACATTAATATCCTCTTCATATTCAAAATATTGATTTGGAGCTAATCCCACTCTGGCCAACTGATAATTTTTTATGCTTTCCAATACCATACAAAAAGGAATTCCTAATCCATCTACAGCCCAATGGTGCTGATCTGGATGGATGCCTTTATTTAAAGCAAATGTGACAATCTGGTTCTCATAATCATCATGCATTTTTCTCATAAACTCCATTCTTGATTCTCTGCTAGTCAGCAACTTCTGAACAAATTCCTCAGTGTACTCTTCCTCAGATCTTTTGGCTACTGCTTCATAGTTTTCCTGTTCTTTATCAGCATCTCCTGTTTCATACTCTCTTGTATTGGTATCTTCTGCATGTACCTGATTCTGAACCTCTTCCTGAGCTTTTGATTTCTCCAGTTGTTTCTGTAAGTCTTCTAAGGTCATCCTTAAGCTTTTATTCTGAGTTATCAAATCTTCTCTTTCTTTCATCCAGTCCATTCTTTCTCTTTCCAACTTGTCCTGCCAATCCTTCCTCTCTTGCTCTGTATTCAAAAACAACTTGTTATACCCTCTCATAGCTGTAGCAGCATGTGTACTTGCCTGCTTTTCTAGTTCTTTGGCTTCCTTTAATTCTTCTTGGAGTTTCTGAATTTCTTTATGCATTTCATCTTTTTCTTCCTCTGTCAATTGGGCAGGTTTACTTCCATCTTTTACTAGACCTTCTTCTAGCAGCAACTTATTAATATCTTCATGGGCCCTAGTCAAAATTTGATATGAGGTTTGTAGTGTTCTGTATCTTCCTCCTATGGTTTTTAGTTCCATTTCCATCTTGGCATTCTGTTCTGATAACTTCACACTCTTATCCTCCAAATATTGTATTTTGTTCTGCTTCTGAACTTCAATTTCTTCCAAAGCAATTATTCTATTGACATACTCTTCATTTTTCTTCTGAATTGACCTTAGTTGTTCTGACATCTGCTCCTTTTCCTTTTTGTGTTCTTTGATAATCATACTCCCTTTCTCAAATTCAGATTCAGCCACCATACCTGATATGATCATATTCCTGCTAGATGGTCTGAACTGTTCAATATTATTCATGATTATTTGACAGGCTGACCTTATATTCTTGGGTATCCTTTCCAAACCAACTTCCACTTCTGCCTGTCTGATTTCAATTTTCTTATCTCTTTTACCTTCCTCATCTTCATCTGCTTTTGTTTCATCCTCTATATCCTTTGTATCTTGTTCTTCATTACTGGAAGCATCATTCTCTGTTTCTTGATTAATATCATCTTCTTCAAGCTCCAATACTCTGTCCTTTGCACTTTTCTGATATGAGAAGTTTGAAATTCTACTCTCTTCCAATGAATTCCTTCCTTCTTGACCTTGCATTTCTTCTCCCTGTCCTAGGGTTTCCTGATTGTTTTCTAGCTCTTTTTCATCCTGGCCTGATTGATCCTCCCTAAGTTGCTCTCCCTGTACCAATTTTTCTTGAACTACTATTGATTCAATATCTTCCACATGGATAACCTGATCATCATTTTTCTGCATTTCCTGTCTTCCCGTTTCTTGAGCTGTATCTGATACATTTGCATGAAAAGCTTTTATTTGATCATCACTCTCCTGATTTGTATATTCATGATCTTGCTCATCCATATCCATAGAATCTATTCCTTCTTCCTGTTCCTGCTCACCATTGTATGTAGATTCCTTATTACTGTTTATCTCCTGCAGTACATCTTTTATACTTTGAATAATTCCTTCTTCTATCACCTGTCCTAAGACCTCTTGAGCACTCTTTTCTGGTTCTATCTTCTTGATTTCCTGTTCTTTAGGTGCATCCTGCTGCTGAATATATGAACTGCTGAATACCTTCTTTGCTAGTTCCTCTAAACTTGCATTCATTTGGAAATGTGTCTGTGAAGGCTTGGTCCATATTGAATTTATACCAACATTCACTATTCCAAAGCTATCTTCATCTCTCCTTTGGTTTTCCTCTTCTGTCATTCTTGCCTTTCCTTTTAACAGTCTTCTTTCTTCTTCAGCACTCATCTGTTGGACAGTTTCTTCATGAGTCTGCCTTTCTTTAGACTTCTTATTTGTATCCTCAATTGTCTTCATTTTTTCTACAGCCTGTATAGCTACATTAGGCGTGTTGGGTATTGACAAGTTTAAACTTTTCAACAAAAAACTCTCAATGTCACTATCTGAATCGGATGAGAATCGTGAGGATCCTCCTACTTCTTGCTCTGTAGACTTTAATACTTCCTTCACTGTGGTAGACTTCTGAGTTGCTTCAATGATTGTTGCTTCTGTGTCTTCAACTGTTGTAACTTCAGCTACTGCTTTTTCTTTTCCCTTCTTGACTAGTTTCTTCTTTTGGACTTGCTTTTTTGGCACTTTCTTTTTTACCACAACAGTAGTCCTGGCCTCTGGAGGTCCTTGCAACTCTTTGAAGTATGCCAGCAACTCTACTTCTTTTTTCACAAATATTTCTTCGGTCTCGGCTGCCATCATTTCCTCATGTAAAACTTCATAATGCTCCACCTCCTCCTGTATCCAATCTGTAGCCTTGCAGGAATAGTCTTCCAGCATTTTCTGATATTGGGCTTCGTACGTTGCTCTTTTATTGTTTCCCTGAGTTAAATAAGTAAATAATTGCTCTTTACTTGTCTGTGGGGGGTGAGGTTCACTAGAGGATTGTACCCCTTTTTGGGCTGCCACATGTTCTTCTTTTGTTGCTTCAATCTGCTCCATTTCTATTTTTCTTGGATCCACTTTCCTCTTTTTAACAGGCACTACTTCTTCAGAGATAATTTTCCTCTTCATCCCAGCTCCCCTCATACTGGTTTGTCCCACTGTGTCTTTAGCCTGCATCCTTTTGGGAGGACTTTTTACTCCTGACATCAAATTTCTAAAATATTGGGCTTCTGGAGCTAATTTCAATTGTTCTTCCATACCCAAGATATGATAAATAATTCTTGTCAAAAACTGGGCTCCATTCATAAATTTCTTCTGCTCCCAATGTTTGGCTGCTTCCTTTAACTGTTCATGGATGTATTGTGAAACATCCATAACTCCAAATGGTTTGGTTTTGTCTTTATTGTTGAACATCAACAGAGTTACTAATTTGTGAGGCATGGTGTATCTACGCAGCTTGGGAAAACAAAAATATTGCAAAAACATTCTGATTGCATATTCTTCATTCTCTTTTCCTTTAAAATCCGTGAACTTTCCATATCCTGTATAAGTATCCTTATTCTTTTTTACAAAGCTTTGATCCAGTTTGGTGCCCATTGGATAAAATTGTAAAGCAGCTCTAATATGTTCTGCTTTAATGGTAATATGCACCTCCTGATCATCTTTGTTCTTCACTTTGCACCTGAAATAAGCATCATTCCTTGTTCCAACTTCTTCCAAACTGTTCATTACCTGTGCTACCCTTTCAAAGTCAATGAAGAAGATTGGTTCCTCCAATAGTTTATGCAATCCCACAGCTTTCCATCTTTTTAAGTTGACAGTAGTTCTTTGAAACCTATAAAACTCCTGGCACAACATGGTGTATTTATAACCTCCCACTGCTACTGTGAAGATGTGCTGACCTATTACTCCCAGAATTTCCTTCAGTTCTTTTACTGCTCCTTCTGCCTCTGGAATTCCTGTATCTTCATCTGATTCCAGGTCCACCTGCTCCACTGTGCTCTCACTGTCCAAGAACCAATGTCCTCTTGACAAGGTTACTGAGTCAGCTTTGAAGTCATGAATGGTCAATTCTTTTGTATTCACCATCCTGTGTTTATATATCAAAGAAAAGAAAAACACTCCACCCACATGAGTCACAAGAATTCACAAAAAAATACTGTCTCATTCTGGTATGTCACTGATATAGACAAATGAAAGAGACAAGTTCCAAACAATTTTTTTTCTTTTCCCAAAGGACTCAATTTTTAAGTGAGCAATACAGGTGTAGCAAGATATCTAATGTGCTCTCTCCAATTGTCAATTCCTTTCTCAGAGAAAAAAAAAAACAATTCTTAAATAGAAAGAAGATGATGGAAAAGATGATTAATGTAAAGACTTCAAAAAAATAGAAATAAAAAAGATGGTCACACAAAATTTTGAACAAAATAATACATATTTTCCATGATAAGTTACTTTCTCCCTCCCTATATCTTGCTTTTGTGCTTTTAATTTTAGATAGAAATTAAAATACATTTTTCCCCTTTTTTTTTTCAATTTATCCTCTTTTTTTCAATTTATTCTCTCTTTTTTTTTTTTTTTTAAATAATAATGACATTTTTTCTGCTTTCAGATAGAAATTAAAATACATTTTTCCCTTTTTTTTTTCAATTTATCCTCTTTTTTTCAATTTATTCTCTTTTTTTTTTTTTTTTTTTAATAATAATAATGACATTTTTTCTGCTTTCCTTCCCCTCCTAATTCCCTTTCAAGGAAAAAGAATTTAGAAGAACATGTTGCTTTTGTCATTCATTCTCCCTCCTTTTCTTTTTTCTTTCTCTCTCTTTTTTTTTTTTTTTTAATAGTATTTTGTTCCACCAATCTGAAAATAGGTTAAGTGTGGATGATCTCTCTTCCATTGACTCAATTCTGATTTTTTTACCCAACAATGCTTCACTCTCAATGTCTTTGTATCATACAAGTATCCATGTTTCATAGACAAACTTCTTGTAGCCTCTTTTGGTTTCCATACCCATTTTATTCCCTCTTCCTGTTTTGGTGGATACCATCTGTGCGTGCCCTTTCTCCATGTGTTTGTAGTTCTGTTTTGTTGATGTGTCCATAACTGTCTTCTTATTTTTGTCTCACCAGTTGTTTTTACTCCCGAGATCTCTTGTGTGGTTTGCTTGTATGAAGCTTGAGCACTTGGTATTGGTAATATGTTCCTGTCCTTCATTGAGAAAGTAAATCCTTCCATATCTGGGTCAAGAACATCTAGATAAACCTCCTGTCCTTCATTACTCAGAAAAAACATTAAAAACTTTTTGTCATTTATGGTCAAATTAAGCTTCATTTTCTCAAAGTTCAAAACTACTTTACCTTGTTTGAGCCAAGGTTGTCCCAAAATCAACTTTTCAGTCATGAATTGGTCTGGCCACTCTTCACAATCTATATCCATATATTCATCATTAAATTTAACTTTAATAGAAAGTGAAGATATGCTCTGAATCATTTTCCCTCCCAGGGTTTTGATCAGAATTCTGCTTTCAGCCCTCTTAAGGTTAAACTTATTGACCAAGGCTGAGCTAATTAGATTCACTTGAGCTCCTGAATCTATTAAAACCCTAATATTTTTATTCTGATAATCCATCAATATCATAGGCAAATGTTCTCTTTGCTTTAGAGTGTTTTCACATAAACACACTTCTTTCAATTTCCTTATTCTCTCCTTGGCTTCTTGTTGAGCCTCTTTTCTGATGTTCTTCTCTTCTTTTTTTCTATTTTGGGCCTTTTGCAGTCTTCTCCATTCATCAGGAGTTAATGGACAATCATACCTCTTAACTCTGCATCCACTTATGAAATTTGGCATGATTTCTCCATCAATGTTAACTAATTGAATGGCTCCACTTTTACTTATCTGATGTATAATGTATGGCCCATGACCTTTTTTCTGAAATTTTCTCTGATGTTCCTTAACTGTGTAAGCCAAGACCAGGTCTCCTTCTTGTAGATCTTTGTCTTTAATGTGAACATCATGATAAGCTTTCTGTCTTTTCTTGTCTGCGTATATACTCATCACTGCTTGGAGTCTAGAAGCTCCCAGTTTTTCCAAATCTATGACTCTCTCGGATAATTCATGTCCTGTCCAATTATATTGATTACCCACTTTTAATGTTGGAATAAGAAATTCCATGGGTAAAACTGCATTTTGGCCATATACTAAATTAAATGGGGTAGTTCCTATTGCAGTTTTGTATGCCACTCTGTAAGCCCAGAGAACATGATTAAGTTGAGAATCCCAGTCATTTCTATTTGTGTTGACTAGTTTGGACAATACTGCACAGAGTACTTTATTAGTACTTTCTGCTAAGCCATTAGCTTGTGGGTGATATGGGGCTGATTTTCTATGACTGATCAAAAAGTGGTTGGTCATGTTTTCTATGATCTGATTTAAAAAATGAGTTCCCCTATCACTTACCAGTTCAATTGGTAGTCCAAATCTAGTGATAATGTTTTCATACAAAAATCTGGCAGTAGTGTGAGCATCATTTCTTTTAGTAGCTTTGGCCTCAGCCCATTTTGTCAAATAATCTGTAGCTACTATTATGTATTCTGCATGGGTTTGTCTGGCTGGAGGATGTATTGGTCCAATAAAATCCAATCCCCATTTGCTAAAAGCTCTGGCTGAAATTAAAGGAATTAATGGC
The DNA here is from genome assembly GCA_020310875.1 of Ceratopteris richardii. Classification (NCBI taxonomy): domain Eukaryota; kingdom Viridiplantae; phylum Streptophyta; class Polypodiopsida; order Polypodiales; family Pteridaceae; genus Ceratopteris; species Ceratopteris richardii. The sequence continues at coordinate 30,013,208 of CM035429.1, forward strand.
ATATTATCTCTTTTGTTTGGTTGACTCACCCTTTGACAGACATCACATCTTTTTACATAAATTCTTGCATCAGCAAATCGGGTTGGCCACCAAAAGCCAGAGTACAATATGAGCTTGGCTGTTCTATCACTTGAAAAATGTCCTCCTGCCACTCCTGAGTGTGCCATTTCCAACATTTCTAAATACTTTCCTTCAGGAACACAAATTCTCAGATATCCATCCATTCCTCTCTTATATAGTTGTTCTCCTATGAGTTGATATTCTTCCGAGATCACTTGTAAGTTTCTTGAGTCAGCACCAGCTATTACCTGTTTCCCTTTCTTCTTTCTCTTCAATTCCTCTACAATATGTTCACTCCATTCAGGGTTTTTTTGAAACCAATATAAAGTTATCAATTCTGATTCCTTCAATGTTTGACATTTTTTACAATTATCAACATATCTCTCCACATCTTGAATCTTGTTTGGCCAATGTACTCCCATCCTATTAAGGTTGCTTAAAGTAACTATCTTGGAAGCATGAGTACATGGGTTCCAGTAATGAGCTCTTCTTACATATTCATATTGCTTCTCCTCTGGAGTACAAAATTCCAGTATGCCTGACTGACTAAGGTGATACAAATGTCCAGCTAACAACATGAAATTTCTGCTTTGTAACACCAGATGTGTGTTATTCCCTAATGTGCTACACGGTCCCATGGTTAGCAAAGGAACTAATGACATAGACCATTCAGGAACACTTTCCACCTTGAATAAGTATGTATCTGGCAAATCATCATCTATAGGTGAACTAGGTTCTTTTGACTGGATTCTTGACAAATGATCTGCTCTCAAGTGTGTTTTTCCTTGTCTAACCACCACCTCAAATTCAAATTCCATTAGTAAAAGAAACCATCTTACTATTCTTCCTGTATGACATGGTTTATTTACTAAATAGAGTAGAGCTTGATGATCCACAAAGAATTTAAACTTGTTGGCCAATAGATAATGTCTGTACTTTTTGACAGCAAATATCATTCCCAATCCTTCTCTCTCAGTGGTTGTGTAATTTTTTTCTGCAATGTTTAATTGTCTACTTGCATATGCTACTGGGAAATCTAATTTGCTTCCTTCTATAGGTTGTGCTAACACACATCCCAGAGCATAATTTGAAGCATCGACATGTACATGAAAAATTTTATCCCACTGAGGTGTTTTTAAAATTGGTGCTGTCACCAAACAAGTTTTTAATGTTTCAAAGGCTTGGTCACATTCTTCAGTCCACTCAAACTTTGTGATTAAGGCATATAAGGGTTTAGCTATATCAGCAAATTTGTGTACAAATTTTCTATAGTACCCACAATGTCCCATAAAAGTTTGGAGTTCCTTCACATTTGTAGGTCTTGGAAGTTCTATTATTGCTTTTATCTTCTTCTCATCTGTAGAAATTCCATTTTTTGAAACTATGTGACCTAACATTCTACCTTGTCTCACAAAGAATACACACTTTTCAGGATTTAAGCATACTCTGTATGTCCTGCATTTCCTGAATATTTTTTCTAAATCTTGTAAATGATCTTGTCTTTTTAAAGAAAAAGTGCACAGATCATCCACATAGATTTCCATTACATTTCTCAGGAATTCTTTGAAAATATGACACATCAATCTTTGAAAGGTTGCTGGAGCATTGGTTAGTCCAAAGGGCATAACCCTAAAGGCATAAACCCCCCATTCTGTAGAAAAGGCAGTCTTGTGTTGGTCCTCTAAGGCTATTGGCACTTGATTGTAGCCTGAGAAACCATCTAGGAAACTGTAAACCTCCTTTCCTGCAACTCACTCAAGAAGATGATCTGTTATTGGCAGTGGATAACTATCCCTTATAGTTGCTGCATTCACTTTTTTCAAGTTGATGCAAACCCTAAGTTTTCCATTCTTCTTTGGCACCACAACTATAGGTGATATCCATTCAGTGTACTCTATTTCATAAATGAAATTAGCCGCCAACAACTTGTCAATTTCTTCTTTTATTTTGGCAGAGTATTTATCATTAAATGTGTAGTGTCTCTGTTTGCTTGGTTTTGCATCAGGTGTCATAGGAATCTTATGCTCACAGATTTTTGGATCAATTCCTTTTAAATCTTTATAACTGTAAGCAAATACATCCCTATAGTTCTTTGCGAGACTCCTTAAGGCTTCTTCTTCTTGTGTGGTCATATCATCAGCTATCACTATCTGTCTCTCTTCTCCTTCTTCCTGAGTAATCACAATCTTTTTTGTTTGTTCTTCATTGTCATAAGCTTCTCCTTTTTTCTTCTCTCTTTTTGGTTTCATTTTCAGGAGTAGTCTGTCTTCTACCTCATAAGTTTTAAAATTTGTTGGTACATCAAAATATTGATCCTTATTGATCTCTTTCTCTTTCTTCTCTTTTGTCTGATCTCTTTCTATTTCCTTGTGTTTATGTTCCTTGTATTTGCCTGAGATTTTGTCTTTGATTGCATCCTCGGCTTTTACTGTTTCCAAATACCGTGTTTTTCCTTTTTGTAATATTATTTCTTTATTTTGCTCCTCTTCTGTTTTTGGTACACTTATCATGTGTATGCTAATGTGGAAAACATCAAAGCCTTCTTCATTTTGGAATTTCACTCCTACATATTCTTCACTGGCCAGATCCATAGTAGCCAAGATTTGATTCCACCCATAAGGCTCAAACTCTTCATCTTTAAATTGTTGTGGCACATAGCTTTCATCCTGTACTTTTCTTTCTTCCACACATTCCTCTCTTTTCAGTCTTCTCTTTCTATTGGTGAGATTTCTTATCATGTTGCACTTCCATATTGCTGATTCACTCTCTTCCTGATCCTCCATGTCTGATTCCTCACTTTCTTGTTGATTTTGATGTATTTTATACCATTCTTGAGGAGATACATCACAGTAGTGCCCATTTCTCAGGTTCACTCTTGTTATTCTTCCTTTGCTTTGGAGATATAAACAATCATTACCCCAATCTTGTACAATTTGCATTTGTCTCATAAAAGGTCTTCCTAGGATAATTTCATATGAAGTGGATTGTGGAAATTCCACTATGGCAAAGGTATGCTCTATTTCTATACCACATATGTCCACAATCACTTTCTCCCAAATTCCTAGGGGTTTTTCTATATGCCCATCTGCAAGTTGTAACCTCATCTTAGTGGGTAGTAATTCATTTCTTCCCCATTTCTCCCAAGTTTTTTTAGTCATTATGGCCACTCCTGATCCACTATCCAAAATGGCTTTAGCTGAATTTTTTCCATATTGTAATTTTAGGGTTGAATTCCCTTCTTCTCCTTCACAATATCCTCTTATTTTATCAATAGGAATATACCATAATTCCTCTAATTCTTGTGTTGGTGAATGAAGGTTTCCAGGTATTGTTTCCCCTTTATTTATTTTGTTTTGTAGGTGAGGATTTTGTTTCAACAAGTTTTCCCATGTTGTATGACATGTAATGCTACATTGTTCATCTATGATCATTTGGAATGTTAATTGTGGATTTTCCTCTTTGTTAACGCTTTTCCATGTTCTTGTTTTCTCAATTTGTTCAATTGTTCTCTGAGAACTGTCTTCTTCCCCTAATCTGAGTTGTGTTTCTTGGATAATTTGTTTGCACTTTAGCATTCTTTCTTGCTCTAACTCTGGTATAGGATAAGCCACTACATGATCTGCAGGACTTGGTCCTTCTTGGATTTTTCCCTTATATGCTTTGATTAGGGTTTCTAGACTCTGAGAGTGTCCTATTTCAGACTGATTTTGAGTGTTTTGGGGAGGAGTACTTTTTGATTGTTCCTTATTGTCTTCTTCTAAGTTTTTGCCCATTCTTTTTTTCTTTTCCCACTTCCCTTTTTGTTTATTCCTTTTCACCTTTGAGGCTGAACCTTCACTTTGTTCCTTATTTGTTTCCTGTTGCTTAGCTTGTGCCCTTGTTATTACATTGATTCCAACTTGATCATTGTCACTCAATTCCTCTTGTTCCATAATATTGATTGTTTTTAGTGGTATGCTATTGGGTGTGTTCTGTTGTTTTTGGGGATTTTTTGGACAGTCTTTGATCAGTTGTTCTCTGCCACAATCCTTGCAGTATGCTCCCTCTATCCTGAATGTTGGAGGTTGTGGACAGTCTCTGATGAAATGCTCTCCCCCACACCTATAACATGTTATCTTTGGTCCCCCTTTGAATTGAGGTTTTTGATTGGACATGTAGTTGTTGGTAATGTACATGAATGTTGCTGTGTCCATTTCAATTTTTCCATTTCCCAAATCTAGGGCTCTAAGCTCAGGTTCTCTTATTTCATAATCTTCCCATTCTTCCTGATGTCCCTCACTCCATTGATACTCTTCCTTATAAGGTGATCTGAATCTTGAATTTCCTTCGTCTATGGGTGTATATTTGACTGGTACCACATTAGTTGGAATAGGAGGCTGTTGTCCCAACACTGGTCTTGGTTGCTCAGTATAACCTGATTCCCTCTGAGCCATGTAGTCTCTTTCCTTGACGGGTTGTTTGTTATAGAAGCATTCCTCCCTGGTATGGTTTGTCCATTTTCTCTCTAGTGTGCAGTATTTGAGTGTCTTCCTATCTTGCAAGTGTGGAGGCTTCTGATATGGGCATTGTTGTGCCAGATGATTTTCTCCACAAATGTAACATTTTTTGTTTGTGTTTATCCTAGAGTTAATCAGATTAGCTTTAGTGTTTACCTCTAGGGCTTTAGCAATGGCCTGAGCCAATTCTTCTGCTGGAGGAATTTTGTCTTCATATGATCTAGGTTGATCAAATGCCAACAGATCTTGACCTCTGTTGTCCTCCAAGTCTATTGCCTCCTTCACACAGGCTGCTAAGTCAGGACATCTCCTATAGTACACTAGGGTTCTTAGTTGAGCACTTCTCAAACCTTCAATGAATAGGGATACTTGTTTTGCCATGGAAGGTACTTCCTCTCTTGGGCATCTATCAATGTATTGTTTAAATCTTCTGGCTGCTTCTCTAACATTTTCCTCCTTTTGTTGTTTGAAACTATGTATTAATGTGGTTGTACTATGTTTTATCCCAGTCTTAGAAAATTCTCCAATGAAAGCTTCTAAAAAAGATTCAATGTCCAGATACATTTCCTTTCTCAAGGGAATGAACCAGGATAAGGTTGGTCCTGTTAGGGTTAATCCAAATGCTTCAAATTGCACCTTGTAATCCTCTACTTCCTCAGCTCTAATTAGTTGTCTAAATTCTGCTGCATGAGCATGAGGATCTGAATACCCTTCATATTGGTTCTTCATGCATTTGGCTACTTGGTATGGTCTAAGCATTCTACCCTGAGGCTGCCAATGAGGTCTTCTTCTAAGTGGGAAGTCATTGTATCCATCTGGTTCCTTGTCAAAGGGATTTGGGGAAATATGTGTCCTCCTCCCATGTTGTTGTTCATTGCTAGTGTGGTTTTCATTTGGCCTGGGCAAATTTGTTTGTTCTATGTTATGCTCCCAAGGTCCCTTATCAGCACATTGCCCTAGGTCATTTGAATTTTCTGGGTCTTGAGAGAGGATGTATACACATCCTTGCCTATCTTCATATCTTCCATCCTTGAATTGTGCTACTGGGGTTATATTCAGGGGAACTTCTAAATTTCTCAATCTAATGAGGAATTTATGCATTCCATCCTGATATACATAGGCTCCAAACCTATTTGTATACATGTATTTGAGGATGTTTCTAAAATCCCCAGTTTCTATTGACTCATTTGTTTCATTTAGGTTTTCCATGTTATTTTCTTGCCCTAAACTTCTTTCTGATCTTTTACTACTTCCTGGCTCTTTTCCCTTCCTTGCTAGGTCTTGTTTAGAAAGTGTATTTATTTTATTTCCAGACCTAAGTATCATTCACCTATTTTCACAATTTCTTGCTTAGGTTATGGATTTTCACGATTTTCTGAATAAAATCGTGTTTTTTCACGATTTTCTGCTTAGGTTATGTATTTTCACGATTTTCTGAATAAAATCGTGTTTTTCCACGATTTTGAGTGAAAATCGTGATTTTCACGATTCTCTGTTGAAAATCGTGTTTTTCACGATTTTCTGTTGAAATTATGATTTTCACGATTTTCTGAATAAAATCGTGTTTTTCCACGATTTTGAGGGAAAATCGTGATTTTCACGATTCTCTGTTGAAAATCGTGTTTTTCCCGATTTTGAGTGAAAATCGTGATTTTCACGATTCTCTATTGAAAATCGTGTTTTTCACGATTTTCTGTTGAAAATCGTGTTTTTCACGATTTTGTGTGAAAATCGTGATTTTCACGATTCTCTGTTGAAAATCGTGTTTTTCACGATTTTCTGTTGAAAATCGTGTTTTTCACGATTTTGTGTGAAAATCGTGATTTTCACGATTTTGTTCACAAGATCGTGTTTTTCACGATTTTGTGTGAAAATCGTGATTTTCACGATTTTGTTCACAAGATCGTGTTTTTCACAATTTTGTGTGAAAATCGTGATTTTCACGATTTTGTTCACAAGATCGTGTTTTCCACGATTTTGTTCCCAGACAATCGTGATTGCTCACAGATTGTTAAACACGATTTTCTAATGAAAATCGCGTTCTGGGAATCGCGATGTTGATGGCACCTTTCACAGAATCGCGATTTTGAGTTAAAACTCAGAATCGCGATTTTGTCCAGTCTTTGACAAAATTTCAAAATATTGATTTTTCAATATTTTTTTCACCTATAGAATCGCCTTATTAAAATTTTAACATGCAATAAAGCAACTAAAGCAAAAATTAATGATTTCTTAGTAAAAACTCAAGAAATCAGAAAATCGCGATTCTGTTCTCCTCTTATTTTTTCTATTTTTTGGTGTTATTTTTCACTCAAAACCAAAAATATGTACTCAAGAATGATGTTAGGATTCTTACCTTTCTTGCTTGGGTGAAAATTGTTCCAAAGGCCACTGTTTGCTGAAAATCGCGATTCCGGCAGCTCTGCTCACTCTCTCTCTCCCTCACTCTCACTCTCAAATGAATTTTTTCTTCAATTTTCTGTTTATATAGTGCTAAAAAAATCACGATTTTGTGTAGAGAATCGTGTTTTTTCTGTAGATCTTTTCTTGTGCAATTTGAGTATTCTATGTCCTTGCCTTCTCTCAATACCCTTCACAACTTCAATACATGAGTCACCTGAAATGTTATTCCAGAAACAACACTTTTTACAGAAAATCGCGATTCTGTTCAGAGAATCGTGTTTTCTAATTTTCTGGGTTTTTTGGAATTTTTTTGATCTCTATTTTTTTTTTAACTTTCTTTCTCTTTGTTTTGCTTCAATTCCTTCTTTCCTTTGTAATTCACTCTACTCCTGAACTTTTGCACCAAAATCACAATCTTCCTCAGAAAATCGCGACTTTGTGCAGAAAATCGTGTTTTTCTCTATTTTTGATTGTATGCCAATTTGAGTAGTTTTTTCTTCCTGATTACCTTCAAGACCCTTCAACAACTTCAATTCAACTTTCACTTAAAATGTTATTTCAAAATCAATCACTTTTTTCAGAAAGTCGCGATTCTGTGCAGAGAATCGTGTTTTCTAATTTTCTGGTTTTTTGACCATTTTTTTGTTTCTTTTTTCACTTCTCCACAATCACTCTTATCCACAACACCTTACTCCAACTTTCTAACAAGAAAAGAAATTTGTTTAATAATTTTTGATAGGTTTTGTGAATTTGTTTGGTATTTTTGCCCTAAAAATAAAGGAGAACACTTTACTTAGGGTTTCTGGTTTTGGAGATCTGCTGATCCCTTGGTTCTAAATTGGTTATGAGTTTCTATGTCCTTAGCTATCACTAAAGTACAAAAGAAAGTTTCTCAAATGAAAAAGTGTTATGAAAGGCAATCAATTTTTGTAAAAGATAAACTCAATCATATTTTTTTTCAAAATGCAGAACAACTCAAGATTAATGCTCAGATTTGGTCACCAACTGAATCCCTCATTCTTACATCTAGCTACTTTAACTGTCCTTTCCTTAGTATCACCATGTTATCTTCCCAAGATCACCCATGGTGTCTAGTACTTGGGCAAAAAGAAATCTAGAAATGCAAGAATAGATTCAAGTTACCTCCATCTTCAGCTTCTTGGCTCAAATCCTCCACACACCTGCACTTTTACTTCACCAATATGATGAGCAACTATCAATTTACAAAGATTTCAGCACTTCCACTTCTACAAGACATCCATTGCTTTCTTCTTCCCTAAAGACAAACAATGATATCTACCTATCCATGTGCACTTTTCCTAATTGATGAGCTTTACCTTGTTCTTGTGTTGGTTACCATCATCAACTGAAGATCTAGCAAAGGTCCAACTTCAAAGAAGT